>SJYT01019666.1:0-80415 GCA_006410635.1 Cephalophus harveyi | reverse complement strand
AAATGCAGTACTTGGATGCAATCTCAAAAACGACAGAATGATCTCTGTTCGTCTCCAAGGAAAACCATTCAATATCACAGTTATCCAAGTCTATGCCCCAACCAGTAATGCTGAAGAAGCTGAAGTTGAATGGTTTTATGAAGACCTACAAGATCTTTTAGAACTAACACCCAAAAAAGATGTCCTTTTCATTATAGGGGACTGGAATGCTAAAGTAGGAAGTCAAGAAACACCTGGAGTAACAGGCAAATTTGGCCTTGGAATGCGGAATGAAGCAGGGCAAAGACTAATAGAGTTTTGCCAAGAAAATGCACTGGTCATAGATGAACCTAGAGCCTGATAAACAGAGTGAAATAAGTCACTAATAGAAAAACAAAGAAATTAGTTGTATATTAATGCATATATAGAGAACCTAGAAAAATGGTACTGATGAACCTATTTGTGGGTAGGAATAAAGACAGACACAGAGAATGGTCTTTGGGAACATTGGGGTAAGGAGAGGGTAGAGAAAACCAAGAGAGTAGCATGGAAGCATATATGTTACCATATGTAAGACAGACAGCTAGTGGAAAATTGCTGTAAAACTAAGGGAGCTCAGCACATTACTCTGTGATAACCTAGAAAGGTGGGATGGAGTGGGGAGAAGGTGCAAGAGGGTGGGGACATATGTATACTTATGGCTCATCCACACTGTTGTATGGCAGAAGTCAACACAATATTGTAAAGCAATTATTCTCCAATGAAAAATAAATTAAAAAAAAAGAAATTAGCAAAATGTAACAAGACAGGGTCTTTTCCTTCCAATTGTATCACCTAGAAATAAAGGAACTGAAAATCATATATCCCTGTTCCTTGACTCCCTTTTCCCCTTACTGTGCTAGTGTCCAATGCAATCACACTAGCCACATGTGTCCATTTAAATGTAAACAAATTAAACTGAAATATAGTTAGACATTAATTTACTAATTTGCAGTAGCAACATTTCCACTGCTCACATGCTAAATATTCCCCTAAGAGGCCTAAGATCAGCTTCCTTCATTGTTCCCTCTAATAAGTAAAACATGGCTCCATGAATATGGCTTGATTCATCTCTCTTCTCCCTTAAAGAGTGTAACCTAGATTAAAGGGATACAAAACAAAGCTTGTATTCTTCATATTGTCTAAAATCAAAGCTGAGTCAAAAATGACCTTGGAGAGGCAAAAATGAATGTCTTTCAGGATATGAAGGCCTCGATCCAGGGTATGCTGTCAGATTATCACTGCTTACAATGACATATTTATTTATATCATTTTCTGCCTAATTCACCAGAAACTAACTGCATATAAAATGAAATGGGAGTTAATGATGGTGGTGGTCAAGAAATAAGGTATATTAATTACAGAATGAGAAGGAAGGTAAAAGAAGCCAGGAAGTATAATGGGAATTGAGAGAAGGAAAGAGAAACAGCCTCTACTTTACAATTTTGACAAAAGCTGGCTGTTTGGTTAATAATAACAACCAAGAGAAAAGCAGATTTTCAACAAAAGTGCTTTATGCAGACAAAAATCTACTGAGCTAAGTGCACCTCAAATCCCCTCAGCATAAAAGCTCAAAGAGCAAAGAATTTTAATACTGACTCTTTGAGTGTATACAATACTTTCCTTCATGCAGAAGCCAAGCACAATTGTAATAATTTAGTTCTTGTCAATCTGCCCCACTCTTTGCATCATTATGCCTAGAATAGCAAGGTGAGATCTAGGCAAATTGGGCTGGGAACAGGGAGTTGGCTCTGTGAAAATGCATGTTGAAATACAGACACTTGAAGGATATTAACTCAGCGTCTCACAGTGCCAAAAAGCAGATCTATGCAATATTTTTTTCTCCCTTTCTTGAAATCTGAAAACTGAGTGATAGAAGAAATTGAGTGATTGGATAGTGATACTTACAGGATGTGGTCATTATATTTATCAATGCCATATGACCATCAGAATTTTGGGAAATATGGAATGATTCAAGTTTGTAAAGGCCAAAAGGACACAATGTTTTAGAATGTTAGATTTGGTTTTGACAGTGGTGGACAAAATAAATTGTCATGGAATGAGGGAGACACACAGCATAAAATAAATACATAATATACTTGAAGTAATATAATTAAGTGCTATGTTGAAAAGTTAAAGTAAAATGAGGAATAATGAATGATGGTGGCTGGTATTTTAGATGAGATAAAAAAAAAAGGTCTTTATCAGGGAGACATTTAAGAAAGGACTTAAATGGAGCAAAGGAGAGCAAGCCACTAGACTTTGGGGAAATCAGCTTTTCAGAAAGAGAAAATATCAAGTTCAAAGGGCTTGAAACAGCTAAGTTCTTGGGAAAGTTTGTGAAATTCACAAACTGTGTGAATTTCACTCCTGTGTGAAATTCATTCACACAGGAGTCCAGTGTGAATGAATCAAAGGAAGCAAGGAAAAGTGTATGACAAAATAAAGTTAGGGTCCCAGTCAAGACCTGCTGATGTAGGGTATATTTTTAAATATAAAATTAGAAATTGATCATTTCTCAGTATCATCACTGCTCCCACACTGGTTAATGATACCACTCTTGCTTGCTTTGCCAAATCATTTCAGCAACCACATAGTTTTTTCTAAATTACTACTATAAAGCCTTCTTTCTCCTTCCTGTCAATCTGTATTTACTCATCAACCGGAGTAATCCTTTACAAAAATAACTCAAGCCAACACCACTATTTAAGATCTCTTTCCAAAAATAGGAAATGAGTCTACATGTGAACATCACCAGATGATCAATGCTGAAATCAGATTAATTATATTCTTTGCAGCAGAAGGTGGAGAAGATCTATACAGTCAGCAAAACAAGACCTGGATCTGTCTATGGCTCAGATCATGAGTTACTTATTCCAAAATTCAAACTTAAATTGAAGGAAGTGGGGAAAGCCACTAGTCCATTTGAGTATGACCTGAATCAAATCCCTTACGATTATACAGTGGAGGTGAAAAATAGATTCAAGATATTAGATCTGAAAGACAGAGTGCCTGAAGAACTATGGAAGAGGTTCATAACAATGTACAGGAGGTGGTGACCAAAACCAACCCCAAGAAAAAAAAATGCAAGAAGGCAAAGTGGTTGTCTAAGTAGGGCTTGCAAATAGCTGAGAAAAGAAGAGAGGTGAAAGGCAAAGGATAAAGATATACCTTACTGAATGCAGAGTTCCAGAGAATAGCAAGAAGAGATAAGAGAACCTTTATAAGTGAACAATGCAAAGAAATAGAGGAAAACAATGAATGGAAAAGACTAGAGATCTCTTCAAGAAAATTGGAGATACCAAGGGAACATTACATGAAAGATGAGCACAACAAAGAACAGAAATGACAAGGACCTAATAGAAGCAGAAGAGGTGGCAAGAATATACAGAAGAACTGTACATCGTGGTATGGTCACTCAGTTAGAGCCAGATATACTGAACTGTGAAGTCAAGTGAGCCTTAAGAAGCATTACTATGAACAGAGCTAGTGGAGGTGATGGAATTCCAGCTGAGCTATTTCAAATCCTAAAAGATGCTGCTGCTAAAGTGCTACACTCACTATGCCAGCAAATTTGGAAAACTCAACAATGGCCAAGGACTGGAAAATGAGTTTTCATTCCAATCCTAAAAAAGGGCAATGCCAAAGAATGTTCAAACTACTGTACAATTGCTCTCAAGTCACATTCTATCAAGGTAATGCTCAAAATCCTTCATCTGAGGCTTCAACTGCACATGAACTGAGAACTTCCAGATGTACATACTGGATTTAGAAAAGGCAGAGGAAGCAGGGATCAAATTACCAACGTCTGTTGGATCATAGAAAAAAAACATGGATATTCCAGAAAAGCATCTACTTCTGCTTCATTGACAATGCTAAAGCTTTTGACTGTGTGTATCATAGCAAACTTTGGAAAATTCTTAAACAGAAGGGAATACCAGACCACCTTACTTACCTCCTGAGAAACTTGCATTCAGGTCAAGAAGCAACTGGACATGGAACAACAGACTAGTTCAAAATTGGGAAAGGAGTACATCAAGGCTCTACACTGTCACTCTGCTTATTTAAAGTCTATGCAGAGTATGTCATGCAAAATTCCAGGCTGAATGAATGGATGAATAGATAAATCACAAGCTGGAGTCAAGATTGCTGGGAGAAATGTCAATGACCTCAGATATTCAGATAATACCAAACTAATAGTAGAAACTAAAGTGGAACTGAAGAGCCTCTTGATGAATGTGTGAGACAGTGAAAAAGCCGGGTTAAAACTCAACTTTAAAAAAACTAAGATCATGGCATCCTGTCCCATCACTTATGACAAATAGATGGGAAAAGAGTGGAAATGATAGCAGATTTTATTTTCTTGAGCTCCAAAATCATTGTGGATGGTGATTGCAGCCATGAAATTAAAAGATGCTTGCCCCTTGGAAGAAAAGCTATGACAAACCTAGACAGTGCATTTAAAAGCAGAGACATCATTTTGCCGACAAAGGTCCATATAGTCAAAGCTATGGTGTTTCCAGTAGCTATTACAGATGTGAGAATTGGATCATAAAGAAAGTTGAGTGCCAAAGAATTGATGCTTTAGAATTATGGTGCTGGAGAAGATTCTTGAGAGTCTCTTGGACTACAAGGAGATAAAACCAGTCGATCCTAAGGGAAATCAGTCCTGAATATGCATTGAAAGGACTGATGTTGAAGCTGAAGCTCCAGTCCATTGGCTATCTGATGAGAAGAGCAAACTCATTGGAAGGGACCCTGATGCTGGGAACGATTGAAGGCAGAAAGAGAAGGGCATGACAGAGGATGAGATGGTTGGTTGGCATCACTGATTCAACGGACATGAGTTTGAGCAAACTCCGGGAGATAGTGAAGGACAGGGAAGCCTGGAGTGCTACAGTCCATGTGATCACAGAGTTGGATATGACTTGGCAACTGAACAACAAAAAAATTGAAATAAACAAAGTTCTTATCTTCTATATTCTTATCATAGTCTGCATGGCTTGAACTTCCACCTCTCCTATTGAGTTTTGCCCAAATGCACCAGCTTCCTTGCTGCTCCTCAAAAATACCAAGAATGGCCCCACCTCCAATCCTTAGCCCTGAGCCTTGGGACAAAGTTTCCACTCAAATCTCTGCTCTCATTTTACCTCAGGAGAGGAAACTACCACTTCTTCCTATCAGTTTCCAACCACTTCCCCCAGGTTTCCTGCACCACTGCAGCACCTCCTCCATTTGCTTTTCATTTAATGGGTTGGCCAAAAAGTTTGTTTGGGTTTTTCTGTAAGATGTTAGGAAACATCTTTTGTCTTCTGCCATTTTCTGTCTTCCTGTACCAGAAATAAGTTTCCTGAGAGCAAGGTTTTTCTTTTGTTCATTGTTTATTGGTAAAACCTGGACCTCTACTTGGCATATCATAGATGGCCGAAAACTTTTTGTTTTAAATAAATAAATGAAAAACTGAGGATAGTATCAAATCAACTTTCTCTAATCAAATTGGAGGTCAAGAGTGATAATAATAGAAGAGTTAAGGATGACACCAATATTTTTATCCATAGAAACAGTGAATGGTAACTCTGTTCACTGAGATGGAAATCAGAGGAGAGAAGCAGAGTGGAGTCAAAATCAAGTGTTCTGGTTGGAAAAAAAAAAAAGTGAGCTTTAAGGGTTTTTATTTGGTTTAGAATGTTTGGGTTTGGTTTAGAATATTAAGGGCAATTCAGACAGAATAGTAAATCATAAGTACATTACCTTGGAGGTGGTTTAAAGTAGACCTTTAAGTATAACATCCATCACAGTGTATAATTGTTTTAACCAAACATATTCTATTATAGAATATGATGGCAGGAAATCTTTGAAATTAGGAGTTCTTTGGAATGTCCTAAGGAGCACATAGGGTACCAGATATATTAAAAATTCCCTAGCCCCACTTTCCACTTTAACCAGAGTATTTCTCTTTTAACAATACAAAGAAAATGTTCTGAGGATAGCAAACAAATAAATTTTAAATTGCTTTGAACTTTTGAAGCCAGGAACTTGAAACTTCTTATTTAATGGATAGAAACTGTTAGGAGCCAGAAAGGTGAAATAATTTGCCTTTGATCACAAGTTGGCTGATGATGCAGCCAGGTTCAAGTGAGGTCTGTTAATGCCAAGATCTTTTCTCTATGTTCTACTCTATCACAATACATTTTTATCAAAGAACTATCACATCATGAAAGAAATTGGGATCTGTAAAGAGACTTCTGCATTGTGTTGGTCTGATGATTTAAATTCAGCTCATACTTGTTTTTGAGAGTTTTTTAATTAAATTTTCAAAAGTTTTGGTACCTGATTGTTAAACTCATGCATAGTTAAAAATTAAACTATATAAACTTACAATTAAATTATTATATTAAAAAACTAACAAACACCTGAAAATAATTTTTCACTATATTTTACCATTTTCTATATTCTTGATACTATTTGTGTCTATTGCATCTTTATGATGTAAATACTATATAATGCTTTGACAGTAAACTGCCCTTCCAAATTCTTCTATGTAGGTAGTTTGAAATCAGTCATGGTAGGCATACTTACACCATGAAAACTATCAATTGTCATCAATTGACAGCCCTCTTGACTCATCCCTCCCACCTGCCACAGCCAGACCTTGTTGTTAAATATATACCAGTACACTGTTGCTGAAAATTAGTATTAACAATATTCTTTATCTTTTCTGGGATCTTGGGTAAATCATTTAACTCCTCTCTTAACTTGGTTTGAAAATTAAATACATCAATACCACCCTTATCTAATAACTGTATTGATCAAATGAGATAATGCATATGAACATACACCAAAGACTGTCTATACACAGGACTACTACTACCACATATGGCATATTTTTGAAAATTAAAAAAAAAATCCAAAGATCACTTAAGACATTGATTTGTCATAATATTATTTCAATATACAGATTTTTATTACAATAAAATACACGTGTCATTTGCCAGAAAATTATTAAAATAATCTTCATGTTTTACAACTTGGAAAAAAATGGTATACAGTATAAACTTTGTATATTCAAGCAGCCTACAAATTCCAAAATGTTCAATCACTTTCTTCTCCTGTGTAATTCCCTTCAAAGTCGTTTTTTGCTTTTGTTTTGATTTTATGGAGGGAGATATTACAGCCATAACAAACAATGAGTTGGGCATTCTTTCATTTTCTATGAAGGAGGACTCTCAGAAAAATTCTCTGTCAGGGACCTAAAGATCCCCAGCAACACTCAGTAAAGACTTGTTCTTCTCGTGTTAAACAGATGGACTTCCGGTGGCACTAGTGATAAAGAACCTGCCTGTTACTAACTTGAATCTTCACTGCATATATACTAGATAGGTATTGTCTTTTTCTCTGAGCTATGCAAATAATTTAAGTCTATGTTCATTGTGAATGTGTTTCATGTGATTCAAATATTGAAATAATTATAAGTAAATAACTATAAAATTCAAATCTTTTCCAGAAAGCAAAATTAAAGCATTTAAAACATGCTGTATGCTAAATAAGAATGGTTTATTTAAAATCAGTATATTCAACTTAGATAGTAAGTTTTATTTCTTCCTTTTCTGAGAGATGTCCTTGGGTATTGAGTACCATAAACCACTGCACATATGGAGTGAATTTTTAGAAAGAAAATCACTAGCACCTGGATTTCAGTAACATTCAAAATGGCTTTGTATGTATCCAACTGGCATTATTTTTGCTCATCAAGAATACAAGTTTATAAGCTGAAATTTTTTCTATATCGAGACTGTCCTCTCTCCCTTATCACCTTTCTTATTCCTATCATACTTCTTTAATCACAATGAAATCAATTATACTCTAAGTTCTACATTAAGCCGCAGTGACCTATTTTTCCATTTTCTACTTTATTTACTAATCTTCATGCTATACACCTGAAGGCTCTCCTAACATTATTTTTATGTGATGCTGAATGATATACTGCACTATTAGATATAAAAATTAATGGACCAAATTTGAACTCCTTTTAAAATTTTATAATCTGAATGATAAATGTCTTCTATAATCTAACAAGTTTTCAAATTTTAAAACACTTTCAGGAGATTGAAATACTCAGGGTTGTCTTTATAAATTCTGTGAACAATTAATAGGAGTTGTTTTTTTCCTTTCGGAGTTTGTTCCCAGAAAGATGACCAAAATTGGTAGATTCTGAGAGCCCAGAAGAGATGAGAACTCAACCTAAGATTCTAAGAGATCCTTGAGGTTCCCAGAATTCATCATTTCTATTTAAACATATTTTTATTATGCTCCTACACCTATAGAACTTTCCCTTTTTTTCTTTCTATTTTTTAAATAAAAAGAGTGATTTTACATATAGGGAGATTTTTCTCATAACTCTGATTCATATTTGTCTAACTATTTTGCCTTGCAGTTTACCACTATTACTGCCAACTACTTAAAATATGTTCCAACATCTTAGATTTAACAAGCGTATTAAGGATTTGTGTTTCTATAATCATTCAAGATAGTTCCATGATGATATATTTAATAGACACATAAATTAACAGTGATAATATCCCATGTTGATGCTGTGGGGGTAGAGGGGTTGTATTAACATAGACCCAAGGAGCCAAAGGGAATAATGAAGGAAGGGCAGGAGCTGGGGAAGCAATTCGTCTCAAATTTTTGCATTAATAATACCTTCTTTGCTGTTCAACAGCAACAAGATGGAGCAAAGCCAGCAGTATTCAAACTGTAATAGACCATGGTAATTCAAATGTGTGATTCTAAAAAAGGGCAGAGGTAAAAGTTAACAGCACATCTTTGGGAATGTGATTTTTTTTTTTAATCTGCCAAAATCCTGGCGCACACGTGACTTTTATCCTACTACCTTGTCTGACACACACCACCATGCACTGGTTAAAGTCAATGAGTGGTCAGGAAGAAATTCTAACTATTTTGCCTTGCAGTTTACCACTATTACTGCCAACTACTTAAAATATGTTCCAACATCTTAGATTTAACAAGCGTATTAAGGATTTGTGTTTCTATAATCATTCAAGATAGTTCCATGATGATATATTTAATAGACACATAAATTAACAGTGATAATATCCCATGTTGATGCTGTGGGGGTAGAGGGGTTGTATTAACATAGACCCAAGGAGCCAAAGGGAATAATGAAGGAAGGGCAGGAGCTGGGGAAGCAATTCGTCTCAAATTTTTGCATTAATAATACCTTCTTTGCTGTTCAACAGCAACAAGATGGAGCAAAGCCAGCAGTATTCAAACTGTAATAGACCATGGTAATTCAAATGTGTGATTCTAAAAAAGGGCAGAGGTAAAAGTTAACAGCACATCTTTGGGAATGTGATTTTTTTTTTTAATCTGCCAAAATCCTGGCGCACACGTGACTTTTATCCTACTACCTTGTCTGACACACACCACCATGCACTGGTTAAAGTCAATGAGTGGTCAGGAAGAAACTTTTTTTCTCAAGGAGCACTGCTTCACAATATTCTTTTTTTTTTTTTTACCTGTATAAAACTTGGAAGGACTTTCCTCCATTTATTTGCTTTGCTTAATCTTTCTTGTAGTCAGAAAATGATGATTTGCATCTTAGGAGAATGTCTAAGCCTGGGTGATAACACATTTCAGACACATGCCATTAAATTTATAATAGTTAAATCATTGGACATATACATTATCCAGTAATTACAAATGTATTGCATATCCATTTCAGCAAAAGTCATCAGATAACAATTTGAATTTATTTTAAAGAAACATCTTTAGAGTTCTTTCAAAAGGAAAATACAGATCTGCCATTTTTCTGAACTGAAAACAACAAAACCTTAATAGCATTTTTTCTGACTCTGTATATAAAAGAGAATTTTTTTTACCCCAAAGTGATTCCTGTCCACTAGAGATACTTGCTAGGTGACATAAGATCTTCTTCACTGGCAGATTCAGAGGCTATTTGGAAAGCTTCACTCCCACTTGCAGCTGTACCTGCTGTGAGGTTTTACTTGTAGATTTCTTGGTGAGTTCAAAATCTTTTGCCTATATTAGTAAAATGAGCCTAATCCTAGAAGCAATTTTCTAGTATAGTTAAGGAACTTCCCTGGGTAGGAATGGACTATACAGATACATTTTTCCCTTGCAAGTTTACATGAACTAATGGTTTACATAAACAATAAACAAATTGTGGATTGGGATGTAATTTTCTTTATTAACTAACATTATTGTACTAAAATTGCCTAGGTCATAATTTACCATGCAGTTAGTCCTCACATCAGTAGTGAGTTTCAAAGAAGAAATTGACTGTAAAATCTTCTGCTTTTTCTATTTGATTCTAGAAGAAATTAAAAAAAAAATGTTTTATGTTTTATAATGATGTATTTGTTTCAAAAGGAAATCTTGGACTTATCAAGCTGGAAATTTAAAAATCCAAAATCCAAACTTGGTACCATGGCCTTGAAGACACTGGTCAATATAGTCTTAAGGGATATTTCTGATCTCAGCTCTCACACTCTCTCCAGTTCATACTGGACTAACAACTCTGACTTCTTGAGGATCTTCAAATATATTGATATCAGGAATACCCTGGCCTCAGGGCCTAAACTTAAGCTCTTTCTTAGATCTGAAACAGCCATTCCTTATCTGCACACCTGAACTCCCTTAATTAATTTAAATGTTATCCAGGGAATCTTCCCTACCCAGGGATGGAACCCAGGTCTCCCACATTGCAGGTGGACTCTTTACCGATTGAACCACCAAGGAAGCCCTAGAATACCAGAGTGTGTAGCTTATCCCTTCTCCAGGGGATCTTCCCAACTCAGGAATTGAACCAGGATATCCTGCTTTGCAGGTCTAAGAAGAGAGGCCTTATCAAATACTTCAGTGCCTCGCCACACAGTCATTAAGTGCTTTTTTACCTGAACTTATTATTTTCCAATTTTTACCATCACTAGACATAAATTGGTTTGCTTCAGTTCAGTTCAGTTGCTCAATCGTGTCCGACTCTCTGCAACCCCATGGACTGCAGCATGCCAGGCATCCCTGTGCATCACCAACTTCCGGAGCTTACTCAAACTCACGTCCATAGATTCGGTGATGCCATCTATCCATCTCATCCTCTGTCATCCCCTTCTCCTCCTGTGTTCAATCTTTCCCAACATCAGGGTCTTTTTAATTGAGTCAGTTCTTTGCATCAGGGTTATCTGTTCATTCATTGTCTCCTCCCAAAGAGTTTAAGTTCCACAAGTACAGAAACTTTGTGTATTTTGTTTTAATCCCTGGGAAAAATGAATAGTTAATAAATATTTCTTTAATAAATTCACAAAAGAATGATGCATTACACTTTGGTATAGCTAATAAGACCACTTCCCTTATTTTCAAAATTTGCAAAACGTATGATGTTTTAACAGATTAAATACCTAAAGTTGACTTTCATTTGTTGTGAAATTGACATTATCAAGGATTATATAAAGTAGTAAACAGCTTTTTCTTAATATTCTAATCGTTTGAAATTTTGGCAGAATGAGAGGACATATTCTGGTAAAGACACTTCAAAAAAATTTATTGGAGTTAAGTTGTTTTATAATATTGTGTTAGTTCTGCTGTGGAGCAGATGAATCAGTTATACCTATACACATATCTACTCTTCTTCAGATTATTTTCTCATATAGGTCATTATAGAGTACTGAGAATTCCCTGCGCTACACACCAGGTCCTTATTAGTTACCCATTTTATATATAGTAGTGTGTATATGTCAATCTCAATTTCCAGATTTATCCACTCTTGCCTGGAAAATCCCATGGATGGAGGAGCCTGGTGGGCTGCAGTCCATGGGGTCGCAAAGAGTCGGACACGACTGAGCGACTTCTTTTACTTTTCACTTTCCTGCACTGGAGAAGGAAATGGCAACCCACTCCAGTGTTCTTGCCTGGAGAATCCCAGGGATGGCGGAGCCTGGTGGTCTTCCGTCTATGGACTCGCACAGAGTCAGACACGACTGAAGCGACTTAGCAGCATCAGCAGCAGTGTGTATATGTCAATCCCAATTTCCAGATTAGACCCCTCTCCTTACGCAACACTTCTCCACCCATAACCAGAAGTTTGTTTTCTACCTCTATGACTCTATTTCTATTTTGCATATAAGTTCATTTGTACCATTTTTTTTTTTTTTAGATTCCACATATAAGCAATACCTTGTATTTGTCTTTTTCTGTCTGACTTACTACACTTAGTATGAACATCTCCATCCATGTTGTTGCAAATGACATTATTTTATTCATTTTTATGGCTGAGTAATATTCCATTGTGTGTATGTACTACATCTTATTTATCAATTCCTCTATCAGTGGGCATTTAGGTTGTTTCAGAGTCACTTTTGTATTCATGATCTTATTCATATACCCAGCATAAAGCAGTACTTTACCTCCCAGTGTTAGGAACTCTGTTTGCCAATGTATCAGAGAATCACCAAATAAGATTTTTTAACCAAGGTATAGACAGTATCAATGTCACTTAACTATAAGTCAATGTAACTTCCTCTTTTCCTTTTAAATGAGGATTGACTACATGAATTTAAGGATGGTTTTAAATAAAGATGGTCATGGTTCTATCATTGTCATTTAATGGAAAAGTCTGCTTCTACTCAAGATGTCAGAACACTTTTTTTATTGAAAAATGAATTGACTTAACGTTAACAAAGCCTCATCTTCTGTTCTCATGAATAAACAAAGTAGAGATCAGCTGAAGACTAAATGACACAGTTATCTTTATAGATATCACATTGAATTTAAAAATGAAAAAAAGTAATACAGTTTGAAAACCATACATCATTTTTAATAACTACAGTTTTGAGGACAAAAAAATTACCATGAGTAAAATGTTCATAGTATATCCTTAGTATTTTTTTTTTTAAAGTGTTTTCTTCCAGAAAAAAAAAATTTATTAAGTCTAAAAAAAAAAAAAAAAAAAAAACAACTTTCATTAAGGTTGAGAAACATAGGGTCAAAATTTCAACAGAGTGTAATTAGATAAGACACTCTGCTAGAGATGCTTATTGTTATGGCTAATGATAAAATTTCCAGGCAATTTTACTAAAGTGGCAAAAAGCTTTTGTTTTTATTAAATCTATATTTTCAGTTCAATTTAAACATTTTAGAACTTTTCTTTAAAATTCTTGATTTGTCATTTGATCTCTTTTTGTTTTATTTGTAAAATAAAGTTTGGATTTATTTATTTAGTTAATATACTTAATTAACCTGTGTTCCACTATTAATTGTATTCAATATATTGTATTCTAGCTTCCCTTAAGGAGATATTTTTTCTATGTTTGTAGTGCTGACTTATTATAAGGTTAGATTCAACTGTTTCTTTTGTTTTTCAAAATAATTAGTATACACACAGGATTAACTGGAAGAGGGTATGGCAAGCCACTCCAATATTCTTTCCTGGAGAATATCACAGACAGAAGAACCAGGCAGTCTATGGTCCATAGCGTAGCAAAGAGTCGGACACAACTTAAGCGACTTAGCATACATGCACACACACACAATTAAAGTTAAAACTCTATACAAAAGATATGCATAGAGAGGTCTTGTTTTCATTGCTGTCCCTCCACTACATTTTTTCCTTTCTCTTATTTTTATTAGACTACTGACAAGCCTTATGAAAGCCTGTGTTTTGTTAATTTGAACATAATAGCATGTGTATTATTTTCCCCTTACTTTTCTAAAAGTTAGTATATGATATGCACAATTCTGTACTTTGCTTTCTTTGTTAAGTTTGCAGTATATTCTGGACTTCTCTTTATATTAGTACATTATTTTGGGGGATTGTATAGATCTGCTATCTAAAAGCAGCAGTTTCTTCAGCTTGGTATGTAAGTTGCTTTCAATGTTTGCTGGTATGAACAATGCCACAATAAATAACCTAGCACATATATCATTTCATATTTCATATGTGTATGTGTGTGTGTATATATATATATATATATGAATCCCAATTAGATTTCTCAAAATGGGGTTGCTATGCCAAAGAGTATGTGTAGTAGTAATTTTGATCAATATAACCAATACTCTTCTGCATAGTTTTATAACAACAATAATATGTGGAAGAGTATTCTCATAGTTTTGCCAACAAATATTTGGATTTTAACCAATTTGGTATATGAAGAATGTTATATCTCAGTATAGTTTTAATTTGTATTTTTTTATATGAGGGAGGTAGGGCTTCTTTTCAGAGAAGGCAATGGCACCCCACTCCAGTACTCTTGCCAGGAAAAATTCCATGGACGGAGGAGCCTTGCGGGCTGCAGTCCATGGGGTCACTACAAGTCAGACACGACTGAGCGACTTCACTTTCACTTTTCACTTTCATGCATTGGAGAAGGAAATGGCAACCCACTCCAGTGTTCTTGCCTGGAGAATCCCAGGGATAGAGGAGCCTGGTGGGCTGCCGTCTATGGGTCGCACAGAGTCAGACCCGACTGAAGCGACTTAGCAGCAGCAGCAGGACTTCTTTTTATGTGGGTATAACTATATATCATTTTGCTTATGAAAGATTTGTCTTTTTGCCCTTTTTCTTTTTTTGTCTTTTTTCTTAACAATTACTTGAAGGTTATTTCTCTATTAAGAAGATTAACTCTTTATGATGGATGGCAAATATCTTTCCTCAGCTATTTTCATGCTTTATTTTCTTTATGATATTTCTTTAATTTTAATTTTTATGCAGTTTTGTGTTGCTATTTACAGTTATTACAAAATATTGTCTATAGCCCTTTGTTATATAATAAATGGTGCCTACATGCTTAGTCATGGCCAGCTCTGCAACTGCATGGACTATAGCCCACCAGGATCCTCTATCCAGGGAATTTTCCAGGCAAGACATTTCAGTGGATTACCATTTCCTACTCCATGTGTAATGCATCCTTGAGTCTATCTTACACCCAATAGTTTGTGCCTCCTACTCTCCCTTCCCTTTATTGCCCCTTCCTCTCTCCTCACTGGTAACCCCTAGTTTGTCCTCTGTATTTGTGAGTCTGCTTTAGTTTTGTTATATACTCACTAGTTTGTTGTATTTTTGAATTCCATATATAAGTGATATCACTCAGTGTTTATCGTTCTCTGACTTTTTCACTCATCTTTATGGTATTTCTTTTGTTGTGCAGCTTTTTAATATATTTTCTTTTTACTTTTACTGTTTCAAATTTGATATTTTTATTTTTTTACCTCAAACCATCTGAATCGAAAATTTGTTATGATTAATTTACATATGTGTCATAGCAAAAGCATTAAAGTAACTGCTGAGCATTTGGTAGAAAATGCAGATTGTATTATCATATTGTCTTAGCCGCAGTCTTTGTAGCATCAACCTCCTTTCTGAAATGTTTACAGGTTCGAACTCTCACTAACCTGTACTCACCACCACTTGAACAGTGCCTATAGATCCTATGTCTTTCTTGCTGTGAAATCTCCCTTGAGCATTCAAGTGGCAAATGCCATGTTTCTGAAATTGTCGTTTCTGTTTATTTTGCTAAGTATTTTCCAAATTTTTTTATGTTTGAAACAAAATATTTAATGGAGTTTATTTATATAACAGCTTATGTTCATTGAAGTATAGAAACAAAGCATAATTTGTGTTGAACATCATAGAAGTCACTGCATGCAGAACACAAACCTACTAATTAACAAATTCATTAAGTATTAAATTATTAGGTAATTGATGTTTTAAATGCTTTATGTTATGCAAAAGCCCATGGGGGATTGTCCTATTGCTGTTTCAGAGTGTTTATTGACATCTGGGAAAGTTAGCTGGAGGTTTTGGATGGACCAATTGTATTATTATTTCCATTTAGTATAATGGAAATAAGGCTCCCTCTATCTGAAAATCTGCCATCCAGCATGTTGACCAGCTTGTGTTAGATTCAGATAAACAGTGTTGTTTGTACTTGTTTGAGTCGTTTTCTCTTTATTTCAATATCTTTGATGTATTTGAGTTCTACCCAGGTGTTTGGTGTGATCTATAATACCGAAGTTTTTCTTCTGCTATATGGCCATCTAGTTATCATAACTCTGTTTATCAATAGACCCAATCTTTATTCAACTTCTTTCAGATGTTATTTCATAAACTGTATTCATCAAAGTACTTGTGTATATCTAACTCTTAAATATTATCTTTTTTTTGAAGGTGCAGATATCTCTTTGTGATGGTAATAACCTTTCTTTTGCTATATATTCAGAGGTAGAATTACTGGATCATATTGTAATTCTATTTTTAATTTTTCAGGAAATGCCATACTCTTTTCTCTCATGTCTGTCCCAATCTGTATCTCTCCCTATAGTGCAAAAGAGTTCCATTTTCTCTACACTTATTTCTTATCTTTCTGATCACCACCAGCCTGAGAGATGTGATATGGTATCTCACTATTATTTTGATTTCATTTTTCTGATGATAATGATGTTGAGCACATTTTCATGTACCTGTTGCCATCAGAATAACTTCTTCAAAAAAATATTTATTTAGGTCTTTTATCTAAATTGTTTTCAATTTATTTAAGCTAAAAAAAAGTTTATCCATTTCTCCCACTCACCGCTGACAACCACCAACTGTTTCATGACATCTATGAGCTTGTTCTTATTTCAGTTAGTATAATGCCCTCAGGGTCCATGTATGTTGATGCAAATAGCAAGATTTTATTCTTTATTAAATCTGAACAATATCCTATTATATACACATATATGTGTATGTGTATATACATGTATGCTGCTGCTGCTGCTGCTAAGTCGCTTCAGTTGTGTCTGACTCTGTGCGACCCCGTAGACGGCAGCCCACCAGGCTCCCCCATCCCTGGGATTCTCCAGGCAAGAACACTGGAGTGGGTTGCCATTGCCCTCTCCAATGCATGAAACTGAAAAGTGAAAGTGAAGTCGCTCAGTCGTTTCCAACTCTTAGCGACCCCATGGACGGCAGCACACCAGGCTCCTCCGTCCATGGGACTTTCCAGGCAAGAGTACTGGAGTAGGGTGCCATTGCCTTCTCCATGTATATATATAGTTAAAGGTATACATGTATACACACAGTTTCTTTTACCATTTATTTGTCCATCAGTGGACACTTAGGTCATTTCCATATCTTGGTTATTATAAATAATGCTTCAGTGAACATGTGTGCATATATATCTTCTGAAGCTAGTGTTTTAATTTTTTTCTGATATATACTCTAAAGTGGAACTGCTGAATCATATAGTAGTTCACTTTTTTAACCTCCATACATTTTAACATTATTCACAGTAGTTTTAACATGGAAACAAACTAAATATCTATCAATGGGTGAGTGGATAAAGAAAAAATGATACACATGGAGATACAGGAATATTATTCACCTGTAAATAAGGAAATCCCGTCATTTACAAAAATATCTATCAGTGGATGAGTGGATAAAGAAAAAATGATACAGGTGGAGATACAGGAATATTATTCACCTATAAATAAGAGGAAATCCCGTCATTTACAATAACAGGGATGAATCTGGAGTACATTATGCTAAGTGAAATAAGCCACATAGAAGGATAAATACTTTACGATTTCACTTTTACATAGAAAGGTCAGACTCGTAGAAGCAGAGAGTAGAATGGCAAGTACCAGTGGTGGGGGAAATGGGGAGATCTTAGTCAAAGCAAGCAAACTTGGAGTTATAAGATAAATAAATTCTGAAGACCTAAGTACAGCATGATGTTTATAGTTAATAATAGTGTACTGTATATTTGAAATTTCCTGAAAGAGTAGATCTTAAATGTTCTCACTACACACACACACACACACACACACACACAGACACACACACACAAGGTAACTGTGTGAGGTGATGGATATATTAACTAACTTGCAGGGCTTCCCAGGTGGCACTATTGGTAAAGAATCCTCCTGCCAGCACAAAAGATGCAAAAGACCTGAGTTTGATCCCTGGGTTGGAAAGGTCCTCTGGAGAAGGAAATGGCAACCCACTCAACTATTCTTTCCCAGAAAGTTCAATTGACAGAGAAGTCTGGAAGGCTATAATCTATGGGGTCTATAGTCAAACATGCCTAAGTGAGCACACGTGTCATATTAAATCATGACACTGTTCTTCCTAAAGAAAGATAGTACATTGTATACCCTAAATATAAACAATTTTTATTTGTCAATCATACCTCAATAAAGCTGGAGAAAACAAGTAACAGCTAAAAATTTTCCCAAATTAATGACAAACACCAAACCACAGAGTCAAAATCACTAACCAGAATAAATACATGCAAGTATGCACATGTCTCCCCCAACTCACACAAACCGTCCCCAGACATGCTACTAGACGTATCATATTCAAACTGTAAAAAAAAAAATCGACTATGAATCTCATCATATTTAGACATTATCTTCTGTACCACTGATCTTGTTGTCCATCAATATGCCAATACTAAATTTTCATGATTATTAAATAATCAAAAAACTTAAAATAAAAAAATAAAATTAAAATCCTTTATGGCTTTCCTAAGCTTTATTATTTTCTCCTTTTAATCATTCTTAGAATTTCATCTTCTATATGCTAATAACTCTCAAATATAAACTTCCAGCTCTGTTCTTTCTTGAATTTTGTATTTGTATATTTAACTGCATACTTTGCTAATTTGCTGTCCAAATTTACTGAGATTTCAAAAGGTATCTCAGCCTCAAAATGTTCATAACTTTGTCAAATTTCCTCCTCATGGATGTGCAATATCCAGTCTTTTATGGCTGTTAATGACACCATTTTTCTCATGAAGCTGCTCAAATATTTTCTTCCTCACTTCTCATCCACACTCACTTCCAAGTGATCTTTTTAATTTCTTAAATAACTGTCAAAGCTATTCAATTCTTTCCACTTTCACCACTACAACACTAGACAAGAAATCATGATCTTGTTTCTTTTTCTTCTTTCACTCATTTATGCACCAGGTTAGTCCATTCTTCTCAGTGCTTCCCATACAAAGAATATTTGTAGTAGAGATTTAATATTGCAATTCCTGATGACAGCTCATTTATGAGTTCCACTTAGCTATATAATAAAGTCCAATATCTTTTATAGTATTTACAATATTCCCATGATATGTTAATGACCAACCTCTTACCTTTATTAAGCTCCAGACATGAGTTTCTTCTGAGTCCCAAATGTGTAACACTTTTTCTACTTCTAAAACTTCACATCCATATTCTTACTTCCAGCAATTTTCACTCAATCTCTATTTATTTTTCCTGGCTACTGTTTCTTCATTTTCAAGTCTTAAATGACATTCCTCAAGAAAGCATTTACCAGTCATTTCTTTGAAAATTTATATATTAAGAACATATGAAGTATCAGGCACACTTTAAGGTATTGTAGAGAATAGCATTTTACCAAAGCTTAAGGAGGCTATCTTCTATTGTGGGAGAAGGCAAATGTAAGTAAATATGAATAAGTAAATCCACAGAATAATAGATAGGCAGTACTGATACACACTCATTATGCACTGGAAAGTGGGTCTGTTTGTCAGAATACTGAGATATATAGTTTAGCTGCTGTCCTGAGTTTCAAAACATCCCTGTGTGAACAGATTAACCCAGTTCTCCACCCCAGTGCTCCCAGACTATCTAGTAAAGACAGGTTTAATGCCTAAAAGAACAGGAGTTCTCCTCCTCTGCCTCCTGCACTTATTTTGCTTATCTGGTACTAGAGCCTTTCAATCCTTCAGAGGGCCCAATTGCCAAGCACTACCAGTTGATTCCCCAAGGACTCTGAAGCACTTTATCTTCTGGCATGCATGGCCCTGTGCCTCTGGTTCAGTTCAGTTCTGTCACTTAGTAGTGTCCAAATATTTGTGATCCTATGGACTGCAGCATGCCAGGCCTCCCTGTCCATCACCAACTCCTGGAGTTTACTCAACTCATGTCCATTGAGTGGGTGATCCCATCCAGCTATCTCATCCTATGTTGTCCCCTTCTCCTCCTGTACCTAATCCTTCCCAGCATCAGAGTCTTTCCCAGTGAGTCAGCTCATCACATCAAGTGGCCAAAGTATTGGAGTTTCAGCTTCAACATCAGTCCTTCCAATGAACACCCAGGACTGATCTCCTTTAGGATGGACTGGTTGGATCTCCTTGCAGTCCAAGGGACTCTCAAGAGTCTTCTCCAACACCACAGTTCAAAAACATCAATTCTTTGGCGTTCAGCTTTCTTTATAGTCCAACTCTCACATCCATACACGACTACTGGAAAAACCATAGCCTTGACTAGACGGATCTTTGTTGGCAAAGTAATGCTTTTTAATATGCTGTCTAGGTTGGTCAAACCATTTATTCCAAGGAGTAAGCGTCTTTTTCTTTCATGGCTGGAGTCAACCATCTGCAGTGATTTTGGAGCTGAGAAAAACAAAATCTGCCACTGTTTCCACTATTTCACCATCTATTTGCCTAAAGTGATGGGGCCGGATGCCATGATCTTAGTTTTCTGAATGTTGAGCTTTAAGCCAACTTTTTCACTCTCCTCTTTTACTTTCATCAAGAGGCTCTTTAGTTCTTCTTCACTTTCTGCCATAAGGATGTTGTCATCTGCAAATCTGAGGTTATTGATATTTCTCCCAGCAATTTTCATTCCAGCTTGTGCTTATTCCAGCCCAGCGTTTCTCATGATGTACTCCGCATATAAGTTAAATAAGCACAGTGACAATATACAACCTCGATGTACTCCTTTCCAATTTGGAACCAGTCTGTTTTTCCATGTCCAGTTCTAACTGTTACTTCCTGACCTGCATACAGATTTCTCAAGAGGCAGGTTAGGTGGTCTGGTATTCCCAACTCTTTTATAATTTTCACAGTTTATTGTGATCCAAACAGTGAAAGGTTTTGGCATAGTCAAAAAGCAAAAATGGGTGTTTTTCTGGAACCCTCTTGCTTTTGCAATGATCCAACGGATGTTGGCAATTTGATCTCTGGTTCCTCTGCCTTTTCTAAAACCAGCTTGAACATCTGAAAGTTCACAGTTCATGTATTGTTGAAGCATGGCTTGGAGAATTTTGAGCATTACTTTGCTAGCGTGTGAGATGAGTGCAATTGTGCAATAGTTTGAACATTCTTTGGCATTGCCTTTCTTTGGGATTGGAATGAAAACTGACCTTTTCCAGTCCTGGGCCAAGGCTGAGATTTCCAATTTGCTGGCATATTGAGTACAGCACTATCACAGCATCATCTTTAGGTGTTGAAATAGTGCAATGGGAATTCCGTCACCTCCACTAGCCTTGTTCATAGTGATGCTTCCTAAGGCATACTTGACTTCACATTCTAGGACGTCTGGCTCTAGGTGAGTGATCACATAATTGTCATTACCTGGTCATGAAGATATTTTTTGTACCGTTCTTCTGTGTATTCTTGCCACCTCTTCTTATCTCCTGCTTCTGTTAGGTACCTATCATTTCTGTCCTTTATTGAGCCCATCTTTGCATGAAATGTTCCCTTAGTATCTCTAATTTTCTTGAAGAGATCTCTAGTCTTTCCCATTCTATTGTTTTCCTCTGCTTCTTTTCACGATCATTGAAGATGGCTTTCATATCTCTCCTTGCTACTCATTGGAACTCTGCATTCAAATGGGTATATCTTTCCTTTTCTCCTTTATTTTTGACTTTTCTTCTTTTCACAGCTATTTGTAAGGCCTCCTCAGATAGCCATTTTGCTTTTTTGTATTTCTTTTTCTTGGGAATGGTTTTGCTCCCTGTCTCCTGTACAATGTCATGAACCTCTGTCCATAGTTCATCAGGCACTCTGTCTATCCAATCTAGTCCCTTAAATTTATTTCTCACTTCCACTGTATAATCGTTATGGATTTGATTTAGGTCATACCTGAATGGTCTAGTGGTTTTCCCTACTTTCTTCAATTTAAGTCTGAATTTGGCAATAAGGAGTTCATGATCTCAGCCACAGTCATCTCCAGGTCGTGTTTTTGCTGACTGTATACAGCTTCTCTATCTTCGGCTGCAAAGAATATGATTGATCTGATTTCGGTGTTGACCATCAGGTGATGTCCATGTTTAGTGCCTACTCTTGTGTTGTTGGAAGAGGGTGTTTGCTATGACCAGTGCATTCTCTTGGCAGAACTCTATTAGGTCTTGTCCTGCTTCATTCTGTACTACAAGGCCAAATTTGCCTGTTAGTCCAGGTGTTTCTTGACTTCCTACTTTTGCATTCCAGTCCTGTATAATGAAAAGGAGATCTTTTGGGGGTGTTAATGCTAGAAGGTCTTGTAGGTCTTCAAAGAACCATTCAACTTCAGCTTCTTCAGCATTACTGGTTGGGGCATAGACTTGAATTACCATGATATTGAATGGTTTGTTGGAGATAAACAGAGATCATTCTGTCATTTTTGAGACTGCATCCAAGTACTGCATTTTTGACTCTTTTGTTGACTATGATGGCTTCTATATTTCTTCTAAGGGATTCTTGCCCACAGTAGTAGATATAATGGTCATCTGAGTTAAAATCACCCATTCAGTCAATTTTAGTTTGCTGATTCTTAGAAAGTCGACATTCACTCTTGCCATCTCCTGTTTGACCACTTCCAATTTGCCTTGATTCATGGACCTAACATTCCAGGTTCCTATGCAATATTGCTCTTTACAGTGCGGGACCTTGCTTCCATCACAAGTCACATCCACAGCTGGGTGTTGTTTTTGCTTCGGCTCTATCTCTTTATTCTTTCTGGAGTTATTTCTCCACTGATTGCCAGTAGCATATTGGACACCTACTGACCTGGGGAGTTCATCATTCAGTGTTCTATCTTTTTGATTTTCATACTGTTCATGAGGTTCTCAAGGCAGGAATAATGAAGTGGTTTGCCATTCCCTTCTCCGGTGGAGAAAAATGTGGTCCACTGACAAAATGTGGTCCACTGGAGACTGTGGAAGGTGACTCTGGTAAAACACACTTATGGTCATCCTGCTGTCCAGTATACCAAGTTTTCTGTTCAATAATCTCCCTCTACCTCTTAGAATCCCAGGAGCCTGCCCAGAATCCAACAGGAGAAATATTATCCCCTTAAGACAGCACTGGCACACTTGCAGACAATGTCTATCACCTTTCTCCAAACGTCTATGACCACTGGCCTGCAAATAGTCTCTGAGTCATCCTTTAGTGGCTGTTGGTGGAAATAACTTGATGAAAAAGATCCACTAGTAAGAAAGATGATGATGATAAAAGAGATGAAAGAATTGGCAGAGAGATTCTTTGAATAGTTTTCAGGAATGATCTGGCCTTAGATACAGGAATAAGTGGTTCATACAAAGCAGTAAGATGAAGGCAGGAGTTATATGCACAGGTGATGGTAAGGAGTCAGTATGACTATAGAATCCTTAATTTTGCTTCTAATTTTTGATAAAATGAGATGCATGCTATAAAGTGAGAGTGACTATATAGAGAGTGACTATTGCAGAAACTACAAAGTTTACACTAAATATCTTCCCTATATATTTCTTTACCACCTTTTACTTCCTGTTTCCCAGCAGTCTTTATATTTCTAATTTCTTGTAAAACATATGTCTTCATTATAAGTTCTTCCATGTTGTTTCCAGCTTTGTCTGGCATGGTATGGCCATTCAATAAATGTTGATTGAATTGAATTAAAATAAATTGGAAGATATGGACTAAAAAGGAAAATAACAATATGGAATGGAGTGGGACAGTTTCCAAGTTTGAGTGACTCTGGATATTCAAAAAAAAAAAAAAAAACAGAGAGAGAATGTAGTAAGAGAAGAAGAATGTTAAGAATCTTTGTGAAGAATGGCAAATTTGATTTGAATATGCTGATTTTCATGTTGTTAGAATCCATCCAAATGGAGTGCTTACATAGGAAGTAATACGCACAAGTAGAAAATTTGAGATTTAGTCTCAAACATATATAGATTCAATTGGTCTTCCCCGGTGGCTCAGCAATAAAGAATCTGCCTGCAATGCAGGAGACTCAGGTTTGATCCTTGAGTTGAGAAGATCCCCCCAGGGGAGGGCATGGCAACTTCAGTATTCTTGCCTGGAAATCCCACAGATGGAGGAGTCTTGTGGGCTACAGTCCATAGGGTCACAAAGAGTCAGACACGACTGAAATGACTTAGCATGCATGCACATAGATTAAATTATCATCAAGCTGCTCTCCAGTGGCCTTGGCTGCAAGGGCTTGGAATGGGGCTTAGAATGAGGCTTGCAGTGGTGAAAGCACCAGATCCTAGCCACTAGACCAGTGGTCAGTGACAAGGGTACTGGCTCTTTGGCTTTGCAGAAAGTAATTTCCACAAAGGCAGAAAGTAGTGAAGCAAGTAAAGTAGTAATTAGGAAGAAAAAGAGTAGAGTATGTGTAGATAGACACACGGGCAAACTCAGACAGAGATGGAGTTGCTGAGTAGCACCCTCATGGCTGTTTGAATTACTTTTATGGGGCATTTTTTCTGGGTTTTCTTTAGCCAGTCATTTTGATTTGACTGATTCACAGGCCCTATTTACTATATCTCCCATGTGTGTGCACACATCTCTTAGCCAAGATGAGTCCTACCAAAAAGGTGTCTGGATAGAACATTTCTTGACATAACTTCCGTTTGACCTCCAAGAAGCCTTTTCTGTGCCTGTGTGGTTAGGGATGTCTCCTGACTTCCAGAAGAAGAAATATGTGGTCTGAGCAAGACCCAGCCTCCTCCCTTAATTGCCCTGCCTTTCTTGTCTTGGTGTTTCAGTCGATAGAGAATGAAGATCCAATTGCTTTCCCTTCAGGGGACCCATCTGCCTCCTGCCTAAAAGCTATAAGAGTATAGGTAGTAGCTGAAACTGTATAGATTGTGTGTGTTGCCAGCTAAGAATTCTTTGTAATTAGAAGCCTAGGAGGCAAAAACTAAGATAATAGGACCATTGATTTAATGAATTGGATTTTATGTTTCCATTCCCTTTCCTTGTTAGTCTTTAGATAGTTCCTGCATTTTTCCTTTTCCTCATTTTCTCCTTTTCCTCCTCTCCCAGCCGCCAGAGAGATTTTAAGCTCCTAGAAGGTAACATTTAAAGCTTTGTTTCCTAAATCCCAACTGCTGATCACATTAAGTTTGATAACTATCTGTCACTTTTTTATCTAGCTATGTTGGTTGTCATTGAAAGTGAAAGTGAAGTCGCTAGGTCGTGTCCGACTCTTTGCGACCCCATGGACTGTAGCCTACCAGGCTTCTCTGTCCATGGGATTCTCCAGGCAAGAATACTGGAGTGGGTTACCATTTCCTTCTCCAGGGGATCTTCCCTACCCAGGGACTGAACCCGGGTCTCCCGTATTGGAGGCAGATGCTTTAACCTCTGAGCCCATCAGGAAGGCCCATTAGAGAACAGATATATTGAGTTTAGGTCTAAACTTAGAAAACTCCTTTGGAGAGCTGACTCCAATGACATAATCATGGAAAACAAAGTAAGTTTTTAAAAAAGGCAAGCTGACTTTGACAGCTTAATCATTTTTCACCTTTTGATTATTATATAATCTCACATTTCTTTTTCTTATCTATTATTGTCCCTAATCCTTATTCTTTCAAACCCTACTATTTAATCACACATTTCATTACCCCTTTGAAAAACTCCCATTATCTTACTCTTTATAAGATAAATGTAGTCTAGTTTGTGGTATAGGGCCTGAAATTCAGAGTGCTGTAAGTTGTTTCTATTTAAGCACCAAACCAGAGTAAATAAAGACTAGTGTTGCTAACAGGCAAAGATATTGAATACTTCTAAAGACTTTTTTCAAGGAAAACAATCAAAGGCACATATGTGGAAAGGAAAAGCTGACACTATGAGGTCCAAAGAGCATTGAAAGTGAAGTCACTCCATCGTGTCCAACTCTTTGCAATCCCCTGTACTATAGCCCACCAGGCTCCTCTGTCCATGGAATTTTTCAGGCAAGAGTACTGGAGTGGATTGCCATTTCCTTCTCCAGGGAATCTTCCTGACCCAGATATCGAACCTGGGTCTCCTGCATTGCAGGCAGATGCTTTACCATCTGAGCTACCAGGGAATCCCCCAAAGAGCAGTAGCTGGTGTAAATTTAGCCAGGCAATAAATGGCTTTCAATAAACTTAAGTTTTATTAATGAGGTAAGGATTCTTTCCTTATAGGAACTACAGGTTCACACAATGCTTGGAAACATTCTGAGTGTTGGTGGAGAAAAGTGTTCAAATAGCTCAGTCGCTCAGTTGTGTCTGAGTCTTTGCTACCCCATATACTACAGCATGGCAGGCCTCCCTGTCCATCACCAACTCCCGGAGTCTACTCAAACACATGTCCATTGAGTCAGTGATGCCATCCAACTATCTCATCCTCTCTTGCCCCCTTCTCCTCCTGCCTTCAATGTTTCCCAGCATCAGGGTCTTTTCCAATGAGTCAGTTCTTCATATCAGGCAGCCAAAGTATTGGAGTTTCAGCTTCAGCATCAGTCCTTCTAAAGAATATTCAGGACTGATTTCCTTTAGCATGGACTGGTTGAATCTGCTTGCAGTCCAAGGGACTCTCAAGAGTCTTCTCCAACACCACAGTTCAAAAGCATCAATTCTTTGGTGCTCAGCTTTCTTTATAGTCCAACACTCACATCCATACATGACTACTGGAAAAACAATAGCTTTGACTAGATGGAGCTTTGTTGGCAAAATAACGTCTCTGCTTTTTAACATGCTGTCTAGGTTGGTCATAACTTTTCTTCCAAGGAGAAGTGTTAGTGGACTCAGAGAAAGTTCTAGTGCTTCAGCCTGATTTACTTATGGATATGCTGAAATTAGAGTAATAGAAATACCATGATTTATTCTCCTTATACATAAAAAAGAATTTTAGTATAGACAGTGATGAATTCTTACACTTTTATTCACATATTATTGCAACACTTCTAGAAATATGAATTCCAGTTTTTAGAATTGATTTGCAAGACAATAAATTTTTAAAGACCACTGACTTTTGTATTTGTCCCTTCATAGACTCTATCTTCAAATCTTTTTCTTGACTCTGCTCTTTTAGCTCTAAACCTTGCTCCTGGGTCTCCCTTATCATCTAAGATCCATTGCTTGTTACAGTCCTAGAGCTCACTCCACTGTCTCTGTGTAGACACAGTCAATGCATTACCCTCTCTGTGTATTGTATTCACCTACTGATGTGGGAAGTGATTGAGGAGGTAGGCATGACAACAAGAGGAGAAAACAACATTCATAAATAAGAGCGAGAACAATGCAATTCAAATTGATGAACAACAATGCTGTAAATAATGCATCCACAAAGTGAACAAATATATCTACTCTGCAATTGCTATACTCCCTATTCCTGATCTGGCATGCTGTTCAGCTACCTTTGAACATTTTAAGGGATGGAAGCTAAGAACAAAGATTTAGAACACTCCAACAAGTAAATCCTTGCTGGCTTGTCAAATTGTACATACTTACTTTACAATTTATCACAGCTGGTATTCTTGACCTGACTCCAGGCTAAGAGATTCACAAGCAGTGTGTTTCTATACGTTAGCATACTTGCCTATAGAGACATTTTGATAGTTTCTTTGGAAAACTGTATATGCTCAAAGACAGAATAAGTAGCAGGTTTTAACCTCACAAATGCTGAAATTTAATGTATTTTCTTTGTATTTATTTTTATTTTGATCATCTGTTTTGTTCCCCTTGTGGCTTTATGTTTTTCTTAACTAAATGATGAACTCCTGAAGGGTATGGATTTATAATATCTAGCAGAATCAGTTCAGTTCAGTTCGGTCACTCAGTCGTGTCTGACTCTTTGCGGCTCCATGAATTGCAGCACACCAGGCCTCCCTGTCCTTCACCAACTCCCGGAGTTCACTCAGATTCATGTCCATCGAGTCAGTGATGCCATCCAGCCATCTCATCCTCTGTTGTCCCCTTCTCCTGCTGCCCCCAATCCTTCCCAGCATCAGAGTCTTTTCCAATGAGTCAACTCTTTGCATGAGGTGGCCAAAGTACTGGAGTTTCAGCTTTAGCATCATTCCTTCCAAAGAAATCCCAGGGCTGATCTCCTTCAGGTTGGACTGGTTGGATCTCCTTGCAGTCGAAGGGATTCTCAAGAGTCTTCTCCAACACCACAGTTCAAAAGCATCAATTCTTCGGCACTCAGCCTTCTTCACAGTCCAACTCTCACATCCATACATGACCACAGGAAAAACCATAGATCTCTAGTCTTTCCCATTCTGTTCTTTTCCTCTATTTCTTTGCATTGATCGCTGAAGAAGGCTTTCTTATCTCTTCTTCCTATCTCTGGAACTCTGCATTCAGATGCTTATATCTTTCTTTTTCTCCTTTTTTTTTTGCCTCTCTTCTTTTCACAGCTATTTGTAAGGCCTCCCCAGACAGCCATTTTGCTTTTTTGCATTTCTTTTCCATATCTAGCAGAATACCACCTTCTTAACCAATGCTACTGCATGCAAATGTGGGATGTTAAAGATGGGAAAAGTGAGACATCATTTATGGGTAAATTCAACATTTTTTGTGCTTGACCCTATGCCGTATTTTTGAGACGCCAATATGATGAAAAGACTCTTAGTCCAAGGGAATGTCTTTTCTGTTTCTCCAGAGATAGTAACATACTCAAAGAACTGGAAGGTCATTGAAAAACAGATATTGTTCCTATACTTGTGAACTTTATTTCTAATCAGTATGAAGACAGCAAAACATTATAAATTTTTGCTTTTAATTACAATTTGATCATGCAAAAACATATATAGGGAGCAATAAATATATATCAGGGAAACATGAGGTAGTCTGAAGGGTATTTTATAAAGTGTGCTTTTTGCTGGTTTGTTTTTGTGTGTGTGTGTCATTTTTAAAGAAAGTGACATTTGAGTTGAATTTTAAAGACTGAAAGGATGACTAGATTGTAGGAAAAAAAAAAAATTCCAAACAGTGGGAGCAGTCAATGCAAAAATCCTGAAGACGAGAAACATCAGAGGGGGGAAAAAATATCTAAGGAGATGGAACACTTCAAGAGGAAGGTGGTGGTAATGTCACAGCCATTAACAAATGGCAACAAGTACTTTGTTTTTGTTTTAAACTCTCATTTTAATCAAATGAGCCATAGTTCATTGTAATCAGGGTACCAACATAATTATGAGCCCATTCTGTCAGATAGTCTTACACACTAGCTATTAGCATACTGCTATTCTTATGAAAATATTTAGATTAAATCACAGAAGAATAGACTTTGCACTCAAAATAGGTAAAAACTCTTCAGATTCACACTGTAAATTTTCACGTATTCAAAAAGTCAACCTTACACAAACACATTTATGCCCCACTTACATTTACCCCAGTGTTACTTTTCACATTATGTCTTCCTCAAGCCCACTCATGTATGTATTATCACTGCTGACATCTGCTTGGCTTCCTTCAACGTGACACAGTTATATCCAAAACCTGGTGATCCTTAGCTAATTTTTCATTCTCTGGCATTTTTCTCTCCTCCAACTAGCTCAAAAAAGGTGTCTCTGGATTTTTACCCTGGCTTTCTTGACTTTCCTCTCTGTATTCCCTTCCTTAGGAATTTGGAATACTGTAGCAGTTGATAGTGGGTATCTCTGATGGCTCAATAGGTAAATAATCTGCCTGCCATGTAGGAGACACAGGAAATGTGGGTTCGATCCCTAGGTTGGAAAGATCCCCTGGAGAAGGAACTGACAATCGCTCTAGTATTCTTGCCTGAAAAATCCCATGGAATGAGGAATTTGGCAGGTTACAGTCCAATGGATTAGAGAGTCAGACACAGCTGAGAGACTAAGCACACAGCACAGTAGTTGATAGCGTTTCTAATAAAAGTAAACTTTATTATTATACTATGGTAAGTAATGTATTTTATTGTCAAATTTTGGTTTTTAATTTTTACAAGATCTATTATTGCAATTACCCCTTAAAACAATCTGCTTTCTATCTGCTGCCCACTCTTCCTTGGTTTACAGTGTAATACACAAATGACACAATGAAGTGAAGTGAAGTCGCTCAGTCGTGTCCGACTCTTTGCGACCCCATGGACTGTAGCCTACCAGGCTCTTCCCTCCATGGGATTCTCCAGGCAAGAGTACTGGAGTGGGTTTGCCATTTCCTTCTCCAGGGGACCTTCCCGACCCAGGAATCGAACCCAGGGTCTCCTGCATTCCAGGTAGACGCTTTAACCTCTGAGCCACCAGGGAAGCCCAAATGACACAATAAGGAAGTATTATTAGTATTTCCATATTATAGATGTAAAGTATGAGCCTTAGAAACATTAGCTCAAGATAACACATTAAGTAACTGCAGACGAGAGATTCAGACTAGAAAGGCTGACTTGAAATCACAAGTCTGGATCACAAATCTGCCTCATTAAAGACTGAACATAGTAAGTAGACTCAACCCCAGAACAGATGCTATGTGATAATTGTATAGACTTGACTTTAAAAACTATTAAATAATATTTTTGAATCCTCATTTCATCAGTTACTAGCTTTATAATGCTGGATAAATTTCTGAATTTCTCTGAATTTGATTTTCATCAATAAAATTAATATTTAAAAAGCCTCAACTATAGTTTTATTATGAAAATAATATATGTAAGCATTTAGTACTCTGCCCTGCACTTAGTCAACATTTAAAACCATTATTCTTTTTTGGTAATCTCTAAGGTAAATAACTTTTAATTTTCAATATATTCTCTGTTGAATATCAATTCTAATAAAGAATTATAAGATTTATGTGTGTGTGTTCAGTCTTATCTGACTCTTTGCAACCCCTTGTATTGTAGCCTGCCAGATTCCTGTCCATTGGCTTTTCCAGGCAAGGATAGAGGGGTGGAGTGCCATTACCTTCTCCATATTAATGCTCAGTTCACTTTAGTCACTCAGTCATGTCTGACTATTTGTGACCCCATGAATGCATCACTACAGGTTTCCTTGTCCATAACCAATTGCAGGAGATTGCTCAAACTCATGTCCATTGAGTTGGTAATGCCATCCAACTATTTCATCCTCTGACTTCCCCTTCTCCTCCTGCCTTCAGTCTTTCCCAGCAGCAGGGTCCTTTCCAATGAATCAGTTCTTTGTCTCAGGTGGCCAAAGTATTGGGGATTCAGCTTCAGCATCAGTCTTTTAAATGAATATTCACAATTGATTTCCTTTAAGATTGACTGGTTGGATCTCCTTGGAGTCCTAGGGAATCTCAAGAGTCTTCGCCAACACCACAGTTCAAAAGCATCAATTCTTCAGCACTCAGCTTTCTTTACAGTCCAACTCTCACATCCATATATGACTACTGGAAAAACCATAGTTTTGATAATAAATAATAAGGAATATGAGTCTATATGTAAATTTGAGCTCTAGAAAAACAAAACTGATCTAAATTTTTTCATCCTTCCAAGGCCAATTTTCTCCCCCCTTGGGGTCAATAACAGCAGCATTGAAAAATCTATGTTTACAATGGCCATAAAATTTTCAATGACTCATAATAATAATTCTTTCATTTCTCAAGCTTTACGTTTACTTTTAGGTTATAAAATGACTAATAATTAAACACAAAATTACTTTTCTTACTCTTGTTTTCAAAGGCTAATCTGGTACAATAATTAAAAAATAAAATGGGCTATTATTACCTAATGGTTATTTTTGTGACTTCAACATGCTGTTTTCATAATAAATTTTGGTTTGGCCACCACAATTCACTCATGAATAAAAACAGACCCATATACAAATGTAGACACATTACACATTTTAAAAAGAGCTTTTTCTTTACTAAATTGCCTGCTCTTTTTCTAAAATCCTTGTTTCCTTAAATTGTATGAGTATGTGGTGTGTAAGTCATACATAATATATTCTTGTCAATGAATATATTCAGATTGCTTTTCCTAGTACTGTAGCCTACACCTTTATTCTTATTAGCATTTCTTTTTCTAAGACAAACATTTCAAGAAAGGGAAATACAGAAATCTATCATATTTTCAAACAAGTTACATTTGTAAATGAAGAAAAAATCCTCAGGGAGATTTGATTTTAAAGTATCTAAAGGCCAAATGCGGTTTCGGTTATTTGATTACTAGTTTTAGGTTAAATAAATAAATAAATAAATGACTGCTACATATACAAATGGCTTAAAAGCAAGTATAATTTTAAAAAGATACAACTTGCAGAATTTGACCTCATGGTAAACAACTTTCTATAACTGCCTTCAGGTTAAAAAAATAATAGGAGAGACTTAATAGTTCTTAAAACTTCAAACACTAGACAACAGAAAATCAATTGTTATATCATTAAAGAATTGCCAATTGTTAAAATAGTATGGACATTTTTAAATGAAGAAAGTATTTAAAAATGAAACAAGATCATTATTTAGGACACACCATCTAAAATATAATCCCAATGAATGATACAATAATACTTTTCATTTAGGAATGACAGCTGACTCCTGAATTTATTTTTTTAGCTGTTTTTTATAAGGAATAAGGTAAGGTAAGGTAAGGTGAAGTCGCTCAGTCGTGTCCGACTCTTTGCGACCCCGTGGACTGTAGCCTACCAGGCTCCTCCGTCCATGGGATTCTCCAGGCAAGAATACTGGAGTGGGTTGCCATTTCCTTCTCCAGGGGATCTTCCCGACCCAAGGATCGAACCCAGGTCTCCTGCATTGGAGGCAGACGCTTTAACCTCTGAGCCACTATAAAAAAACTTATTCAGCTTTGAATACCTAAGAGTGGCTTAAATTGTTTATAATTTTATCCACCTGGGAACAACAATTGAAACAGCCTTAGAAAGAAAGAGATAATGCTAAGTCTTGTCTGACTCTTACAACCCCATGAACTGTAGCCCACCAGGCTCCTCTGACCATGGGATTCTCCAGGTAAGAATACTGGAGTAGGTTGCCATTTCCTTCTCCAGGGGATCTTCTTGACCCAGGAATTGAACTCAGGTCTCCCGGATTGCAGGCAGTTGCTTTACCTTCTGAGCTACACAGGAAGCCCCATAATATCCTTTACCAACTGTGCCATAAGGGAAGCCCAGGAATACTGGAGTGGTTAGCCTATCCCTTCTCTGGCAGATCTTTCCAATCCAGGAATTGAACTGGGGTTGCCTGCATTGTAGGAGGATTCTTTACCAACTGAGCTATCAGGAAAGCCCTATTATCCTTAATTATATATAATAATGGTGGTGAAAATATGGGTAACTTACATGAAGACTTGATTAAAGAAGCAAGTATTTTATGAAGTAAAACAAGTATTCTATGAAGTCTTCATGTTTAGTTTTGTGATCTTTTGAAGAGATTGTTAGGAGATAATTTTCATAGATCTGTCAAATACAAATTGCCAGTTGCCATGCACTCACCATCTATCTCTGCTGCTGCTGCTGCTGCTAGGTCGCTTCAGTAGTGTCTGACTCTGTGCGACCCCATAGACAGAAGCCCATGAGGCTCCCCCATCCCTGGGATTCTCCAGGCAAGAACACTGGAGTGGGTTGCCATTTCCTTCTCCATCTACCTCTACAAGGATTAAATCATGCTATTGCAGCTGCTGATCTCAACAACTCCTGAAAAGAGTTCAGGGTGGAGGGCAGACATAAGGCTGTCATGCTCAGGGAAAAACTGGCAGGACAAGTCTTCAGATAATTAGATATTTTAAGGATTTCATGAGCCCAATTCTTGTATCTCCTCATATCTAAAAAAGCACTACAATCATTCATGGTGAATGTTCTGTTATCATGTGGATGTTATTTCATGTGAATGTTTCTGCTAGTCACTGTTCCTTGTGACTAGCAGAAAGCTTCATAAGACTAGTAGAAACCTTCTGGAAAAATATGTGCTTGTTTGCATATATTACCCCTTCATCAAAGTCACATTTATACTGACCTTCTCTCTGCTTCTTTGGAGCAATTTCTCAGAGCTATCTGAGGTGCTGTCTTCCAGGCTCCAGTTTTTCATTTTGCCCAAAATATAATTTAACTTGCAGATCTCAAGTTGTGCATTTTTAATTCGGCAGATCTCATATTCTGCACATCTTTTGAGAAAGTGTCCTGATCAACCTTTTCTGGACTATATTATCAAAGATGTTTGTATAGCAAACAACCTTGAAAGATAGAGACAGTCCCTCTTGTCTCTTCCTTCCCCACACTCACATTTTAAGTAAACAGAGGGATGGTTAGTGTACGATCCAATGTAACAAAGGAAATGTCTCCTACTAAAGCAAAGGTTGGAGAAGGAAATGGCAACCCACTCCACTGTTCTTGCCTGGAGAATCCCAGGGATGGCGGAGCCCAATGGGCTGCCATCTGTGGGGTCGCACAGAGTCGGACACGACTGAAGCGACTTAGCAGCAGCAGCAGCAGCAGCAGCAAAGCAAAGGTTAGGGAGGCTTACTGCCCATTATAAAAGACTGGATTCCTAAACTAACTAAACTAAAGCTCCATGAGAATAGGTGTCATCCCCTCTTTACCTCACTCTATGGGAACTAGATTTCAGAAAGTGTGCCGTGTTAATCATTCCATTGTATCCAACTCTTTGAAACCTCATGGATTGTAGCCCACCAGTCTCTTCTGTCCATGGAATTCTCTAGGCAAGGATACTGGGGTGGGTTGCAATTCCCTCCTCCAGGGGATCTTCATGACCAAGGGATCAAATATAGATCTCCTGAATTGCAAGCAGATTCTTTACCATTTGAGAAATGCTGAAACAGTGCTATTGCTATTTCTGTTAAAGTAGACATTGTTAGGCAGTCAGTATAACGTTGAGGTCTTGATTCTTTTTTTTTAGTTTTCAACTCCAACTTTAATTTCACATAAGCATCCTGTTCTATTAATCTATACCTTGTTTAGTTTAGTTGTTGTTGTTTAGTTTCCAGGCATTCAGAAGAATGCCACCGTGGTCTGGAGGACTATAAAACATCCAGACCCATAATAAGACAATCAGTAATTGCCATCCAACTTATCAAGGGGAAAAACCCCTGGTGGATCATTAAATCTTAAATATACACCTGGTCCTTAAACAATAGCCTGAGATCATGAGAAAGAGTCACAGACTGCCAGCTCAATGCCTAAAAAAATCCCAAGGACTAGGAATTAAAAAAAAAAAAAAAAAAAAGCCATAAAAATGACAAACTGGACATGGTGGCTTTTTAAAATGATTGGTCAAAAATTACATACAACAGGTGCCCCAAACCAACCCAAAATGAACAAATCAATACTGGCAAAGATATACACTGTTGTTATTCTCACATTTGAGGGCTCTTCACCCTCTCTCAGGGTCTATGCTGAGAACTCTGTTATCTCTATCTTCTAAAATAAACTGTGTAAAATTTTTTAAGTATATAAAGTTCAACTTTAGGCTCTATGAACAAGGACTTGGTTTCCCATTTCATCTGTGGGGGCTCTTTACCCCTTCTCAGTGTCTATGCTGAGAATTTTGCATCTCTGTGATCTAAAATAAATTTTGCCTGTGTGAGTGTTTGAGAGTTTACAAAGTTCGATTTTCAGTTCTGGCAAACAAGAACTCGGTTTCCTATTTCACTATGAGTAATAATTTTGGGGGCTCCAAAATCACTGCAGATGGTGACTGCAGCCATGAAATTAGAAGACGTTTACTCCTTGGAAGAAAAGTTATGTCCAAACTAGATAGCATTTTCAAAAGCAGAGACATTACTTTGCCGACTAAGGTCCGTCTAGTCAAGGCTATGGTTTTTCCTGTGGTCATGTATGGATGTGAGAGTTGGACTGTGAAGAAGGCTGAGTGCCGAAGAATTGATGCTTTTGAAGTGTGGTGTTGGAGAAGACTCTTGAGAGTCCCTTGGACTGCAAGGAGATCCAACCAGTCCATTCTGAAGGAGATCAACCCTGGGATTTCTTTGGAAGGAATGATGCTAAAGCTGAAACTCCAGTACTTTGGCCACCTCATGCGAAGAGTTGACTCATTGGAAAAGACTCTATGCTGGGAGGAATTGGGGGCAGGAGGAGAAGGGGACGACAGAGGATGAGATGGCTGGATGGTATCATGGACTCGATGGACGTGAGTCTGAGTGAACTCCGAGAGATGGTGATGAACAGGGGGGCCTGGCGTGCTGCGATTCATGGGGTCACAAAGAGTCGGACACGACTGAGCGACTGAACTGAACTGAATAAAGGAGTTTTGATGCTGTAAGTATTTCAAGAAATCTCTCTCCCTCTATCCTTCCCCTCTGTATCTCCTTCCTTCACATGCCTAAAACACGAACATTAAGTTGACTCATAACCAGGTCTCTTAGAGGAAAAATCCAGTTTTAATCTCTCTGCCTTGTTCTTGCCTGGTACATCAGTATAGTTCAAGTCAACGTCAAGGTTAGAGGAGACCTTTAGGGAGAAAAGATTTTGAGATTTCAGAACTGTTGATATTTGTTTTACAAGATGTGTAATGTGAAGGTGAAAATGTTAGTTACTCAGTTGTGTACAACTCTTTGAGACTCCATTGACTGTAGCCCTCCAGATTCCTTTGTCCATGTAATTCTCCAGGCAAAAATACTGGAATGGGTAGCAATTCCCTTCTCCAGGGGCTCTCCCTGGCCCAGGGATTAAGCTCATGTCTCCTGTACTGCAGGAAGATTCTTTATCTTCTGAACCACCAGAGAAGCCCCATAATGCAAAGGTAGCATAATGCAAATAATGTGACAGTTTGACCAGGGACCCTTAATTTAATATACTACCATTTCTGCATAATACATGAGTATTCAAACTGTAAAAAAACAAAATTTAACTGAGTCAATTATAGAGATCTTATTGGCTTTATTCAAGATTCATGAACTAGACAGCATCAAATCAAGCAGATAGAAAGGAGATCTGAGGAACTGCACAAGATGAAAGACTTTTATAGGCAGAAGAGCTCAGGAACAAGGAAGTTATACTAGCTCCCTAAATAAGCTTTTCCTTTTCTTAAAAAAATGTTTTGCAATGTTATTTTCCTTTACAGGATGTCAGAGGTCTATCAGACAGATTATCTAACTCATGTTGATCAGGCAGTTCCTGTCTGAGTAGTTTAAGATTCTGTTTCTGAGAGAGCTGCAACTGTATTAAGTCTCAATGTCATGACAAACGGCTTACAGAAGTGGTTATCTTTTGGGTGTGTGTTTTTAACAATATGAAGAAATATTTTCACAGCAGTTCCAATCATGTTTTGACTGCAAATTAATTTTCTACAAATTCTGGAAAATATCTGTGGTGCTAAGAGTATTTTGGTTTTGAAGTTATTAAAGATTATGAGCCTATGATTAAGGAGAAGGGAGGTTGAAATTGACCTATGCTTGTGCTCAGTTGTTAAGCCTTATTCGACTCTTTTGAATGACTAGCTCACCAGGCTCCTCTGTCAATGGGATTTCCCAGTCAAGAATATTGGAGTAGGTAGCCATTTCCTTCTTGATGGAATAAGCAAGTCTACTTATATCTGAAGTTCAACCCGGTGGTCATATCCAACTGTCTGGATCCACCAGTTCACTTTCAGTAACACATTGTTACTTAATTTTCTTCTTTTTAAATCTTTAACATAGAGATGATGGCAAGGATCTAAAAGAGATCTGCTTTTCTATTTTTACTGGCCAAAATACCAGTATATAGCTTCTCTCAAGATTAATTTTTCTCCCATTTAATGGGAAATAGGAAGAAAATCTAAATTTCCTAACATATTATGCATTCATTCTACTTTTATTTAGCTGTAATTAAAGATCATGTCCTTTTTCTCATTTTCTACATTATTGAGCTGTTTCCTTGAAGGAATAGATAAATGCTCCCTGCTCTTCAAAGGGAGAGAAATAAGAAAGGATGTTAATCTTAGGTGTTCATTTAAATCCTGTCCTTGGTGACGATCATTCAGTTAATAATCTTTCGTGCTGTTTCAGAAGTAGAGAGACAAGTGTAAAGAAAAGTCTTAAGATCTTTCCTCCTTTGGATGCCAACATTAACAGTATGTAGTTCAGTAACTGAGCCCTGGGAAGACTTTTTAAACTAGCTGATATTATTAAGAGAACTGGTTTTGGGAGATATCCTTCCATTCTTTGAATTACAAACCCCTCAAGCCAATGGGTCAAACTATGTTCATATATGACTTTGCTAGAGCTCCTAACATAATTTTATTTTATAAATCATTCAATAAATTGATGTAGACATAACTATCATTTCACATATTAGGAAAGCAATGTGTTTAAAAGAAATGTGGAACAGAAAAAAAATGTTAAAAGAGTACTTTGTTTGTTAAATTATGTAGAAGAGATAGTTTAAAGAAGTTCAAGTGTTTTTTTTCTTAATTCATAGAAGATAAGGGTAAAGAATAAGTAGATGGATGTATATTAGTAGAACAAAGTTAAAGCAATTAAATATACTAAATAAAATAGTACCATTTTTTAAATTATTGCTTTCTACATATTATTATGACTATTATTTAAGCTGATATCCTGGTCAAGAGCAGTGAGAATTACACTCTAGCTTTACAACTGCTATGTGAAAATACAGAATTCTTCATAAATTTGAACATTATTTTTGTGCAGGGACAGTGCTAATTTTCTTTGCATTGTTCCAATTGTAGCATAAGTGTTGCTGAAGTGAGCACTAAAGTATATCAAAATGCCAAAACCTAAAAAACTATATCAATGGCTCAAGCAATTTGAGAAATTGATCTATAATGAACCTGAAATATTGATGTAGTAGGACATTGGATACATTGGTCATATGAGAACACTTGGCCTTACCTGTTGGAGTTAGTATTAAAGAACACATCTTCTGATGAACAAGACATAAGAGTCATGGGTTCAATTCATCAGTCAGGAAGATCCCCTGGAGGAGAGCATGGCAACCACCTCCAGTATTCATGCCTGGAGAGTCCCGTGACAGAGGAGCCTGGCAGGCTATGGTCCATGTGGTCACAAAGAGTCAGACATGACTGAAGCCACTTAGCACATGCATAAGAGAACTACATTTCTGACAGGACACTAGAGGGGAGTTAGTAGCTTATATTTTCATAATAAGAAAGAACTATGAAAAAATGCATCTATATCTTAGAAGAAAATTTTAACAGACCTACATTTAATATTTCTAGAACTAACACCAAAAAAAGATGTCCTCTTCATCAGAGGGGACTGAAATGAAAAGTAGGAAGTCAAGAGATACCTGGAGGAACAGGAAGTTTGGCCTTGTATTATAAAATGAAGCAAAGCAAAGGATAAAATAATGTTGCCAAGAGAATGCCAGGGTCATAGCAAACACCCTCTTCCAGCAACACAAGAGATGACTCTATACATGGACATCACCTGATGGTCAATAATGTAATCAATCAGACTAATTATCAAAGAAGGCAAAGCTCTATACAGTCAGCAAAAACAAATGGGGAGATCACTGTGGCTCAGATCATGAACTCCTTATTTCAAACTTCAGACTTAAATTGAAGAAAGTAGGGAAAACCACTAGGCAATTCAGCTATGACCTAAATCAAATTCCTTATGATTATACAATGGAAGTGACAAATAGATTCAAGGGATTACATCTGATAGAGTACCTGAACTATGGACAGAGGTTCATAACATTGTACAGGAGGTGGTGATCAAAACCATCCCCAAGAAGAAATGCACAAAATAAAGATGGTTGTTTGAGGAGGCATTGGAAATAGCTGAGAAAAGAAGAGAAGCAAAAGGCAAAGGAGAAAAGGAAAGATATATTCATCTGAATGAAGAATTCCAAAGAACAGCAAGAAGAGACAAGAAAGCTTTTCTAAGTGATTGATGCAAAGCAATAGAGGAAAACAATAGAATAGGAAAGACTAGAGATTTCTTCAAGAAAATATGAGATACCAAGGGAACATTTCATGCAAAGATGGGCTCAATAAAGGACAGAAATGGTATGGACCTAACAGAAGCAGAAGATATTAAGCAGAGGTGGCAAGAAAACACAGAAGAACTGTACAAAAAAGATCTTCATGACCCGGATAATCACGATGGTGTGATCACTCATCTAGAGCCAGACATCCCAGAATGTGAAGTCAAGAGGGCCTTAGAAAGCATCACTACAAACAAAGCTAGTGGAGGTGATGGAATTTCAGTGGAGCTATTTCAAATCCTGAAAGATGATGCTGTGAAAGTTGTGCACTCAATATGCCAGCAAATTTGGAAAACTCAGCAGTGGGCATGGCCACAGGAATGGAAAAAATCAGTTTTCATTTCCATCCCAAAGAAAGGCAATGCCAAGAATGCTCCAACTACCGCACAATTGCACTCATCTCACATGCTAGTAAAGTAATGCTCAAAATTCTCAAAGCAAGGCTTCAACAGCACATAAACTGAGAACGTCCAGATGTTTAAGCTGGATTTAGAAAAGGCAGAGGAGCCAGAGATTAAATTGAAAGCACCCATTGGGTCATAAAAAACAAGATAATTCCAGAAAAACATCTACTTCTGCTTCATTGACTATGCTAAAGCCTTTGACTGTGTGGATCATAATAAGCTGTGGAAAATTCTTAAAGAGATGGGACCACTTTACCTACCTCCTGAGAAATCTGTATAAAGGTCAAGAAACAACATTATATGCCTTTTAGTGTTGCAATAATTTTTTCTTATAGATAACAGGTAATGAAAAAAGATTGAGAAACACTACAATAGATTTTTTAACTTTATATTTAAAAGCAAAATATTTTTCTATAAGAAATTAAACACATATATTAAGATTTTCTTTTGAGTAGTTGCCATGAAATATCTGAGATATTTCTTTAAATAAACTAATTTTAATCTGCTCTGTGCCAAAAAAAATAAAACTGAAAACATTAAAAAACATTACTGTGAAATGTTATATCCAGAATAAATAGGTATAGATAGATTAATGGGCTTCCCTGGTGTCTCAGATAGTAAAACATCTGCCTGCAATACAGGAGACCCAGGTTCAATCCCTGGATTGGGAAGATCCCCTACTGAAAGAATGGCAACACATCCCAGTATTCTTCCCTGGAGAATTCCATGGACAGAGGACCCTGGCGAGCTACAATCCATGGGTTTGAAAAGAGTTGGAGACAAATGAGCAACTAATACACATAGATATAGACAGATACATAATTGATAGATTATAGACAGGCAATTATTTGAATTTGGCAATAAGGAGTTCATGATCTGAGCAACGGTCAGCTCCCGGTCTTGTTTTTCCTAACTGTATAGAACTTCTCCATCTTTGTCTGCAAAGAATATAATCAATCTGATTTCGGTGTTGACCATCTGGTGATGTCCATGTGTAGAGTCTTCTCTTGTGTTGTTGGAAGAGGGTGTTTGCTATGACCAGTGCATTTCTTGGCAAAACTCTATTAGCCCTTGCCCTGCTTCATTCCGAATTCCAAGGCCAAATTTGCATGTTACTCCAGATGTTTCTTGGCTTCCTACTTTAGCATTCCAGTTCCCTATAATGAAAAGGACATATTTTGGGGGGTGTTAGGTGATAGAAGCAAGATCCGATGCTGTAAAGAGCAATACTGCATAGGAACCTGGAATGTCAGGTCCATGAATCAAGGCAAATTGGAAGTGGTCAAACAAGAGATGACAAGGGTGAACGTCGACATTCTAGGAATCAGCGAACTAAAATGGACTGGAATGGGTGAATTTAACTCAGATGACCATTATATCTACTACTGCGGGCAGTTAGTTCTAAAAGGTCTTGTAGGTTTTCATAGAACTGTTCAACTTCAGCTTCTTCAGTGCTACTGGTTGGGGCATAGACTTGGATTACTGTGATATTGAATGGTTTGCCTTGGAAATGAGCAGAGATCATTCTGTTGTTTTTGAGATTGCATCCAAGTACTGCATTTTGGACTCTTTTGCTGACCACAACGACTACTCCATTTCTTCTAAGGGATTCCTGCCCACAGTAGTAGATATAATGGTCATCTGAGTTAAATTCACCCGTTCTAGTCTGTTTTAGTTCACTGATTCCTAGAATGTCAACGTTCACTCTTGCCATCTCATGTTTGACCACTTTCAATTTGCCTTGATTCATGGACCTAACATGCCAGGTTCCTATGCAATATTGCTCTTTACAGCATCAGTCCTTGCTTCTATCACCAGTCACATCCACAATTGGGTATTGATTTTGCTTTGGCTACATTCCTTCATTCTTTCTGGAGTTATTTCTCCACTGATCATCAGTAGCATATTGGGTACCTAATGACCTGGGGAGTTCCTCTTTCAGAGTCCTATATTTTTGCCTTTTCATGCTGTCCATGGAGTTCTCAAGGCAAGAATCCTGAAGGGGTTTGACATTCCATTCTCCAGAAGACCACATTCTGTTAGACCTCTTCACCATGACCCACCCATCTTGGGTGTCCCCTTATTGCCAAATTCAGACTGAAATTGAAGAAAGTAGGGGAAACCACTAGACCATTCAGGTATGACCTAAATCAAATCCCTTCTGATTATACAGTGGAAGTGACAAATAGATTTAAGAGAGTAGATCTGATAGATACAGTGCCTGAGGAACTATGGGCGGAGGTGGATGACACTGTACAGGAGACAGGGATCAAGACCATCCCCATGGAAAAGAAATGCAAAAAAGCAAAATGGCTGTCTGGGGAGGCCTTACAAATAGCTGGGAAAAGAAGAGAAGCAAAAAGCAAAGGAGAAAAGGAAAGATATAAGCATCTGAATGCAGAGTTCCAAAGAATAGCAAGGAGAGATAAGAAAGCCTTTCTCAGTGATCAATGCAAAGAAATAGAGGAAAACAACAAAATGGGAAAGACTAGAGATCTCTTCAAGAAAATTAGAGATACCAAGGGAACATTTCATGCAAAGATGGGCTCAATAAAGGAAAGAAATGGTATGGACCTGGAAGCAGAAGATATTAAGAAGAGGTGGCAAGATTACACAGAAGAACTGTACAGAAAAGTTCTTCATGACCCAGATAATCACAATGGTGTGATCACTCACCCAGAGCCAGACACCTTGGAATGTGAAGTTAAGTGGGACTTAGAAGCATCACTAGGAGCAAAGCTAGTGGAGGTGATGGAATTCCAGTTGAGCTATTTCAAATCCTGAAAGATGATGCTGTGAAAGTGCTAAACTCAGTGTGCCAGCAAATTTGGAAAACTCAGCAGTGACCAAAAGACTGGAAAAGATCAGCTTTCATTCCAATTCCAAAGAAAGACAATGCCAAAGAATGCTCAAACTACCGCACAATTGCATTCATCTCACATGCTAGTAAAGTCATGCTCAAAATACTCCAACCCAGGCTTCAGCAATACGTGAACCATGAACTTCCTGATGTTGAAGCTGGTTTAGAAAAGGCAGAGGAACCAGAGATCAAATTGCCAACATCTGCTGGATCATGGAAAAAGAGAGATTTCCAGAAAAACATCTATTTCTGCTTTATTGACTATGCCAAAGCCTTTGACTGTGTGGATCACAATAAGCTGTGGAAAATTCTGAAAGAGATGGGAATACCAGACCACCTGACCTGCCTCTTGAGAAACCTCTATGCAGGTCAGGAAGCAACAGTTAGAACTGGACATGGAACAGCAGACTGGTTCCAAATAGGAAAAGGAGTCCGTCAAGGCTGTATATTGTCACCCTGCTTATTTAACTTCTATGCAGAGTACATCATGAGAAGCGCTGGGCTGGAAGAAGCACAAGCTGGAATCAAGATTGCCGGGAGAAATATCAGTAACCTCAGCTATGCAGGTGACACCACCCTTATGGCAGAAAGTGAAGAGGAACTAAAAAGCCTCTTGAAGAAAGTGAAAGAGGATGTTGGCTTAAAGCTCAACATCCAGAAAACTAAGATCATGGCATCTGGTCCCATCATTTTGAGAGGGTAAAAGGTAGGAAGGTCAGGGGTATCCAAATGGAGAAAATAGCCTGCAACTGTCAGACATCTTTATCTCTCTTAAGTGGCAGGAGGAAACAAACTAGCAATATTTTTTCCTTCTCTATACAAATTTATTTTTATTTTTTTTAATTTTTATTTTTACTTTATTTTACTTTACAATACTGTATTGGTTTTGCCATACATTGACATGAATCCACCATGGGTGTACATGAGTTCCCAATCTGAAGCCCCCTCCCACCTCCCACCCCATATCATTTCTCTGCATCATCCCCGTGCACCAGCCCCAAGCATCCTGTATCCTGTATCGAACATAGACTGGAGATTCATTTCTTACATTATAGTATACATGTTTCAATGCCATTCTCCCAAATCATCCCACCCTCTCCTTCTCCCTCAGAGTCCAAAAGTCCGTACTATACATCTGTGTCTCTTTTGCTGTTTCACATGCAGGGTTATCATTACCATCTTTCTAAATTCCATATATATGTGTTAGTATACTGTATTGGTGTTTTTCTTTCTGGCTTACTTCACTCTGTATAGTCGGCTCCAGTTTCATCCAACTCATTAGAACTGATTCAAATATATTATTTTTAATGGTTGAGTAATACTCCATTGTNCCCCCCCCCCCCCCAAAAAAAAGAAAGAAGATTTCTTTCCTTCTACTAACCCTGGGTTTCTTCATTTCTTCCTTTTCTGGTTTCTTTAGGTGTAAAGTTAGGCTATTTATTTGACATTTTTATTGTTTCTTGAGGTATGCCTGTATTGCTATGAACCTTCCCCTTAGCACAGCTTTTACAGTATCCAACAGGTTTTGGGTTGTTGTGTTTTCATTTTCATTCGTTTCTATGCATATTTTGATTTCTTCTGTGATTTGTTGGTTTTTCAGCAGTGTGTTGTTCAGTCTCCATATGTTGGAATTTTTAATAGTTTTTCTCCTTTAATTGAAGTCTAATTTAATCTTCATTGTGGTCAGAAAAGATGCTTGGAATGATTTCAATTTTTTTGAACTTACCAAGGCTAGATTTATGGCCCAAGATGTGATCTATCCTGGAGAAGGTTCCGTGTGCACTTGAGCAAAAGGTGAAATTCATTGTTTTGGGGTGAAATGTCTTACAGATATCAATTAGGTCTAATTGGTCTATTGTACCATTTAATGTTTGTGTTTCCTTGTTAATTTTCTGTTTATTTGATCTATCCATAGATGTGAGTGGGGTAATAAAGTCTCCCACTATTATTGTGTTATTGTTAATTTCCCCTTTCATACTTGTTAGCATTTGTCTTTCAACTCTCACAACCATACATGACTACTGGAAAAACGATAGCCTTGACTAGACGGACCTTTGTAGGCAAAGTAATGTCTCTGCATTGTGGTCAGAAAAGATGCTTGGAATGATTTCAATTTTTTTGAATTTACCAAGGCTAGATTTATGGTCCAGGATGTGATCTATCCTGGAGACGGTTCCGTGTGCACTTGAGAAAAAGGTGAAATTCATTGTTTTGGGGTGAAATGTACTATAGATATCAATTAGGTCTAACTGGTCTATTGTATCATTTAAAGTTTGTGTTTCCTTGTTAATTTTCTGTTCAGTTGATCTATCCATAGGTGTGAGTGGGGTATTAAAGTCTCCCACTATTATTGTGTTATTGTTAATTTCCCCTTTCATATTTGTTAGCTTTTATCTTACATATTGTGGTGCTCCTATGTTGGGTGCATATATATTTATAATTGTTATATCTTCTTGGATTGATCCTTTGATCATTATGTAGTGGCCTTCTTTGTCTCTTTTCACAGCCTTTGTTTTAAAGTCTATTTTATCTGATATGAGTATTGCTACTCCTGCTTTCTTTTGGTCTCTATTTGCATGGAATATCTTTTTCCAACCCTTCACTTTCAGTCTGTATGTGTCCCGTGTTTTGAGGTGGGTCTCTTGTAGACAACATGTATACGGATCTTGTTTTTGTATCCATTCAGCCAGTCTTTGTCTTTTGGTTGGGGCATTCAACCCATTTACTTTATTGATAAGTATGATCCCATTGCCATTTACTTTATTGTTTTGGGTTCAAGTTTATACTTCCTTTTTGTGTTTCCTGTCTGGAGAAGATCCTTTAGCATTTGTTGGAGAGCTGGTTTGGTGGTGCTAAATTCTCTCAGCTTTTGCTTGTCTGTAAAGCTTTTGATTTCTCCTTCATATTGGAATGAGATCCTTGCTGAGTACAGAAATCTGGGCTGTAGGTTATTTTCTTTCATCACTTTAAGTATGTCCTACCATTCCCTCCTGGCCTGAAGAGTTTCTATTGAAAGATCAGCTGTTATCCTTATGGGAATCCCCTTGTGTGTTATTTGTTGTTTTTCCCTTGCTGCTTTTAATATTTGTTCTTTGTGTTTGATCTTTTTTAATTTGATTAATATGTGTCTTGGGGTGTTTCACCTTGGGTTTATCCTGTTTGGGACTCTCTGTGTTTCTTGGACTTGGGTGATTATTTCCTTCCCCATTTTAGGGAAGTTTTCAACTGTTATCTCCTTAAGTCTTTTCTCATAGTCTTTCTTTTTGTCTCTTTCTTCTGGGACTACTATGATTCAAATGTTGGGGTATCTAACATTGTCCCAGAGGTCTCTGAGATTGTCCTCATTTCTTTTAATTCATTTTTCTTTTTTCCTTTCTGATTTATTTATTCCTAACATTCTATCTTCTACCTCACTAATCTTATCTTCTGCCTCTGTTATTCTACTATTTGTTCCCTCCAGAGTGTTTTTGATCTCATTTATTGCATTATTCATTATATATTGACTCTTTTTTATTTCTTCTAGGTCTTTGTTAAACCTTTCTTGCATCTTCTCAATACTTGTCTCCAGGCTATTTATCTGTGATTCCATTTTGTTTTCAAGATTTTGGATCATTTTCACTATCATTATTTGGAATTCTTTATCAGGTAGATTCCCTATCTCTTCCTTTTTTGTTTGGTTTGGTGGACATTTATCCTGTTCCTTTACCTGCTGGGTATTCCTCTGTGTCTTCATCTTGTTTATATTGCTGTGTTTGGGGTGGCCTTTATGTATTCTGGCAGTTTGTGGAGTTCTCTTTATTGTGGAGTTTCCTCACTGTGGGTGGGGTTGTATGGGTGACTTGTCAAGGTTTCCTGGTTAGGGAAGCTTGTGTCAGTGTTCTGGTGGGTGGAGCTGCATTTCTTCCCTCTGGAATGCAATGAAGTGTCCAGTAGTGAGTTATGTCAATGGGTTTGGAGTGACTTTGGGCAGCCTGTATATTGAAGCTCAGGGCTATGTTCCTGTATTGCTGGAGAATTTGCATGGTATGTCTTGCTCTGGAACTTGTTGGCCCTTGGGTGGTGCTTGGTTTCAGTGTAGGTATGGAGGCTTTTGATGAGCTGCTGTCAATTAATGTTCCCTGGAGTCAGGAGTTCTCTGATGTTCTCAGGATTTGGACTTAAGCCTCCTGCTTCTGTTTTTCAGTCTTATTTTTACAGTAGTCTCAAGACTTCTCCTTCTATACAGCACCATTGATAAAACATCTAGGTTAAAGATGAAGTTTCTCCATAGTGAGGGACACCCAGAGAGGGTCACAGAGTTACATGGAGATGAGAAGAGGGAGGAGGGAGATAGAGGTGACCAGGATGAGATGAGGTAGAATCAAAAGAGGAGAGAGCAAGCTAGCCAGTAATCACTTCCGTATGTCCACAGTCTGGACCACTCAGAGATGTTCACGGAGTTATACAGAGAAGAGAATAGGGAGGAAGGAAACAGAGGTGGCCAGGAGGATAAAGTGGGGAATCAAAAGGAGAGAGACAGATCCAGCCAGTAATCAATTCCCAGATGGTGTTCTCCACCATCTGGAACACACAAAGAGATTCACAGAGTTGGGCAGAGAAGAGAAGGGGGAGGGAAGAGATAGAGGTGACCTGGTGGAAAAAAAGGAGAATCCAAAGGGGGAGAGAGTAATCAGGCCAGTAATCTCACTCCCAAGTAAAAGTGGGTACTGAAGATTGGGTTCTTAAAGGTACAAAATTGATAACAAATACCAAAAAGCAAAGATTAAAAATCTAGAGTAGAGGTTGGATTTTCAAAAAATGCAATATTAAAGCGAAAAAGTCACAAAATTAGAAAAAATATATATATATATGAAGTTTGCTTTAAAAAATAGGGTCTCTCGCTCTTTTTTTTTTGTAAAGTAATAGTAGGTTATAAAAATTAAAATTAAAGGAGCAATAGATGACTTAAATTTTTTAAAAAAAGATTGAAAAGAAAAGAATGATAATAAAAATAGTAAAAATATATCTAGGACTTTCTCTGGTGGTGTTGTGGACAGTGTGGGGTCAATTCATTTTCGGATAGTTCCTTGATCCGGCTTATATTTCTCAAGATCTATGTGTCCCTTCCTATGTAGTCGGTACTAAATATAGGGTTTTAATCTATTGCACCTGTCACTTCCAAGGAGGTTCCCTCTGTTTTAGCTTCTTCTGTTTACTGGTCTCTTTAGTGTCTAATTTCCGCCCTGACACAAGGGGGTGGTGGTGACACTTTTTTAGCCTCACTCGTTTAGTCTTGCTGCAGGGATGGAGGGACACTGCAAACAACACTGGCGTGTCCTCGCAGTGTCTCAGCCACACTGGGCCTGCCCCGGCTCACAGCGTGTGTGCTTTCCCTGTCTACACTGCTTAGGCTCTAGGTTGCTCTGCTGGGATCTATCTGAGGCCGGCCCTGGGTTGTATGCACTTCCCAGGTCTAAGCCGCTCAGGTTCACGTACTCAGGTACTCCTCAAGGGTACAGACTTGGTTGGGCCTGCATTTTGTGCCCTTCCCAGGTCCAAGCAGCTCAGGTGACCTGGTGTTTGGCAAGCACAGTTGCTACGACTTATCACGTCCCCTGTCCCTGCCGCTCAGATTTCTGGGTGTACAACCGGCACACCTTCTCAGGCGGATGTTGACCGTCCAGAATTCCAAGAAGTCTTGGTTAGCAACGAAGCCTGCCTGCAGTTTGGTAAATAATGCCTCTCTGGGGCCGTGATTGCCCTCTTACGGCTCTGGCTGCCCTGCCTGCCTGTCACTGGAGGGGGATGGGCTGGCCTGTAGCCGGCTAGCTCTGCTCAATCCTTTGTTCTGTGAGCAGCCCTGGCAGTGTCTTAGGTTAAGGCTTTTCACGTGATAGCTATCCCACAGTCTGGTCTGCTCTCCCAAGTTAGTTAGGTCTGATTGCCCTCTGGGCATTCAGGACCGGTCCTCACTCTAGGCAATGCAGCCCGCGCCTCCCTGCCCAGCTCCTGCTTGCTAGTGGCGGATGCAGGCGTCTGTGCTGCTTCTCCGCTGGGGGAGTTACCGTTGGGCACGTAATCTGTGGGTTTTAATTATTTATTTTTCCTCCCGGTTATGCTGCCCTCTGTGGTTCCAAGGCTCACCACAGACTCGGCAGTGAGAGTGTTTCCTGGTGTTTGGAAACTTCTCTCTTTTGTAAGACTCCCTTCCCGGGATGGAGCTCCATCTCAATCTCTTTTGTCTTTCTTTTTTATCTTTTATATATTTTCCTACCTCCTTTTGAAGACAGTGGGCTGCTCTTCTGGGTGCCTGACATCCTCTGCCAGCATTCAGAAGTTGTTTTGTGGAATTTACTTAGAGTTCAAATGTTCTTTTGATGAATTTGTCGAGGGAGAAAGTGGTCTCCCTGTCCTACTCCTCCGCCATCTTAGGACCACCTCTATCAAAGTTCTATATTTTATAGCTTGTTTTCTTATCACTATGCAATATTATATTATATGAATGTACCAGAATTTACTGAATAACCCATTAAAGGATATTTGACTGGTTGACAGCTTTTGATGATTTATAAAGAGTCCTGTTATAGACAACTGCATGTAGATTTTCTGTCAACATGAATTTATTTATCAAGAGCGAATACATAGGAGTAGGATTATCAGGTCATATGGTGTGTGTATATTTAATTTCTTGAACTTGCCCAGCAATTTTCCACTGTGGTTGCACTATTTTTCATTCTTACTAACAATGTATGAGAGTTCCAGTTACTCAGTGTTCTTGCCAGACAAGATATTGACTATTAAAAATATTATAATGTGGGAAATTGTATCTCATTATGATTTTAATTTGCATTTCCCAAATAGCTAATGGCTAATGCATTGAGCATCTTTTCATGAGCTTATTTGACAACAGTACATCTTCTTTGGTGAAATGTCTGATCAAATGTTTTCCATTGTAAAAAGTTCCTTTGTTTTCTTACTGTTGAGATTTGGGAATTCTGGATACAAGTTCATTGTCAGATAAGTGTTTTGCAGATGTTTATCTCAGCCTGTACCTTGTTTCTTCATTCTCTTAATAGTGTTTTTAACAAGTTCTAATTTTGTTGAAGTCCAGTTTATTTTTTTACTTTTGAAACATGCCAGGTATACTTCACTCAACCAAGGTAATTAAAATTTCTCCTGTTTTCTTCTGTAAGTTTTATAGTTTTATACCTTACAGTTAAATCTGTGATGCATTTTTGAGTTAATTTTGTATAAGGTGTGAAGTTTAGTTTGAGTCTTTTTTCTCTTGCATACAGATAAGGAATTGCTCTGGAACCATTTATTTATAAAGATGTATTTCTTCATTAACGATTTGATAGAATTTTCCAGTGAAATTATTGGGACCTGCAGTTTTCTTCGGGGATATTTTTAAAGTATACTTTTAACTTCCTTGCTAGATACAGTACTCTTTGACTTGTTTATTTTTTCTTGGGTAATCTTTGGTATAGTTTATGGCTTTCAGGGAATTGGTCCATTTTATCTAAGTCTAATTTATGTGTCTAGAATTATTATAGTTCTCTCTTATCCTTTTAATGTCTGTGAGGTCTGAGGTGATTTTTTTTTTTTTTTTCCGTTTCTGATGTTGGTAATTTATGTCTTTGTTTTTCTGGCTAGAGGTTTTATGAAGTTATTAATTGGAGATTTTACTTCTTTTCTTATATAAGCAATTAAATCTATAAGTTTCTCTCTATTGCTTTAGATCACAAATATTGATGAGCTATATTTTCATCTTCATTCAGTTCAAAATATTTTCTAATTTCCCTTGAGACTTCCTTTTTGGCACATATCTATTTGAAAGTATGGCTTTTGTTTCTAAGTATTTAGGAATTTTTAATTTATCTTTTTGTAAGTGATTTCTAGTTTAGTTTCACTATGGTCAGAGAACACATTCTGTTTGAATTTATTCTTTTTAAATTTGTCAAGGCTTGTTTTATGACCTAGGATATGATCTCTCTTGACAAATTATTCCATGTATATTTGAAAACAATATGAATTCTGCTTCTCTTGAATGAAGCGTTCTATAAATACTAGATGAAGCTGGTAGATGATGTTATTCAGTTCTTTTGTATTCATACTGATTTTCTACCTGCCCATTGTATTGAGTATCGAGAACAGAATATTGAGGTTTTCAACTATAACTGTAGATCTGCCCATTCTTTCAGTTTCACTTCATGTAGTTTGAATCTCTGTTGTTTGGTGCATATACATCTAGAACTGTTATGTATCCTTGTTATTTGACACTTTCATCATTGTGTAATGTTGTTCTCTATCCACACTATTTTATATTGCTCAGAGAGCTAATTTGTCTGATGTCAGTGTAATGACTTCTGCTTTCACCAGTGTTGGCAAGGCTTATATTTTTCCACCCTTTTCCATTTAACCTGTGTGTATCACTCATTTAAAGTGCACTTCTTGCTAGCAGCATAAAGTCATTTGAAAATCCATTCTGACAATATGTCTTTTAATATGTGTGTTTATACTATTAACATTTAACATAATATTGGTAAGTGTGTATTTAGGTCTACAATCCTATCACTTGTTTTTTGTTTATTCACTCTGTTTTCTGTTCCTGTTTACCCCCTTTTTTTTTACTTCTTTTGGAGTATTTGTATTGTTTTTAGATTTCCATTTTTAATTATTTATTGATTTAAAAAATAATACTTCTGTAGTTTTTAAATTGGTTGCTCTAGGTATCATGATGGGCTTCCCTAGTGGCCCAGATGGTAAAGAATCTGCCTGCAATACAGGAGACCTCGGTTTGATCCCTGGGTTGGAAAGATCCCCTGGAGAAGGGAATGGCTACTCACTCCAGGATTATGATATACATATTTACCTTTTCATATTATGCTAAAACTTTAATATTTCAACACTTCAAATTGAATATAGAAACTCTTTACCACCATATAAGCCCATTAACTCTCCCTAGTTATATTATTGACATCATCAAAATTCTTTAAGACAATGTTATAATTTCTGATTTTGAATTGTCACACATATTTAAAAGAACTTGAGAAAAAAATTTAAATATTTAAATAGATACTATTTCTTTTTCTCTTTTTTGTATTCCTGAAATTCTACCCTTTTTCTTGGTTATTATTTCATAAAAATTTCTTTTAGCATTTATTTTAGAGCAATTTGCTAGAATGGATTCTCTTAGTTTTCCTTCATCTCAGACTATGTCTATGTTGCCTTTATTCCTGAATAACATTTTAAATGCACATAGATTTTTTTTCCTCCCAGTATAACATATGTTCTACTTTCTGACCTCCATGATTTTTGATGAAAAATATCTCCTGATCCTGATTCAAATCACTATTCCTCTCCATGTAATGCCTACTTTTTTTTTTTTTTTTTTTTAGCATTTTGCTTATGATGTATTCAGGCATGGATTTATTTGGATTCACTGAGATTCTTGAATGTGGAAGTTTATGTTTTTGCCAATGTTGGGAAGGTTTTAGTATTTAAAATTTTTTTCCTCACATAGTCTCTTCTATGAATAAAGTGACACGTTTAACAATAAGGTTTTGATGTATCCAATAAGTCTGAAGCTCTGTTATTTTTTTGTTTTTCAATCTATTTTTTCTCTGTTATTCAGCGCACTTCATTCCACTAAGTTCAGTTTTCTATTTCTGCATAACCATGGCCTTAAGTTTAGGGGCTAAAACACCACGTACATTTATTGTCTCAGAGGTCATGTGAGTCATAGGAATCTGGACACAATTTAGATGGGTCTTTGGCTTTGTATCTTACACATTTAATTTGTCTTGGCTTCTATTTTTTTGGTAGACCACAGTAACACTAAATCTTTTTAAAATCCCAGTTTACTTTTATCTACCTTTCATATTTTATATATCTTCCTGAGCGTGTGATGTGTACCCAGATTCCCTGTTCACTGAAACATTTTTTGGCTCCACTACTGGGAATTCTGTCAGCAGACAACATTCAGCTCTCAGCAACTCCAGGGATTACCTCAGCTCCAGAAAGTCACTTTGTCAAGGTCTTGACCCTTTTAGGGTAGCCCACATCTATTGACTGATGAAGAGCATAAAAGCCTACCCTTCTTTGCCCAAGGTGACATACATTGGAAAGTTCATTCTTGCTCTAGAGTTCTTCATGTTGTCAGTTTAGACTATCATCAGGGCTTCTTGTTGACTCAATCTCTCTCTCTTCCCAGTCCTGCTCAGAAGTGCATCTGAGTAAACTCTGACTCACTGTTGGCATCTGGGAGATCCAGGGCATGACAGGGAATGCTTTACCTGTGGGTTTTTGCTCTTGTCTGTTTTTTCTTTTGTATTTTTGATTACTTGATCATGTTTCCTGAATTTTTAGTGTACTAAATTTTCATTAAATGGCAGAAATTTTGATAAGCAATTGTATAGGCTCAGGATGAAGTTGGTTTTCTTTAGATAGGTTTCTCTACTGGTAGGCAGATAGAAAGTGAGTAATTCCTCTGAATCTTGTTCAGATAGTATTTCCAACATTGCTAAAACTGGGCTTTCTGGTTTGTTCTGAGTTCCATGGTGAAGACTTTCTGAAGTATCAAATGAAAGCTTAGAATGTTAACCAGGATTTCTGCTCTTTGATAGGCTCTGAATTCTAGCTTCTATTACTCCAGCAATATTAGATAGCTGAAACTCTGCTTTTGTTTTATTAATCTCTTAAAACTGCTTTTCTGCTTGTCTTATGCGAGACAGCAAAAGAGACACAGATGTATAGAACAGTATTTTGGACTCTGTGGGAGAGGGCGAGGGTGGGATGATTTGGGAGAATGGTATTGAAACATGTATATTATCTTATGTGAAATGAATTGCCAGTCCAGGTTCAATGCATGATACAGGATGTTCGGGCCTGGTGTACTGGAATGACCTAGAGGGATGGTATGGGGAGGGAGGTGGGAGGGGGGTTCAAGATGGGAAATGCATGTACACCCGTGGTGGATTCATGTCAATGTATGGCAAAACCAATACAATATTGTAAAGTAATTAGCCTCCAATTAAAATAAATAAATTTACACACAAAAAAAGGAAAAAACTGCTTTTCTGCTTGTCTTTTCATATTGTGCATCCAGCCTGTTTTTGTTCAGTTGCCAACTCTTAGTGACCCCATGGACTGCGGCACGCCGGGCTTCCCTATCCCTCACCAACTACGGGAGTTTGCCCAAGTTCATGTTCATTGAATCGGTGATGCCATCCAATCATCTCATACTCTGTTGCCCTATTCTCCTTCTGCCTTCAATCTTTCACAGTGTCAGGGTCTTTTCCAAAGAGTTGGCTCTTCACATCAGGTGGACAAAGTATTGGAGCTTCAGCATCAGACCTTCCAAAGGGTCTTCAGGGTTGATTTCTTTAAGATTGACTGGTTTGATCTTCTTGCTTTCCAAGGGACTCTCAAGAATCTTTTCCAGCACTACAGCCCAAAAGCATTAATTATTCAGCATCTGCTTTCTTTATTATCCAGTTTTCACATCATACATGACTACTGGAGAGACAGTAGCCTTGGCTATATGGACTTTTGTTGGCAAAGTGATATCTTTGCTTTTTAACACACTATTGTTGTTCAGATGGTAAAGAGTATGCCTGCAATGCAGGAGACCTGGGTTTAATCCCTGGGTCGGAAAGATCTCCTGGAGAAGATTCGGTAACCTACTCCAGCATTCTTGCCTACAGAAGTCCGTGGACAGAGAAGTTTGGAGGGCTACAGTCCATGGGGTCACAAAGAGTCGAACATGACTCAGTGACTTTCGCTTTCATGTTTGTTAAAGCTGTCCTGCCAAGAGCAGTCATCTTCTAATTTCATGGCTACAGTCACCATCTGCAGTGATTTTAGAGTCCAGGAAGAGGAAATGGGTCACTGGTTCTATCTTTTCCCCTTCTATTTGCCATGAAGTGATGTGACCAGATGCCATGATCTTAGTATTTTTAATATTTAGTTTTAAACCAGCTTTTTCACTCTCCTCTTTCACCCTTATCAGGAGGATCTTTAGTTCCTCTTCACTTTCTCCCATTAGGGTGGTGTCATTCACATATCTGAAGTTGTTGATATTTCTCCTGGCAATCTTGATTCCACTTTGTAACTCATTCAGCCTGGAATTTCACATGATGTGCTCTGCGCATAAGTTAAATAAATACAGTGACAGTAACAGCCTTGTCATACTCCTTTCTCAATTCTGAACCAGTCAGTTGTTCCATGCAGGATTCTAACTCTTGCTTCTTGATCCCCATATAGGTTTCTCTGGAGACAGATAAGATGGTCTGGTGTTCCCATCTCTTTAAGAGTTTTCCACAGTTTGCTATGATCCACACAGTCAAAGGCTTTAGCGTAGTCAATGAAACAGAGGTAGATGTTATTCTGGAATTCCTTTGCTTTCTCTATGATCCAGCAAATGTTGGCAATTTGATCTCTGGTTCCTCTGACTTTTCCTAATTCCTAAGAAGGGCAATACTAAAGAATGTTCAAACTACTGGACAATTGCACTCATCTCCCATGCTAGTAAGGTTATGCTCAAAATCCTCCAAGCTAGGCTTCAACATTACGTGAACCAAGAACTTCCAGATACTCAACCTCGGTTTAGAAAAGGCATCCAGCTTAGGAATTAACAAGTGCCCTCGTACCTTAGTTGGTGAAGAATCTGCCTGCAATTCAGGAGACCTGGGTTCAATTCCTGGGTTGGGAAGATCTCCTAGAGAAGGAAATGGCAACCCACTCCAGTATTCTAGCCTGGGAAATCCCATGGACAGAGGAGCCTGGGAGGCTACAGTCCATGGTGTCTCAAGAGTTGGACACAACTTAGCTACTAAACTAACTAGCTAACTAGCTATGAAGAAGGAAGTTGCAATGCAGAATGTCAGGTCCTTTTTGGCTCCCTTTCTTCTCAAATTTTGGCTGTCATCTCTTTCAGTCCAGTGAGATTGCTATAAGCTCTGGGCAGCTAACTTTTTGTTCTGTGTGTGTCCAACATGGCAAACTAACAAATTCTCTGAAGGGAAATGTTGTGGTGAACATAAGCCCCACTCTATGTATTTCCCTTTACTCTGGCATCTTGGCGGCCTTGGTTGACCTTCAAAGACCTAGGTTTTTGTTTTAAGTTATTTTAGTCTTATTTTATAGTCATTCTGGGTAAACTTAGCTGAGAACTGAAGTCTTATCATTTTTCTTTATGGTTTAAGATGGGAAGAAGCTTAAGCTTGTTGGAAGAGTTTAAAGGAATTTATGTAGGATTTCTATACAGGTCCTCTTATCCGGATGTGTTAGTGAAGACAGGATTCTGAAAAGAAGGATTTTTAAATTTTTTTCAATAGTATTATGTATGTGTGTGTGGTACTTCATTAATAACAAAAGTTCACATGGAGATATACAATCAGTTATCTTCCTTGAATTAAATTAAACTTTTCTAAAACAGTTTGGTGTGTATAGAATATTTTCTAATTATCTTTCAAACTAACTTATCCTTATTTAACCTTGTCTTGGAAAACATCATCTGAAATGTCCCTGATCATCCAATGCCCACACTGGATGATCCCATTGATGACACCCATCATTCAGCAACCCTTGATACATTATTCTGCCAAACTGCCTTCCAGTCTTCCCTTGGCATATTTCAGGAAATCCAATAAAACTCTTTGAGTGTATCTATCCTGCTCTCAAAGGTTACATTAAGAGTTATAATATAGAATACTTCCTATTAATTTGATATAGCTAGGAGAATTGAATGAACTGATATAATTTTCATATAGCTGAGAATTTCTACATGGTCCAGAGTTGAGATTAAGAGACTTGTTTGTGCCTTGTGGAGCCTTGCCTTCCCTTTGCACCCTGCTTGCTTTTTTCTGCATTGTTCTGTAGATGTTCAGTTCAGTTCAGTTCAGTCGCTCAGTCGTGTCCGACTCTTTGCGACCCCATGAATCGCAGCACGCCAGGCCTCCCTGTTCATCACCATCTCTCGGATTTTTTTTTTTTTTTTTTCAAATTAGTTCTGATTTTAAGCCCTGGAAATTAGAAACTATTTTACTCACGGAGGATGGGGGAATAAGGGAGGGGGGATATTTTTTTTCTCTTTCTCTTGAAAACGAGACACTTCTTGGTAGGAGGTCTTTGGAGAAAGAGCTGACTCACAGCTCTGCTTGTGACAACCTTACCATGGTGTTGCTTCTCGGGTCACCGAGAGCCTGGACTTCCTGCCAGTCAAGCAAGTCGAATTTGCCTAGAGAAGAATACAATTAGTATCTCTTCCTGAAAGACCCACTGGTTCATCCTGGAAGACACTTTGCTTTTGTGACCTTTTTCAGCTTCTAGTTTTAGATTTCTTATAAAAGCTAAAGGAAAAGGCATTTGGGCTGCATTTTTGTTTAGGTAAACTTGTTTTAGCCGATTTTTCCTCTCCCCAATATTTTTTTTTTCCCTTTGATCCTAAGTGGAGATCATGTAAAGGAATAGTATATCTAAAGACTATTACTATGAGACATACCCGATCCCCCGACTCCTGCAAAGAAAAAATCATATATGTTTGTGAGGTGTGTAGAGGCTGCAAAATACAGACAGAATACACAGGCAGAGAGAAGAAAGACTACAAGGAGAGTGTCTAGAAATCACAAAAGGCAAAAAGGCTTTGCCAAAATCCACAGAAATTTTAAAATAACAGGTATTCCCATTTAAAAAAATGAACTTGTCAGTCTAAATAAATTACACACATTCAATGACAAAACCTAAAATATAAAGAACCAATGGGGGAAAAAATAATGAGAGATGAGATTTGCCCAGCTTTCCAAAAGTAACTTTGCCTTCCCAGGAGAGAGTTACTTTGCTGACTCACTAGTTAAGATGGTAGGAGAGATGTGTCAAGAGCCCTAGAGAAGAATTAGTAGCCTCAATTCTAATCATTTCCAAAAAAATTAAAAAGTCAGTGTAGTTGGGCAGAAGGATTTGGAAGTAGAAATACCATCTCTCAGTCAGTCAGTGAGTTCAGTCGCTCCGTCGTGTCCGACTCTTTGCGACCCCATGAATTGCAGCACGCCAGGCCTCCCTGTTCATCACCATCTCTCGGAGTTCACTCAGACTCACGTCCATCGAGTCAGTGATGCCATCCAGCCATCTCATCCTCGGTCGTCCCCTTCTCCTCCTGCCCCCAATCCCTCCCAGCATCAGAGTCTTTTCCAATGAGTCAACTCTTCGCATGAGGTGGCCAAAGTACTGGAGTTTGTTCAGGATGGGGAACACATGTACACCCATGGTGGATTCATGTCAGTGTATGGCAAAATCAATACAATATTGTAAAGTAATTAGCCTCCAATTAAAATAAATATATTTATATCCAAAAATTTAAACTATAATATTAAAAAAAGACTTTCAGACTCTCCAGAATAAAATAAGAACTCATACACTGAGAGAGATCAGCAGGTTCCAGAGAAAATTGGCATAGAAAGATGAACTCTGAGACATAAAGTAAAAATATTCAAGGGCTCTGGAAAGAAAAGATGAAATAAATTTTAGAAGCAAGAGAATTAGATTATCAGATTTCTCAAAAAGTAACATAAAAGGCAGAATAATAATGGAGCAGTATTTTCAAGGAACTTAAGGGGGGAAAATGTGTGAACTAAGAAAATTATATCTGGTGAATCTGCCACTCAAGTTTTAAGATTATAGAACAGTTTTGCATGTGCCTGAACTCAGGAAATACTTAGTGGGGGTCCCTTCCTATGAGCCTCCTACAGGATGAGCTTCTTCCAATCAAAAGATCATTGGAGAAATGTCCCAGGGTGAGGAGTCATCTCTTATTTACTCTAAGATCCTAAGGGCTAATGTAATTGTATAGGGTGTACTGAATTTGGAAANGTGCCTGAACTCAGGAAATACTTAGTGGGGGTCCCTTCCTATGAGCCTCCTACAGGATGAGCTTCTTCCAATCAAAAGATCATTGGAGAAATGTCCCAGGGTGAGGAGTCATCTCTTATTTACTCTAAGATCCTAAGGGCTAATGTAATTGTATAGGGAGTACTGAATTTGGAAAATTATCATTGTGCAACCAACATGGTAAATATTAGGTTCAACAAGAATCAATGAAATCTCAGAGAATTTTGCTATGAATTTTGCTGTAAATTATTTATTTATTTAATGTTAAAGAATATTACAGAAATTAAACTTATTATTAAAAACATTCTAACAAAAAACCTCAGGTTAAGATGGCTTAATTCTGAGTTTCATCAAACAATTTAGAAATAAATATTAAGCCTATGCAACCAATTTCAGAAAACAGAGAAAGGGATATGCTGCCAACCCACTATTTAAGACCAACATTCAAAAGACAATACAATAAAATAAACCACAGAAAACTACAAGATCATGTCTTATGCAGAAAAAGCACTTGACCACCATAATGAGATATCACTACACACTTTATATAATGGCTAAAGTCTAAAACCTGGCATATCAAATGCTGATGAAGAGGTAGAGCAACTGGAAGTCTCATATATTGCTAATCGGAATGTAAAAATTTACAACCACTTTGTGAAACAATGTACCAGCTTCTTATGAAGGTACACATACACTTACCATATGGCACAGAAATTCCTCTGTTATGTATATAGCCAAGAAAATAAAAAATATTTGTCCACAGAAACACTTGATCATGAACAGTTATAAGCAGCTTTACTCACAGTAGCTGAAAATTGGAAACAACTGAAATGACCATCAACAGGCGAATGGATGAACAAATTTTGGTATACAATAGAACTGTTGTTTAGTCCATCTGTTTTGAGACCCTGTGGACTGTGGTCCGGCAGGTTCCTCTGTCTGGGGGATTTCCCAGGCAATAATACTGGAGTGGGTTGCCATTTCCTTCTCCAGGGGATCTTCCTGACCCAAGGATAAAATCAGCATCTTCTGCACTGGCAGGTGTATTCTTCACCACTGAGCCACCAGGGAAGCCAATCATATTGCAATTTCCATACAAGAGAACACTACTCGACNACCTGTATTATAGCTCTCCATAAATCTGCTTTACACTACAGATGATGATGTGTGTACTCCTCTCTCCCACTTGAGTTTACATTCCCTGCTTATCCCTTAAAAATCTGTCTTCCACCTGAAATGATTCTTGCTAATGTCAATAATTGCCAAGTGCAACAGTCACAGTGCAGTTCTTAACGCAGTTAATTTCTTCTTGGCAACCAATGCTTTTGAGCACTTATTTTTCCTCAAACTATCCAACTTACTTGTATGTTATTATATTCTCCTTAGTTTCATATCACGGTTCCTTTTTCAACTTACCAAAACAATGATGTCCCCTAGGATTTTCCTCTTGATCTTTTTTCACTGACAATCTTCCCAGACAACACTTTTTCCCCAACAATTTCTACCACTGCTATACTGATAACTCCAAAATATATTTTTTACTTTTAGTTCTTTTAAATAAAAATCATTGTGGACAGTGACTGCAGTCATGAAATTAAAAGATGCTTGCTCCTTGGAAAGAAAGCTATGATAAACCTAGACAGTGCATTAAAAACCAGACATATCATTTTGCAAACAAAGGTCTGTATAGTCAAAGTTATGGTTTTTGCAGTAGTCATGTACAGATGTGAGAGCTGGACCATAAAGAAGACTAGGTGTCAAAGAATTAATGCTTTTGAATTGTGGTGCTAGAGAAGACTCTTGAGAGTCACCTGGACTGCAAGATCAAACCAGTCAGTGTAGGAAATCAACCCTGAATATTCATTGGAAAAACTGATGCTAAAGTTGAACCTCCAAAACTTTGGCCACCTGATGTGAAGAGCTGACTCATTGGAAAAGACCATGATACTGGGAAAGATTGAAGGCAAAAGGAAAAGGGGGCAGCAGAGGATGGGATGGTTAGATAGCATCACCAACTCAATGGACATGAGTTTGAGCAAACTTGAGGAGATAGTGGAGGACAAAGGAGCCTGATGTGCTGCAGTCCATAGGGTTGCAGAGAGCTTGACATGACTTCATTACTGAACAATAACAAAACTCATTTACTTACCTGCATTCTGAATAGCATATTCATTCAAATTATACTTGTCCAGAAATGACCTCATTTTTTAAACTCTCAAATGTATTCCTCCTTTTGTATTCTCTCTCCTATTAGGAAACTACATAAACCGAGTCACTTTAAATTATATCTAGAGATTATCCTAGACTTCTGGCTATCTCTGCCTATTTAACTGATCATTAAGTCAGACACAACTGGGCAAATGAACAATAGCAACAAGTTCTTTTTGTTCTATTTTGTGATAGTTTTAAAATCATTTGGTTGTTCTCTTCTCTGACTTAATTCAAAATCATATGAATATAAAATGAAGCTTTGTATTACATCTCAGGTTTAAGAATGCTGCTGCTGCTGCTGCTAAGCCACATCAGTCATGCCCAACTCTGTGTGACCCCATAGATGGCAGCCCACCAGACTCTGCCATCCCTGGGATTCTCCAGGCAAGAACACTGGAGTGGGTTGCCATTTCCTTCTCCAATGCATGAAAGTGAAAAGTGAAAGGGAAGTCGCTCAGTCGTGTCCAACTCTTAGCGACCCCATGGACTGCAGCCCATCAGGCTCCTCCGTCCGTGGGATTTTCCAGGTTAGAGTACTGGAGTGGGGTGCCATTGCCTTCTCCGCAGGTTTAACAATAGGAATATACTAAATTCAGTGTGGGTTCTGTTGATTTTTAAGGTAAATGAACAACAATCAACAGGAAATGTTCATTGAAGAATTGGATTCATGAGCTCAAATATCAGTGAAGGTAACAAACTTGTGATGAAAGTATAGATTTAGGAATGCTTAGAAGGTAAATAGTGGTTATTTTCACAAGCGGTATGAGCATCCAGCAGTGGGTCAAAGTTAGAAGCCTAACACCCTCTATTTTCTTCTGGGAAGAAATGCTGGCTGTGAAGCCAGGGAATTTGCAAGGAAAACTGAAATCTTGAAAGAACTGCTTTGGAAGATGAGAACGGAAATGGACAAGGAAAGTGTGGCATGGTTCTTGAGCAGCCCTGAGAGAAGGAGGCAAGAGAACAAGGGGTGAGGCATTTCTAGGACACCAACCAAAAGATCCCATGGTGTCCGAGGATAGTGACTATCCCAGAATGTTAGTGAGGCGAAGCTAGGCAGGGGAAGGGGTCCTGACAGACTCAGAGAACAGGGGGAGTCAAGGGATTAGAGATCATAGTTAGAGCAGAGCAAAGATGTATAGGGTAAATAGCAGAAAAAATACAAGAAAGGACAGAGTTTAGGTCAGAAAATAGAAGATTAAAGGGGTGCCGAAGGGGAACAGATGTAAGGAACATTAAAATCAAACATGGCAAGGAATTATATTGGGGGCACTGGATGTGACGTCAACAAAGACACTAAATCTCTCCAATATTTTAGGTGTCTTTTGGGGTAACCAGGAAGGCTTTAGCCAGATATCAAAGTCCTCTTTGAAGATAGCAAAATGACAAGAAGTATACAGTCACCCATAACACCAAAGAATGTTAGTTAAGTGAATTATAAGTTTTAGGAAATCTAATGTGGCTGGAGAGTCAGCAATTCACTCTGGAGTCTGGAGTAGGAAATGGGATGGGAAGATGGAGTGGGAATGAGATGTTACCAGTTCTTCTCACCTTGAATTAACAGAGGGCAAAACTCTGAGGTAAAAAAAAAAAAAAATTAAGTCTGTTTCTTGTGTGTTTATGGATTGAAAGGCCTCTAAATTTTTTTTTTTTTTTTCAAATTAGTTCTGATTTTAAGCCCTGGAAATTAGAAACTATTTTACTCATGGAGGATGGGGGAATAAGGGAGGGGGATTTTTTTTTTTTCTCTTTCTCTTGAAAATGAAACACTTCTTGGTAGGAAGTCTTTGGAGAAAGAGCTGACTCACAGCTCTGCTTGTGACAACCTTACCGTGGTGCTGCTTCTCAGGTCACAGAGAGCTTGGACTCCCTGCCAGTCAAGCAAGTCAAATTTGCCTAGAGAAGAATACAATTAGTATCTCTTCCTGAAAGACCCACTGGTTCATCCTGGAAGACACTTTGCTTTTGTGACCTTTTTCAGCTTCTAGTTTTAGATTTCTTATAGAAGCTAAAGGAAAAGGCATTTGGGCTGCATTTTTGTTTAGGTAAACTTGTTTTAGTCGATTTTTCCTCTGCCCAATATTTTTTTTTCCCTTTGACCCTAAGTGGAGATCATGTAAAGGAATAGTATCTCTAAAGACTATTACTATGAGATATACCCGATCTCCCCACTCCTGCAAAGAAAAAGTCATATATGTTTGTGAGGTGTGTAGAGGCTGCAAAATACAGACAAAATACACAGGCAGAGAGAAGAAAGACTACAAGGAGAGTGTCTAGAAATCACAAAAGGCAAAAAGGCTCTGCCAAAATCCACAGAAATTTTAAAATAACAGGTATTCCCATTTTAAAAAAATGAACTTGTCAGTCTAAATAAATTACACACATTCAATGACAAAACCTAAAATATAAAGAACCAGTGGGGGAAAAAATAATGAGAGATGAGATTTGCCCAGCTTTCCAAAAGTAACTTTGCCTTCCCAGGAGAGAGCTACTTTGCTGACTCACTACTTAAGATGGTAGGAGAGATGTGTCAAGAGCCCTAGAGAAGAATTACTAGCCTCAATTCTAATCATTTCCAAAAAAATTAAAAAGTCAGTGTAGTTGGGCAGAAGGATTTGGAAGTAGAAATACCATCTCTCAGTCAGTCAGTCAGTTCAGTCGCTCAGTCGTGTCCGACTCTTTGCGACCCCATGAACTGCAGCACGCCAGGCCTCCCTGTTCATCACCATCTCTCGGAGATCACTCAGACTCACATCCATCGAGTCAGTGATGCCATCCAGCCATCTCATCCTCGGTCGTCCCCTTCTCCTCCTGCCCCCAATCCCTCCCAGCACCAGAGTCTTTTCCAATGAGTCAGCTCTTCGCATGAGGTGGCCAAAGTACTGGAGTTTCAGCTTTAGCATCATTCCTTCCAAAGAAATCCCAGGGTTGATCTCCTTCAGAATGGACTGGTTGGATCTCCTTGCAGTCCAAGGGACTCTCAAGAGTCTTCTCCAACACCACAGTTCAAAAGCATCAATTCTTCAGCGATCAGCCTTCTTCACAGTCCAACTCTCACATCCATACATGACCACAGGAAAAACCATAGCCTTGACTAAACGGACCTTAGTCGGCAAAGTAATGTCTCTGCTTTTGAAAATGCTATCTAGGTTGGACACGTCATCTCTAACCCAAGATTTTCTAGGCAAATCCTGGGATCTCCTCTCTCATACAGGGACTTTTCCCCACTAAGCTTGGTTGCAGAACATTCTGGCGACCATTCATAATGGAATGCTTTTCTTCTGCACCATAGCTAGTGCCTTAAGTTTCATAAAGCTCTATCCTTGATAATTGGGTCAGAAACTCTGCTGCACATTAGACAGATACAAATATTCAGCAAACCCTATGAATATTTACCAATCATTTAGTGGGTAACCAACAGCCAACTAGCTACTGTTGATGACACCAAAGAACATAAATGTGATCCCTTCCATTCTAAGACAGGAGAAAAGACATGCAAGAGAGATTTTAAAAGGGCGATGGCCTTTGCATGTGGCAGCAGCCATTAGGTAAGCTCAGATGGACACTTACAAACACCGCCAGGAACTAGGGAGGAAGAAGCAGTGGACATGATGCCTCAGGGTACGTTGCTGGCAGTACTAACTCTCACATCCATACATGACCACAGGAAAAACCATAGCCTTGACTAGACGGACCTTAGTCGGCAAAGTAATGTCTCTGCTTTTGAATATGCTATCTAGGTTGGTCATAACTTTTCTTCCAAGGAGTAAGCATCTTTTAGTTTCATGGCTGCAGTCTTAGAGCATTCCAAAAAAAGGCAACAAACACAAGCCAAGTCAAATAAGAGATGCTTACAGTAAGTAAAGGATAAAAGTGGTAGTGAGCTCAAGCACTCAGCTATCTTCGTCATGAGGAGGTCACCTCCGCGAGAAATGGTTCATAGGTTTTGAAGGGTTCAGTGTCAACAGCAAATCGTTGTTTTAGAATATTACTCCAGCAACATTTATTACGGATGGATTTAAGGAGAAAAGAGAACACGGAGACTACTGATTTATCAACAACGATACAAATTAATGTGGTGGAAGCGAGAATGAAGAGAAATAGATGTATTTAAATCATAGTAAGATCTCTTGTCAGAAATTAGTGACTGATCGGAGGAGAGGGTTGCCAAACAAGGAGGAGTTTAGAATAACACACAAGATTTTTTGACTTAAAAACATTGTTTAGAGTCACTCAGATAGGGAGTGCATTTGAAGAAACAGACTTCTGTGCTAGTGTTACCTAAAATGCATTCATAGTATAAAATGTTGTCCTTGCTTGGGTTCCACTTCTCCTTTCTCTTTCTTCCCTCCTTTATTTAGGAGTCTTAAATAGTTTCATTGCCCAACTTCATTTAAATATTTTTGTGGCCGAATTTCTTGCCCTGTTGCCTTTCCTTTGGCACTTCTGAAAGCCTTATGGAAGCTAATTTGAAGTGTGAACAGTTCATAACAAAGAGATTCCAAAGTTCATTGTATGGGGATTTCTCCAGTCTTCCATTCCTAACTCTCCCAACTTTTCTAATTAAAAAGACTAGAAGAGGGACTTCCCTGGTGATCCAGTGGCTAAGATTTCATGCTCCCAATGCAGGGGGCCCGGGTTTGACCCCTAGTCGGGAACTAGATCCCATATGCCACAGCTAAGAGTTTGCATGCCACAACTAAAACCCAATGCAGTCTAATTAATTAATTTTTAAAAAAGGGCAAAAAGAGATTGAGACAGGCAAGACAGACCTTCAAATGTCTTTACAAACTAGTCAGGTTTTCAAAAATGATTTTGGACCTACCCATCTTTACCTGTATCTAAGTGATATTGTATAAGAAGTTCATGAAGACCAGTCTCCAGGCCAGGAGTGAGGCTTTCAATTGCATTTTCTGCTTTTTTTTTTCTGTAAAGATTTCCAATTTTCTGAAAATTTGAGCTCTCAGCTGGAAATCTCTTAGGCCTCTGAGTCAGGCCTGTGCCTGAGAGATGTGAACGCATTTATATGGCTGGATTAAGCAGATCATTTCTAGCCTCATTTGGCCTAGACAAGAAAGCAGCTTTCTTCAAGTTGCAGGTTCTCCCAGGAAAAAAGCTTCATCACCACTGTCTATTCTACTTTGTGTCTGGAATTGATGGAGCAACCAATGTTTCATGCAAGACAGAAAGGGGAATTTGCACATGTCAACATCGTGTTGGCAGCAAAATGCCACCCCTGGTACATGTCTAGAGGCCCAGCAGCATAAGCGTGTATCTGCCAAGATAAGGATCGGTGGAAAGAACCTAGGGCCCAGGTAAGCGTCCCAACCGAAGTACTGCTAGTCAGCACTGATAGACACAAGACCTAGATACGTCACTCAGAGCCTGTCTCTCTGTTCTCCTGTGGCATTCAACTGAAGACAGTTGGTGAATGTTGGTTTTTCCCCACAACAGGGAAGTACTTTATGTCCCAGTCAGAAGTATTCTCAGAGTTCAGAAGTACTTTTTACTAAATGGTTGCTGCAAAGGTCAAACCTGTCTGTATACAGTAATCTCTGGTGGTGAAGTTTTTCTTTTAGAATCTTTAGATCTAGGCTCCTAGCCATTAGCGTTTGAGCAGTTATTCCTGTATTTTCCGATCTGGGACCCCGAGGAATGAAGCGAATGGCACGGTTCTGTAAAACGGGGCCACCCTGAAACAAGTTGGTAACAGCGGCGGCAACAGTGGCAGGAGCAAGCCGGAGTTGAATTCCATTTAAATAAAATGCCAAAAGGCAGTCAGTGAAAGTGACATTTATGGTGTTACTACAAATGCATTCAGTGGGAAAGCTCAGTAGCAGAAGCAAGGGGGAAAAAAACAAGCTGTAGTGAAAACTGCCATCTGTATATTGTGCCCCGTTTTTAATATTCTGTATTCTCATAAAAAGTGTTGTTTCTGTCACTATTCAATCTCACAAACTCACACAGAACACTGTTAAAAGTCAGCAGTGTGTGAAATGGTATTTTAAAATAAATGAAACCCGCTCGCAGAGCTGCGGAGGAATATTGCAATGCTGGGCGCTGACAGACAGGCACTGAAAAGTAACAACCGTTATCATCTTAAAGCAAAGCGGATTAAATAAAAACCCACAGCCAGTGGTGCATTACCAAGTCTGATATTGACACAGCTGCTGTGGTGGTTATTTTTCATTGTCTCATCAAGACAAAGCATCATGGGATATCAATCTTCCCTCTGTCAGGCCATGCCTAGTATAAAGTTTTTCGTTTACATTTTCATTATATCCCTTTTATCTCCGGTGCCAGCAATTTTTTTTTTTTTCCCCTTAACTGTGGGATCAAATGACCTATGGGGCGGTGTTGGGCTATTAGCTTCTGGCCGGAAGAGCTCCCTCCTGGGGCAAAGGGTAGTTGAGCCCTCTTCCCCTCCCCCATCGCCTTTGAGCATCTCTCAGTGGTCTAAGATGGCCATTATCCTCATGTGCTGGCGGATGATTAGAAACCGGAATACTCATGTGTTTGTGGGGTGGAGAGAAAAATACAGAGCAACCAGGATAATGAGAAAGAGATAATGACTGAGAATTAGAAGAGAATTTGAGAGTACTGTTTTACCTCTTTCCCTTTTCACTGGAGAGGGACGGTTGGAAAATACACAACTCTTGAAAATGCTTCAACTGAAAAGCCGAATTATAGCTTAACTCTTCTATACCACTATTTTATTTTCTGGACTGGCTCACACTTCCTAGAATTGGCTTTCAATGGAGAAGTTGACTTATCTGTAGAAAAATATATTTTAATTTGACTCACAGAAAACAGTATCTTTGAAAAAAAATCAGTCTTCCTTGGGAGGTGAGGGGAATTAATAGTTTTCTGTACATTTCTTCCCCTATGCTTATGTCATCTGATTTGGAAGTTTATTAATGTGACTTCTTTAGGAGAGAAAATTCAGTCATGAAATACAGTATTTTGATCTCCTCTCTGTACACCATTGGTTCCAATGACAAGGAAACATGACCACCAAGTTCTCTTAGCAAAGGTTAGAAACATTTGATTTTTTAAGACTGAGGTGAGTATAACAGAGAATAGAGCTCAGAGTCCCAAGGGGGTTCTGCCTCTTTGAGCATCTTCTATGTCCCCGACAGAAAGGTTGGAAATGAGTGAGTGCAGTCAAATCATGATGCTCTGCTGCTGCTAAGTCACTTCAGTCATGTCCAACTCTGTGCGAACCCATAGATGGCAGCCCACCAGGCTCCCCCGTCCCTGGGATTCTCCAGGCAGGAACACCAGAGTGGGTTGCCATTTCCTTCTCCAATGCATGAAAGTGAAAAGTGAAAGTGAAGTTGCTCAGTTGTGTCCAAATCTTAGTGACCCCATGGACTGCAGCCCACCAGGCTCTTCCATCCATGGGATTTTCCAGGCTAGAGTACTGGAGTGGGGTGCCATTGCCTTCTCCACATGATGCTCTACACCTTAACAGTACAACGCTGTATGTTAATTATATCTCAGTAAAACTGGCAGAAGAAATGAATGAGAGGATGTGCTGAGGTTTTGTGAGATATTCACAGAAAGGACTTCTCCCCAGGACTTCTCTGACAGAACAGTGGTTAAAACCCTGTGCTCCCAGTGCAGAGGACCCAGGTTCAATTCCTGGTCAGGGAACTAGATCTTGCCTGGCATAGCTTAGACCCAGCACAGCCAAATAAAGTAAATAAATAGTTCTTTAAAAAAAAAAAAGAAAAGAAAGGACTTCTCCCCATAGGTGCCTTCCATGCCAACAAAAAGTAAGTCGGGTCAAAGGATTCTACGTAAGTTAAAGTAATGCTTACTGACTACTGAACAAATAACCTTGGTACTCAGCATCTCAGTGGTTTAATAAAAATTTATTTCTTCCTCATGTCACAACCAATGAAGGCTGAGTTGTTCTCCTACAACTTCTGAAACATGTGGTCTCTGAGATCACTGCCGAAAGAGAGTATCCAAGTGTCACATAGAAAGTTTTTAGGACCAGGCACTAAAAGTTTTTAGGACTAGGCAAGAGGGGGCATATTTATATCTCTCTGGCCTCAACCAACTTTAAGAAAGTCAGGGAATCTTGTAAGAGGCTACATATGTATTCTGCAAAGGGGTGCAGTGAACACAAGGAGGAAAGGGGAAGGTTGAAGGGACAGTGTGAAATTATAGTGAGTAGGAAGAGCAGAACTACTGTCGCAGTAAGGCATAAGGAGCAACTTCCACCTCATTCTGTTTAGCCATCCCGCCAAACTCAGTGACTACACCTCTCACTACCACTTCTGCTCGTATCCCCTGCCCTCCAACAGAAAACAGAGACTCCATAGAAATGTTCATAAAATTGTGTTCTGGTTATCCATTGCCAGGTGCTGACTCACCTAGAAGAAAGACATAAAACAGTACAACTTTCAATTTTTTTCATGAATCTGGAAATTGACTGGGCTCAGTAAATGTTACAGATTGGATGTTTGTGTCCGCTCCCCAAATTCATATGTTGAAACCTTAATCCCAATGTGATAATATTTAGAGGTGGGGCATTTGGCAGGGGGGATTGAGTTATGAAGGTGGAGCTCCTGTAAATGTAATTAAGGCCCTCATAAAAGAGACTGAAGGAAGCTCCATTGCTCATGTTATGTGAGGTTACAGTGAGAAGATGACTCTCTAAGGAAGCAGTGTTCTCAGCAGACACTGGATCTGTTGGAACAATAATCTTGGACTTTCCAGCCTCTAGAACTGTGAAAAATATCTTTGTATTGTTTGTAGACTACCCAGTTGATGGTACTTTTTTTAAGGCAGCCCACATGGACTGAGAGTGAGGCAGTTCTTCCTCAAGGTCTTCAGAGAGTTTGCAGTGGAATAGTGACTTTGGTGGACCCAAATATTTCTTTATTCACATGTCTGGTGCTTGGACTAGGAAGACTCGAAACAGCAGTGACTGCAATTGCTGGGGCTCCTTGAGCATCTCTCTGAACATGTGATTATTCTGTGTGCTCTCTCCACATTCTGGTCTCAGGGAGGCTGGACTTCTTACATGGCAGCCAAAGGGGCTTAAAGAGAATTTTCCAAAAGAAACCACTAAGAATTATGAGGCCTTTTCTAGCCAAGTCTCAGAGATCAAAAGGTGTGATCTCTGCCACAATCAGATCAGATTTCTTCTCTCTCCCAGTTCAATGGGAAGAGACAAAGGCTTCCACAAACAGCTTTAAAATTATGACAAAATTGAAAGTTTTAAACTACCCATCTTGATGAAGATGAATGTTCAGAATAAACCCCTATCCTAGCAAATTCTTAAATTTTAAAAGTCAGTCTACCATGGGACTAGATCTAACATGGTAATTCTAAAATAGAAGCAAAAATATGAGTGGCTATAAGGCACTGATTTTTTTTCATCTTAGTCATCCAGTTTGGTTAAATGTGTTCTATTTTTACATTTGCAACAACAAAAATCCTTCAGGAACCGTTCTACTACAGCGTTATCTCCTACCTTTCCATTCCTCCTGTAACATCTCTAAAGGTTCAAAATGGATTTTTTTTTTCAGCCAAAACTTTTCATTAGAAAAAGTTCTTTACCTTAAAATGTGACAATGTCTATAATGACCTGGCTCCCCATCCACCTCAGTAAAGAGAACTAAAGTTCTCTCAGTGAGAACTTTATCAGAACAGAAAGTTGGTAGGTGGCAGAATAGCAATGGAAAAATGTCAATGTCATCCTCACAACCAAAACCATGACTTCCCTGTAGATATAAAGATCAGAAGCCTGTACACATAACCCCCAAATATAGGAGGAAATCTGATACTTCTTCATGAGTAAAATCAGTGTAGCTGCCTGAGAATTGGTATCCGTGTGCCAATGATGGCCCAGACACCCTCATGTCTTCTAAGCTCCAGCTTTATCCTTTAACTTCTCCCCTCTTAATTCCTGTTTAGAGTCGGGCTTCTGCTCTGGTGTACTGACTGCAGTATAGTTCCCCTTTGAGACAGACAGCTGGCCTGAATTCCTGTGTCTCTTGTTGGTGGCTCTGAACTTCTGTTGCACTCTGAGTCCCAGCTGTCCACACCACAAATTTTGACTGACATTCTTCTCCACATAATCACAATACTACGAAGCATCCCAAAGAGTCTTTTAAGTGATATTTCTGCTGCCATTGCAGCAGGAATTGAACCTCTTTATGGAGCAGTGTTATGGCTACTTGGATATTGAGATGTGGACTAACGGCCACCTCAGGACTTCTTCGGTGGTACAGTGGATAAGAATCTGCTTGCCAATGCAGAGGATGCAGGCCAAAACCTCGGTCTGGGAAAATTCCACATGCCATGGAGCAGCTAAGCCCATGTGCCATGACTGTTGAACACTTGTGCTGCAACTACTGAAGCCTGTGCTCCTGGAGTCCACGCACCTCAAGGCAGAGCAGCCTCTACTCGCAATAACTAGAAAAGGCCCACGTGCAGCAATGAAGACCCAGCGCAACCTAAATAAAGAAATCAACTTAAAAAAAAATGACCACTTCAACCAAATTTCTTCCCCTGGTCCTGGCCTCTTAAGTTACCAGTTTGCATTCTGCTTTCTCCAGCATCACTGAGTTCTCAAGATGCTTAACAATGAGCTTGTGTGAATAATGATAGATAGGTGATAGATAGATAAATATGAATTGTCCACTATTTATTCCAACTACTTACAGAATCTCTCTTCTTTTATATCCTGAGTTTCACCTTGTGGACAGCATTTAACTTAAAATTTGTTACCTCAGGAATGTGATCCAATTTGAATTTTCACTAACCTATGACATCACCAAGGAGAAGGCAGTGGCACCCCACTCCAGTGCTCTTGCCTGGAAAATTCCATGGACGGAGGAGCCTGGTGGGCTGCAGTCCATGGGGTCGCTAAGAGTCGGGCACGACTGAACAACTTCATTTTTGCTTTTCACTTTCATGCACTGGAGAAGGAAATGGCAACCCACTCCAGTGTTCTTGCCTGGAGAATCCCACGGACGGGGAGCCTGGTGGGCTGCCGTCTGTGGGGTCACACAGAGTTGGACACAACTGAGGCGACTTAGCAGCAGCAGCAGCATGACATCACCAAATCAGTAAGATAGTAACTTCTATTCAGCATAGGGAAAAAAGCATTCTCATTAATCTTATGTTCTGACAATCAAAAACACAACTGAGATAATCTACCTATTGTAAGATATACAGAACATAACAAAATATTTAGGGCATAATATTTTTTCTGAACATAAATCACCACATCCTGATGATTCATAAGTGGCTTTAGAATTGTATTATGAGGCCAGGGCATCATCTTTATGAGCCTCAGTTAACATGGAGCTATTTCTATGATTGGAGAGTGTTTGTCAACAGAAGCTGTCCAGTTAACGGGGTCCTGGATAGTAAAGGGTATGGGAGGCACTGTAACATAAGTGCCTCGAGAAAGCAGTGACAGGACAGTATTCAGAGTGCTCCATCCCTCTGTGGTTGCCATAGGTCTCTTTGGGGTTTAAATGTCAAAACACAGCACTGATCTTCCTTCTCCAGCTACCACCTCCTTCCTATAACAACTGATAGCTCACTTACCACACTTTTCTCCTTGCATAGGAAAAAAAAAAAAAAAGGCTCAAAATCAAGTAATCCTTTAAACCCTGATTTTCCTTTTCAGGAACCTCATAATAAATTTTCCACTTTACATCCAGGTTAAATGACTCAGCATCAGTCAGTAACCTATAATGTTATTATCATTCTATGGACGTTTCAGGTTTACCTATATCACGCTACTGATCCTTTTGTGGTTTAGAGAGTATTGCTATGCTATCTGTAAGCAAATGACCACCTTCAGTTTCCAGCTGAAGTCCCACCTGAACTATCTTGGCCCCTCATTTGTATCCTTCTGACTGGGGGCTGCTGGATCAAATGTTGAATTTGTGTGTTTCTCATATCTGTCAATCATATTTGATGGTCTCTAAGGACTAAGTCTAATTTCATAAAGTTGATGATTCATTTGTATAGAACTTAAAAACTCTGTGAGCATCTCAAATTGATGCTTAAAACAATGCTCTGAGATAGGCAAGATCTGTACAATTAATCCTATATCACAAATAAGGAAACCGAGGCATGGAAAAGGTTTTCCCAGGATTCACACAAAAAAGGAAGTTGAAACCTCAGTTATATTGAATTATTTACTCAGAATTATGAAATCAAAGGGTCAACTGAGTCCTAATCTGATGTCCTTGTGTCTGTCCCCGCCTTTGCCTTTCAGACTAAAAGATCATCATCTTCAACGTACAGGTAGCACAAGCCCCACCCTCAGTGCTCTTGTTCATCATCCTCGTCTTTCCTGAATCTTTGCTCTTAGGTCATTTTTACATTTTAAACTTTAGTCTTGCATGCACTATTTGAGTTGCAGATGCAGTCACCTTTGTATCACTTGTCAAACTTCATATTATGTCATGAACATGGAGGAGCCTCAAAACATGTGATGAATGAATACATTTCTAATAATACTGAGGTCCAGCACACCTTCTTCCTGAAGAGGCCCATTGGCAATTCAGCCATCTCTGGTATGTCCTTTGGAATCCACCATTCACACATTAGCAGAAGGAAACAGGTATAGCATTATTTGTTTACCTAATAAACATCAGTTTATTTTGCACACTGGAAAAATTGCAGGCTATGGGTCAGATAGACCTGGATTTAGATCTCAACTCTGACAATTCACTGGCTCTGTAAACAGGCAAATTATATAATTTCCTATTTCCTAGTTTCCTCATGTATAAAATGAAATAAGAACCTCTTTGTAGGTTAATTTGAAAGATTAAGATAATGTAAATAAAACTACAGACACATCGTAGTCCCCCAGTCAGCTGCAAAAATGGTTACTTCATCATAATCTCTTAATGTGTTTTTGCCCGAGAGAAACCCTTCCAGTCTCCATGGTTTTCAAAGACTGTTTACTAAATCTATAGACCTTTTCTCTATGGTAACTCTTTAAATATGATAGTTTTAATCTGCTGCGCTAAGTCACCTCAGTCATGTCTGACTTTTTGCCACTCCTTGGACTGTAACCGGCCAGGCTCCTGTCCATGGGATTCTCCAGGCAAGAAAGCAGTACTCAAAAGTCTCTTGGCAATTCCATGCTTACATGCATTGGGCTTTCTCATATATTAAGAAATTTTCCACTATGGAATATATAACATATATTTTCCATTATCAAAGCATGATAATATGTGATTACTTATATTTATCATCTATGCACCCAACTAACAGAAAATGATGGTGGGATATGACTTCCTAAAAGTTTCAGTTACCTAGATGCTTTCCAAGACTTTACCCAGTTGGTAATGGGAGGCACAACTCTTCGCTCATAATCAGGGTGAGTAATAAAATTTCCATTAGCTAGTGCCTTCAAAGTCATCATCCAGGGCTTTGATTGCTAGAGAAAGTTGTGAGATGCTTCTGATTCTTCTCTGAAAATCAAAGGGGTCACTTTAAAGACAAGAGGGCAGACAGCTCCCCATCTAGGAGGCCACACGACCTTCAGAAACACCTTAAAGAGAATGCAAATGTATGAATGCCAATCTTCCCTTTACATTTTTCCAGCAAATGAATAGCATTTATACATGAATTACATACCCTGATTTATCCACATCAAATTCCTAATATGATCTCGATAACTGAAACTATACCTTGAACTTACAACAGCTCCTGGAACCTCTGCAATTAGATGCTGGCCCTCTGAAGTGAGAGGCTTCTCAGAGCAAATCTTTTCATCATGACACAATGTCTGATTTCTTATTCCTCTTCATTTACAAAATTATTTAAATAAATATTAAGCAGCTTATTTACCAACATTAAATTTCACAGTGATTATGTGGAACATTTCTTTAACATGATTAACCACAGAGCAGTCACTTCTCATTAGTAAAACTCTTTATTAATGTCCTCAGTAAGGGTTCCAAAAAGCAGTCTGATTTCTTCAGACATTACCTTCGGTAAGTACATTTCCATGGCCTTCAACTAAAGTCTTTTTTAGCATCATCATCAGAGTTTAAACCCCAGCATTTCCAATATATTATCTAAAATGTTGTTTTCAGATATCAGTTTGTCTTTTTGTTTTGACTTAGGTAAACTATGTTACATCTATGGTTAATTCTCAGTAATTTAGGTAAATATTTCATGTTTCTGATGTCTAAATATTAACACTGGTCAGAATAAACCTCTCTATTCCTATGTCATTGTGCTGTGATAAAGGTCTTGTTATCTGACTGCAATTACTTCAACTCGATCAGTAAACTAGACAATCAAATAAATGAAGGGAGGGAGCACTAAACAGACTGTTTCTATTCTATCCCTCATTTCTAAAACTGTGTCAAGGTCCAATTTAGTATTGCTTATATTTGTACAAGACAGGATTTTCTAGATGTCTGTCTGAATAGTGGCCCATTTTTTAAATTCCTCTCTTTAAAGGGTCCAGACCAGCCTAACCACCCTTTGGACATTGGATTTTTGTGGGCTGGGACACAGCAGGGATATATACTAAATTAAAATGAAAACTGAAAGTCAAAGGATTAGACTCACCTAAAATATAAAGGAAAAAAATGAAGTCCAAGCATCAGAAAAATTGCATATGAACCATAAGCCCATAGAGGCAGAGTACAAATAGAGAATATGTTATCAGAAGATAAGGGGGTATTCTTGAATGGCCATGCATCAGAAGACCAGAACTTTAGAGTTTTTGGATATGACCTCAGTGTAACACAGGTCAAAAAGAAGCAGTGGTCAGGTGGCCTGGCTGGCAAATGCAGCCTACTGTTAACAGTAAGTTTGTAGATGGGGCAGGCTTGTTTAAAGGCCGGAGTCAGAATGGCCATTGCCCAGCAGTAAGACATTTTAAACAGTAGTTTTGATATTTTGATATCCATCTACGAAGTTATCACAATGTATTTACACAGGACCCATCTGAAAGGTCATCAAGTATCACCTACAGCCACTGATCTGACTGCAGAATAAGTCATAAGATTTTGGTTTTTAGGGAGGGACACATTCATTCTGTCTCTATCTCTCCCTCACCCGTTTCTCTCTTATTCTTTATTTCATTAGAAAATCCTTTATAAATCTGGGTAGTAAATCTGGGACAACAGAGGATGAAATAGTTAAATGGCATCACTGACTCAATGGACATGAGTCTGAGCAAGCTCTGGGAGGTGGCGATGGACAGGGATGTCTGATGTGCTGCAGTCCATGGGATCACAAGGAGTCGGACATGACTGAGTGAACTGAGCTGAACTGAGAAGAGTAGACTGTGTTGAAATATATATCCTTGGTAAAGACTGAAGGTTGATAGGCTGATTTTATTCACAACTATTTGGCAAGAGATTCTATCAAATGGTTATCTTCAGTTCTCATGGTACTTTTTAAATAATAATTTTTATAATTTATAAAATTATAATTTTATATTTTATATAATTTATCATTAAAATTTTTATAATTTTAATGATTTTGATAGTTACCACATAAGCTGATATTGGAAGGTTCTGGCTGAACCAGTGTCCTAAGAGCTAGGCATAAAAGAGCTTGCCTCTCACAAACTCTATCTGATTTGATAGCAGAGTTTTCCTGTGGTCATCTGGTCATTTGACCTCTGGCAGTACCCTTATCAACCCACTTAAATCAAGCGTAATATCCCTCAAAGGCTGAATATTTGTGTCTAGTCATAGGACTCAGTTATTAAATCTTTCACCCATTTCTTTTTTCTCCCTTTTTTTTGACAGGCAAGTTTTATGTTTTATAGAACAATGTTTTCTCCATTATGGAGTTCCATTATTTTTAAAAGAGTTGGTGACGCAGAGATCCCAGGAGATATTTGTATCATAAAATGTGATGTTCACAGAAGTGATTCCAGATGCAGATCCATTTTTTAAATCTTAGACTCTCTTTGAGGAGTTCTTTCTCACACTTGGAACATTTAAGATGGTGTCCTGGTTTTGAGAAATGTCAAAGGGAAACAGTTACTGTCAGCAGATTGACACTCTGACTGAATTGGCAGTAGTCTCATTCACACTGTCTTACACTGTGAACAGTTAAAACTCCATCTGCCCAGGGACCTAGTATAAAATATGTAAGATTTATATGTTAAAATAATTAGATGAAAGAAATATTACATCTCTGTAGTTTCTCCTAAAGAGCATGCTTCCTTTAACGGTAAGGTGCCAACATCTGCGGATACTTATAGTAGTGTACTGGACACTGCTCATGAGTCTTCAATGTGCAGGCTCGTTTATTCCACTTAGTACTCCTAAAATGTGATGGGTATTATCTTACTTTACTGTTACTTAGTTTCCTAGGCTACAAAAGAGGCTACGTTTAAGTCACTTGTTCAAACTCACAGATCTAGAATTGAAACATGAGCTGTCCAGCTCTTCAGTTCAGTTCAGTCACTCAGTCATATCTGACTGTTTGTGACCCCATAGGCTGCAGCATGCCAGGCTTCCTATCCATCACCAACTCCTGGAGCTTGCTCAAACTCATGTCCATTGAGTCAGGGATGCCATCCAGCCATCTTATCCTCTGTTGTCCCCCTCTTGTCCTGCCTTCAATCTTTCCCAGCATCAGCATCTTTTCAAATGAGTCAGTCCTTCCCATCAGGTGGCCAAATTATTGAAGCTTCAGGTTCAGCATCAGTCCTTCCAATGAATATTCAGGACTGATTTCCTTTAGGATTGACTGGTTTGATCTCCTTGCAGTTCAATAGACTCTCAAGAGTCTTCTCCAACACCACGTTTCAAATGCATCAATTCTTCAGCGCTTTCTTCATAGTCCAACTCTCACACCCATACATGACAACTGGGAAAACCATAGCTTTGATTAGATGGACCTTTGTTGGCAAAGTAATGTCTCTGCTTTTTAATGTGCTGTCTAGGTTGGTCATAGCTTTTCTTCCAAGGAGCAAGTGTCTTTTAATTTCATGGCTACAGTCACCATCTGCAGTGATTTTGGAGCCCAAGAAAATAAAGTCTCTCACTGTTTCCTTTGTTTCCCCATCTATTTGCCAATGAAGTGATGGGACCAGATGCCATGATCTTAGTTTTCTGAATGTTGAGTTTTAAACCAACTTTTTCACTCTGTTCTTATACTTTCATCAAGAGGCTCTTTAGTTCTTCACTTTCAGCTATAAGGGTGGTGTCGCCCTCTGTGTATCTGAGGTTATTGATATTTCTCCCAAAAATCTTGATTCTAGCTTGTGCTTCATCCAGCCCGGCATTTCACATGATATACTCTCCATATAAGTTAAATAAGCAGGATGATAATATACAGCCGTGACGTACTCCTTTCCCAACTTGGAACTAGTCTGTTTCGAGTACAGTTCTAACTGTTGCTTCTTGACCTGCACATTTAACCAATTTGTTGTTGTTTTTTCGCTAAGTCATGTCCAACTCTTTTGTGACCCCATGAACTGTAGCCCACAGGCTCCTCTGTCCATAGGATTTCCCAGGCAAGAACACTGGAGTGGGTTGTGCCTTTTCCTTCTCCAGGGGATCTTCCTGACCCAAGGATCAAACCTGCATCTCCTGCATTGCAGGCAGATTCTTTACCACTGAGTCATGAGGGAAGTCCAATACACTGTACTTATTCCCCAAACTATCCCTTAAAATTGTATCCAGATTTTTATTCTCAATTTCACTAGTTAGATGTTCTCCACAGGATTATTATCTATGCTTCTAAAATAGCTAGGTGAACTTTCTTACTAGAACACAGCCAATTTGGAGTCAAATCGTTATATCTTTCATTGTATGTCAAGGATAATGCGTGGATGCTCTTCTAAAGTAAATTTTAATGTAGAGTCCAGTGAATCTCTAGAATCACCCTTAATTTTCAGGTAATGCTTACTCAAATGACCCTTCCCATTCAGTGTGTCCAAGTTTATAAGGTATCCCAAAACTGCTTCTGTAAATATATTCACATTATTCTCATTTTTATTCTCAATTTCACTAGTTAGATGTTCTCCACAGGATTATTATCTATGCTTCTAAAATAGCTAGGTGAACTTTCTTACTAGAACACAGCCAATTTGGAGTCAAATCGTTATATCTTTCATTGTATGTCAAGGATAATGTGTGGATGCTCTTCTAAAGTAAATTTTAATGTAGAGTCCAGTGAATCTCTAGAATCACCCTTAATTTTCAGGTAATGCTTGCTCAAATGACCCTTCCCATTCAGTGTGTCCAAGTTTATAAGGTATCCCAAAACTGCTTCTGTAAATATATTCACATTATTCTCTTCTTTGGAAGGAATGATGCTAAAGCTGAAACTCCAGTACTTTGGCCACCTCATGCGAAGAGTTGACTCATTGGAAAAGACTCTGATGCTGGGAGGAATTGGGGGCAGGAGGAGAAGGGGACGACAGAGGAAAAGATGGCTGGATGGCATCACGGACTCAATGGACATGAGTCTGAGTGAACTCCAGGAGATGGTAATGAACAGGGAGGCCTGGCGTGCTGTGATTCATGGGGTCGCAAAGAGTCGGACACGACTGAGCGACTGAACTGAACTGATTCTCTTTTTTCTATTACTTAAGATCCTATCATCTTTCCAGTAGCTCTCTAGGATATGTCAGTTCTGAACTTCCCACCCATGTTAGATTTTCCTTTGCAGGTGGTCTGACTTTGTTTCCTCTTTAGTTCTTGACTCAGAATCACAAAGTCATGGCAAATCCATATAGACAAAAAATGGGTTGGTGCTTTCTAAGGGGAGGGAGAAAAATCGGGAATGATGATTAATGGGCACAGGGTTTCTTTGGAGGTAACTTTCAGGAATTAGATCAGTTCAGTTCAGTTCAGTTGCTCAGTCGTATCTGACTCTTTGCGACCTCATGAATTGAAGCACGCCTCCCTGTCCATCACCATCTCCTGGAGTTCACCCAGACTCACGTCCATCGAGTCCGTGATGCCATCCAGCCATCTTATCCTCTGGTGTCCCCTTCTCCTCCTGCCCCCAATCCCTCCCAGCATCAGAGTCCTTTCCAACGAGTCAACTCTTCTCATGAGGTGGCCAAAGTACTGGAGTTTCAGGTTTAACATCATTCCTTCCAAAGAAATCCCAGGGTTGAGCCAAAGCCTTTGACTGTGTGGATCACAATAAACTGTGGAAAATTCTGAAAGAGATGGGAATACCAGACCACCT
>SJYT01019663.1:172247-217474 GCA_006410635.1 Cephalophus harveyi | reverse complement strand
TTAGAACTAACACCCAAAAAAGATGTCCTTTTCATTATAGGGCACTGGAATGCTAAAGTAGGAAGTCAAGAAACACCTGGAGTAACAGGCAAATTTGGCCTTGGAATGCGGAATGAAGCAGGGCAAAGACTAATAGAGTTTTGCCAAGAAAATGCACTGGTCATAGCAAACACCTTCTTCCAACAACACAAGAGAAGACTCTACACGTGGACATCACCAGATGGTCAACACTGAAATCAGATTGATTATATTCTATGCAGCCAAAGATGGAGAAGCTCTATACAGTCAACAAAAACAAGACCAGGAGCTGACTGTGGCTCAGATCATGAACTCCTTATTGCCAAATTCAGACTTGTTATAATAGATGCTGTGAAGTCTTTGGTGATCTCTCATCTGGGTCATCTCAGAGTTGGCGTGTGTTAACCGTCTTTCCCCCTGAGAATTGGTCACATTTTCCTAATGGATGGCGTCCTGGACATTTTGAATAGCGTGAAGGCTGTTTTTTGGGTCCCGCTAAAATCCTCTGGAGGATATTGGTGTTTCTGGTGGTTTGTTTAGCAGCCGGGTTGCAGTAAACCCCATTAGGTTCCAGAACAGACATCTGTTTGCAGTTTGTAGGCCGTGGGTTCCGAGGTCAGTTCGGTCCTTCGTGTCTGTCCTGCTTGTGCTTGGCGCAGGAGGAGCTCAGCCGTGAACGAGGACCCCCTGTGAGGCTCCCTCCTATCCTGGGTTCTCCGCTTGTTCTGTCCTCCCCTCGGCCGGCAGGCCAGGTCCCCGCTCCCAAGCTGCTCGCGCCTGCACGTGGGGAGCTGGTTCTGTCCCTGGGTCTTGCCTAGTGGAGCGGGGAGGGGCACTGGGCACTGCCCCCGCTTTCTTTCTCTCCCGACTGCTGTCTCCAGCGAAGGGTGGGGTGCACAGGGGTCGAGAATTAGAAGACCTCTGAGTGCTTGTTTCCACGACCAGCGTGAAAGAGTGAGTTCTCGGGGGAGACTGTCAGCCACCTCCAGAGCCTCTGATGCAGCAGTTCTCGGCGGAACAAATGCTGGTGCTGGCAGGGCATTCCGACCTGCCTGGTCTGGGGTGGGGCTGGGCACCGCGGTGTGTTTGAAGGCTCTCTGTCCTGCTGTCTCATGGAGGCCCGTAGCCTGCATTTGCCTTTTCCTGGGTGGGCACCTCCTGGAGGTCTCTGCCCCTGCGTGCTCCAGGTCTCCACCACCCTGCCCCAGGCGAGCGAGGTGGCCTTGGTTGACAGGACGGGGCAGAGCGTGGCACACAGCAACAGGAAGGCACTTCCTTGACCGTCTTTTTAGCCTGATTGATATTAAAATTGACGGCCGATACTTGTGTGAGTTTTGTGGAGCTCCGGGCTCTGCTGCCAGCCCCGTGACTTACTCGCGTGTTGTGATTTAATCCTCGCCGGGCCCTGCGAGATCGGCCTTCATAGCGTCCGTGGTTTGCCCTTGAGGCGAGGCTCTGACCAGCTGTGAGAGGTGCACCTGGTTAAGGCCAGGCTGCCGTGCGCGGGTCCTGCTTGCATGATGAGACCTTGAGCTCTGACCCTTCCGTGTTGAGCTGTGGCCCCGTGTTAACCACGGGCTTGTCCAAATCCTCTCCTCTGTGGCCTTTCCCACGGCCACCCCGGCGTCCTGAGCCTGGATCGCTGTGGTGTGGCAGACCCAGGTCTGCCCTGGCTCCCGACACTCCTGGTGAATCAAGGGCAAGGTCTCTGCAGACCTCGCCCTGCAGACAGCCGTCCCCACACCCGTGTCCCCAACTCGATGTCCTCCAGCCACCGTCCCACCAGCAGCTCCAGGAGGCGGGAAGTGATTGTGAGTGACCGGTGCGGCTGCATTTGGGGGTAACGCCCACACGTGGGGGTCTCCTGTCGCTGCAGATGACATCCCCGAGGACCTCAGGGACCCCTTCTACATCGACCAGTACGAGCAGGAGCACATCAAGCCTCCGGTCATCAAGCTCCTGCTGTCCAGCGAGCTGTACTGCCGCGTGTGCAGCCTCATCCTCAAGGGGGACCAGGTGGCCGCCCTGCAGGGACACCAGTCTGTCATCCAGGCCCTGTCCCGGAAAGGGATTTACGTGATGGAGAGTGACGACACCCCTGTGACGGAGCCCGACCTCAGCCACGCGCCCATCAAGATGGTGAGTGACCTGGGCGGTGGGGGGCGGCCTCTGTGCCCCTGCAGCGCAGCGGAGTTGCCCCGAAACTTTGGGCCTGAGACCACCTTCTCTTGGCAGGATGTGGCTAGGTTGGAACGGGGTGGGGGCGGCTTCCCCCGGCATGTCCCCAGGCCAGTGCTGCCTGTCCCCGGCTGCGGTAAAAACAACAAGAATTTGAGGTGGCGACATGGAGTTGCGGAGCCGCTTTGAGATTGTTTCACGTCTATCTTTTAAGAATTTTTGTGCCAAAATAAACAGACACGCCTCTCCTCCCCGAGCGTCCACCTCCCCATCCTTCTCCGCAGCCGTTCACCAGCCTGGCTTTTCCAGGCCAGGCTGCTCCAGGTCGAGCCACCTCCTGGCGCCTCCCACGTGACTTTAGCTTAGGCCGTTCTCGGGTATTCTGCGTTCTCTGGTTTTTGGCCTGGCTGGGTGTGTTTTGGGTTGGGAGGATGTTACGGGAAGAAAGGGCTCCAAGGCGTGAGTTCAGTGTGCAGGCCCTTGACTGCCTGGGGCCAGCGGTGGTCACGTGGCCTCAGGCCCGTCTAGTGTCTTCTCCCACAGCTGAGCTCTCACGGGATCCTTGGAGAGGAGGATGGGGGGCCAAGCTGACCTGACCCTAGGAGGGCTCACGTGTGGGTGTGGGGAGGGTCTCCGCCTGACCCTGGGCTGCGGGGCAGGGGAGGGTGACCGACTGCTGCCTCTGCCCACAGAGCGCCCACATGGCGATGGTGGATGCCCTCATGATGGCCTACACAGTGGAGATGATCAGCATTGAGAAGGTGGTGGCCAGCGTCAAGCGCTTCTCCACCTTCAGCGCCTCCAAAGAGCTCCCGTACGACCTTGAGGATGCCATGGTCTTCTGGGTCAACAAGGTGAGCGCGGGGGCCCTGCTGGAGGCAGGCGAGCAGCCTGAAGCTCCAGGGGTGCCCCGTGGGTGCGGGTCCCTTCTCCCCGAGAGCATCACCTTCCCGTGTGTCCTGCTGGGACGTGGCCCAGCCGGAGGCCCAGGAGACTGTCCGCTGTGGCTCAGACGGGCTCCTGTGTGTGCAGACGGAAGGGTGAGGGGCTGCGTTGTGTGTTGGTGGTCCTGCTTCATAAATTCTTGTTGTTTTTATCTCGGGCACCCAGTGTGCATTCATTGAGGTCTCAGTTTCAGAAGGCGTTTGATTAAGAAGAAAGGGTATCTTCTTGAGCACTGTTTTCCTTTGGCATTTAGAAGCTCACAGTGTGACCGTCTGTACGATCCATGTGAAGAATGTTCGTCTTCCGTGTTGTGTGGTGAAGGGATTCCGCTGGAGCCTGTGGTTATTAAGCCCCTCCCTGCAGACAGGTGCCGCGTGTGGGACACTGCGCTCACAGAGCAGAGGGGCAGAAGCCGGGCGGCCCTCGGGGTGGTGCTCCGTGCGGGGAGCTTGTGTATTTCTCACTGTACAGCTCGCACACGCGTCCTCGTCGTGTAGGGCTTTATCCAGGGTCAGCCGAGAAGCAGGGCAGAGCCTGGCGGGGCCTGCGCATCTGGGGCAAGAGGTTCTGCCGAGACGGCTGCTGAGACGGGCCCCCTGCTGTTGGTTCCTCCCCCATGCAGGGCGGGGCCTCAGGGGTGAGGGACGCCCGGTGAGGTGGGGGCTCTCGTGCTTGCTGTGGACTTCTAGGCAGGGTCGGTGCCTGTGAGATCGCCTCGCGGTGGCGGTAGCCCCTCTTATGCTCCGGCCGGCTTCTTGTGGGGGTGCGGGTGGGAAGCGCCCCGTGGGAATCTGGAGGCAGAGTGGGGCCTGGCTGGGTGCGGGATGAGGGTCCTGGCGTCTATGGTCTGCCCATCCCCAGTGGCGTCAGTCTTTCCGATCAGCCGTGAGTGGCTGTGTAGAGACACCTCGCGGTGCTGGTCAGCATTTCCCTAACAACTAAAGGTGTTTCTGTGTGTTTTACTAGGTGTCCGTCCGGGTAGTTGGCCCAGGTTTAATGAGGCGGCTTGTCTTAGTGAGTTTCAGGAGTATCTCATGCATCTAAAGGTCTAGAGATTCGGGAGTATCTCGTGCGTCTGAAGGTCTAGAGGTTCGGGAGTGTCTCGTGCGTCTGAAGGTCTAGAGATCCGGCGCCGCCTTCGGCGCATTTTCTTGTGTTTTTATTATTTCAGAATCAGGATGATGGCCGGTGTCAAAGCGCATGAGTTGGGAAGTAGTCCCTCCTTTATTTTGTGAAACAGTGTTTGTACGATTAGTATTATTTTGTCCTGAAGTCTTTGATGGATTCACTGCTGAAGCCATCTGGGCTTGGAGTTTTCTTAGTGGGAAGATTTTAATTATGAATTTAACTTCTTCAGTGTACATGTAAGGTATTTAGGATTTCCGTTTAATTTCGTGTCAGTGTTGGCAGTTCCTTCCAAGGAATTTGTCAATTTTATTTAGATTTTGACTTGATCATCACGTTCATGTTTCTTTGTTGTCCTTTCGTGTGTGTGTGATCCCTGGTGATGTCCCCTCTTGTCTCCCGCTCTTAGTAATTTCTTTTTTTCTTCCCTTTGTTGGTCTAGTTTGTCAGTTTTATTAATGGTTCTAAAAAACCTGCTTTTGATTTTTATTAATTTCTCCAGTTATTTTCTGTGTAGCGTCTCTTCTTGCTTTCTTTGTTTTCTATTTATTTTGAATTTAGTTTTCTCTCCTTTCTGGGTAAAGTAGGGGATTAGTTCCTCTACGCGCTTGTTCACCTCGATGTGAATGTTTAAAGTTAGTGACTCCTCGTTAAGCGGGGCTGTGGCCGCACTGTGCACGGTTGTCTTGCATGCGTGGTCTTCCTTCTCTTTAAGATGTTTTATTTCACTCGTGGACCCTTGTTTCATCAGCGGGCTGTCTGGAAGCTTGCGGTTTAGTTCCCATGTTTGGTGGGGTGGCTCTGGGCATTTTCGGAGCGTTGGTTTCTCATTCCGGCGTGGTCAGAGCGCTGTGTGACTGCCGTCCTAGGCTCACTGAGGCGTGTTCTGGGTCCACGGTGTGGTCTTGCCGGGTGTTGCCCGTGCTCTCTGCGGTCGGCCCGGCACGCCGCACGTGTCGGTTCAGGTTGCTGTGGGTGGGGTGCGTCTTCGGGGGCCTCATGCCCCGTCAGGCAGTTGCCAGAGGAGTGCTGGAGCCTCCAGACGTGGCTCCGTCTGCTCTGCCTGTTGGTCGCGCCCGCCCTTGCTTCCTGTGTTCTTGCGTGTTGCTACGTTTGTGCGCTGTTAGGATTTTTCTGTCCTTTTGTATTCGCAAAGTGTCCCTTTATCACAGGTGATGGTCCTTGCCTCCAGCCTTCTCTTGACCAGCACATCTCTTCCTTTCCTCTTCTTTTTTTTTAAAATTTGTTTGTTTTCGGTTGCACTGAGTCTCCATTGCTGCGCATGGGCTTTCCCTGATTCAGGTGCGCCGGGGCTGCGCTCGTTGCAGACCACAGGCCTTAGGGCTCCTGGGCTTCCGTAGTTGTAGCTCACGGGCCTAGTTGCCCCTTGCCGCGTGGAATCTTCCTGGACCCAAGGCTTGAGCCCGCGTCCTCTGCGTTGGCGAGCGATTCTTTGCCACCGGGCCTCCAGGGATCCCCCTTCCTGTAACGTTTAGTCTCTCCTCATCTTTCTGTTTAAAGTGGGTTTCTCACAGACCTCTTCTAGGCAATCGCAGTTTAGATGAACTGCACTTGACCCAATGCTGGAGATGTCTGGGTTTGCATTTCATCTGCTGCAACATGTTTTTATTGACGTATGTGAAGAAAATCTGATTTTCTGTGGATGCATAGTTGAAGAGAACAGTGTTTTCACAATCTTTCCAGATAATCATACACGTCATTTTTCATTCTACCCCAAAACTTGACTAGTTTCTTGAAGGTTAACCAAAATGTGGAATTCGAAACCATTATTAATGAGCGTTTTTTTTTTAAAGTTGAGATATAATTCACATGCTGTAAAATTCTCCATTTTAAAGTGTATCTTTCAGTGGAGTTTTACGGTGCTCTCCAGGCTGTGTGGCCGTCACCACCAGTTCCAGACACTGCATCGCGCTGGCTGCGTCGGCAGCCGCACCGTCGCCCCGTCCCCAGCCCCCGCCAGCCCCTCCTCTGCTTTGTGTCTGTATGGATTTGCCTGTTGCGAACGTTTCATTTAAATGAAACCTACAGTGTGTGGCCCCTCGGGTCTGACTCTCTCCATTTGCCGTGGCGCTTGCACGGTGCACGTTTGCTGTGGGACTTACAGTACCCACTCCTTTCTGGAGTCGTGTATACCATGCTGTTCAGCTGTTCCAAGTTTTATTTAGCCATTTCTCAGCCGACGGACATTTGCGTTTCCACTTTCTGGCTGTTGTGAATTCTGCTGTAAATGTTCTTGCATGAGTGTGTGTGCGGCCGTGTCTTCGTCTTTCTTCGGCTTGTGTCTCGGGGTGGAATTGCCGGGTCGCACGGGCCCTGTGAGGAGCTGGCAGGCTGGCCACAGCAGCTGCACCGTTTCCTTTTCCCCCAGCACCTGAGGTTTCTAGCTTCCCATGTCCTTGCTGATACGCACTTTCTGCTGCTTTGTTTCCAGCCGTTCTGGAGGGTATGAGGTGGTGTCTCATTGTAGTTGAAATTCACATTTGCCTGATGATGGGCTTCCTTGATAGCTCAGTTGGCAGGAGACTCACGTTCAATCCTGGGTTGGGAAGATCCCTGCAGAAGGGAACGGCTCCCCACTCCAGTATTCTGGCCTGGAGACTTCCATGGGCTGCACAGTCCATGGGGTCAGAAAGAGTCGCGCAAACTGAGCGACTTTCACTTTCCTTGATGGTAGTAATGGGGAACCTCTTTTCGTGTGTTTATTGGCCATCCGTAGATCTTTTTTGGAGAAATGTCTGTACGGATCCTTTACTCATTTTAAAACCTGACTGTCTTGGTCTTGTTGCAAGGTTTCTTTTATATGATCTAGGTACGAGCCCAGTGAACTTTTTTGTTTTGAAAACCCTTGTAGTAGATGACATTTGAGAGGTCTTGCTGCTCTTTTCTTTTCTACTTGAGATGAGTTGAAAGATAATTGCTTCACACTATTGTTTTGCTTTCTGCCCTGCCATCAGTATGGCTCAGCCATAGGCATACACGTGTCCCCTCCCTCGGGAACCTCCCTCCCACCTCCCAGCCCAGCCCAGCCCGCCAGGTTGTCTCAGAGCACTGGTTTCAGCTCCTTGAGTAGCCCAGTGAACTTTTTGTACTCTTGTCATATTGAAATCTTTCTTACACTTTTCCTGGCCCTGTTACCCGTGGTTTTCTGCGGTTGCACCTTGTCAGTGGGAAAGCTGTTCCACTGACTTGTGTAGATCTTCCCAGTGTTGTCACGCCTAACGATACCGTATCAAAAGCTACATTCGTTAACATTGCATCAATCCAATCAGAAAATAATTTCCATGTTAGGAACGTACTTTATGGCATAATCAAATTTCCCCAAATTTTTAATTTCCGATGTTTGTGAAAAATTTTAGACATCCCGAAGAGTTGAAAGAACTAGAGAATGTCCTGTGCCCACCACCTAGATTTTATAACTAGTGTTTTTACCATATTTTATCACTTATCCATGTATGTGTACATTCTAATTTATTTTAGAATATTTCTATATTTACTTTTATCTTTTTCTTTTAAAAAACATTTTTTCCAACTGTCCCAGTGGTCCAGTAGTTAAGAATCCACCATGTAATGCAGAGGGTGTGGGTTTGATCCCTGGTTGGGGAACTAAGATCCCACCTGCCGCAGGAGCAGCTAAGCCTGTGAGGTGCAACTGCTGACCCTGCGCGCTGTGACTCCGGAAGTCCGCACGCCACAGCTAGAGAATCTGTGTGCCCTCACGGAAGGTCCCACATGACTTAACTAAGACCCCTGATGTAGGCAAATAAATAAATATTTAAAAAAAGTTTTTTCCCTGCCCTTGATTTGATTGTGTGAGTTCACTCCTTTGTGTTCTTTTTTAACGATAAGACATTCAGTTCTGTGGCATTTCATCTGATCGTCGCTTTGACCACATGCCCATTAGCCTTGTTTTTTTCTCCATGGTATTATTTTGTAATTTGCAGTTTTGATCTTATCTTTGGGTTAATAATTCCAGAAAAGGGTATTGTTATTTCTGTGCAGTTGTAGTAAGTGCTTCCGGGTGTCTGACGATGGTCGCTGGTGTTCCTTTGGTGTCAGGGAGTATGCGAGCTCCCATCGGGTGTCTGGGGTGGGTCTCAGCCAGGCCGTGGCACCGGCGGTGTTCGGTGACGTGGTGCCGCCCGAGCACCGGGGTGAGGTGATGAGGCGGGGAGCAGCACACAGGCCCCAGGGGGCGCCGGGCCTTTCCCCCTCCTCTGTGTCGTGGGTCACGGGGTCGGAGTCATAGGTCACGAGGTCTGTGTATTTCCGCAGGTGTGTACTGGTCTAAATACTACCTGCATCTGAGAATCAGAGTTCACACAGGCGAGGTGGGGTCTGGGTTGTGAAGGAGGGACATGCACCCCAGTGTTGGAAATCAGTCTCAATTGCCTCCCTAATGCATTTGATTTCTTCCACTTCAGGTAAATCTTAAAATGAGAGAGATAACAGAGAAAGAAGTTAAGTTAAAACAGCAGTTACTGGAAAGTCCAGCTCATCAAAAGGTAAAGGGTAAATTTCACTTCTCTGGAACGCTCCATTGCCGTAGCTCCTGGTCGTAGAGAATCGTGTCCGTGTGGGCTCCCTGCTTGTTCTTCCGTTTCACTTGCCAGGCAGGGAGCGGGTGCCCTGGGGCCCTGCCCTGGCGGCGGGGGCTTGGCAGCCCGCTGCCCTTTCTTCCAGGCAGGGGTGGCCTAGTATTGAACTTGAACTTGGGAGGGTGGGGGAGCAGAGGGAGGGTGTGAGGGTCACCCGAGGGGAGTCAGCACAGGAGGGGATGTTCCTGGCAGCCAGCAGTCCCCGTGGGGCCCTTGTGGGCCACGCGTCCAGTGGGGGCTTCAGGAGGGTAAAGGTCCCATGTCCAGTGAAGTGAGACGCTTCCATCCTATTTGTCCCTTTTTTGGGATGGGGGTGCCGAGTGTGTGTGATTTAATCTATGTTCCTCCGCGTGTGCACACCGTGGCTGGCTGAGGCTGCGGTCCCAGGGCTGTGGGTCAAGCGAGCTCCTCTCGCTGCCTCCCGGGCCCTGGGATGCTGTCCACGGGTCCTTCACCCCGGCCATGCTGCCGTGAGGCCCCCTCCTCAGACGGGCGCAGACGGCTTGCCGAGGCCCTCTCTGAGCAGGCTCGGCGCCTGTCCTCTGTGGGGCCCGGCCCGCACGCCTCCAGCGGCCAGCGTCATGGCGGTGCCCGTGGTGTCCCCTGGGTCCCCTGCTGGTGCAGAGCGTCCCAGGCCACATGCCCTGGGCACATCTCGCCTCTCGGAGGCGGCGCGCCTCCCGTGTGAACGTGGCGTGTTGCGTGCGTCTCGTCCGTCCTCACGCGGACCTGCTGACTCCTCTCCTGCCTTCCTTCCCTCGCCTCCTGAGCAGTCTCCCTCCAAGTGGTACTGGAAGTTAGTGCCCGTAAGTGGACCCTGCGTGCACCCGGCCGCCATCAGACGGCCGTCCGCCGCCATCACTTGCTTCCATTTCAAACCGCTCGCGCCTGTGTCTTTGTTTGAGTGTTGTCCCTGGTGGTTTGTTGCACCTCCTGCGGGGCAGGGCTGGCCCGCTCTGGGCAGAGTGGACCGCGGCGTGGCCCTGTCAGCTCCAGGGAGGCCTTCTGTAGCCGCCACCCGGAGCGTGGTCTGCCCGCTTGCTTAGGTAAACTTGACAGACAGCTTCATGCTTCTCCTTTGAAGAGGCAGTTTCCTGCTTTATGTGATGAACTTCAGGGTCAGTGGCAGGATCCACTCCCTCTCTTGCAGGTTTCCGCAGGCGTGGCCCGTGGCATGCTGTGCCGAGTGGCCCTTGGCTTGCTCTCCCTGGTGGTGAGGGCACCGGCGACCGTTCTGGAAACGAACCCAGTGTGTATACCGTTTCCCACGCACAAATACTCGGCGCTCCAGGTGACGCCCTTTAAAATGAAGTTCTGGAGAACAAATTTTTTTGAAGCTCCCTTATTTTTGCCTGTCCCTTTAGTTTAATTGTTTGGATCAAATGGTCCTTAGGATTCGATTATACAGGAGATACGGTGGATATAAACTGTCAGTGGGATCTACATGAAAGAGTCCGCTTTGTGGCTGATGGATAATTTCCCTTCTTTGAAATGTAATAATCACAAAGAGGGGGAAGGCCTATTTTTTTTTTGAGTGTTTATATATTTCTTAACTTGTTGAAAAGTGAAGGCCAGAGAGCAAACTGTGAAAGCAGGTCCAAGGCGTAGTGAGGACCGTGAGGCATGCAGGTGCCCCGGAAGGAGAGTGTCAGACGAGACGAGGACCTCACTGGGAGGCGTGGCCGGGAGCAGAGCCCTCGGGGTCTCCTCCAGGGTGGTCGGTCCCCTCAGCTGCCTGAGCGCGCAGCCCGCTCTTCGGCAGCGGGCTGAGTGTGGGCGGGCCCAGGGCTGGGAGCAGGGCCCCCTCGAGGGGCGGTGGTGGCTCCCGGACCCAAGGGGTCAGCACTTTCCCCAGTGCAGACGCACACCATCTGTCCTGAGTGAGAAACCATCCGCTTTCCTGCATGCTCTGCTCTGCTGTGTGCCGTGTGTGTGCGCGTGTGGAGGCTGGTCAGGCGCATGCCTTGGGCTGCACGCGGGAGCCCCTGGGTCTGGCCCCGGGCGGGAGCCTGCACCAGGCCGAGAAACAAGTTAAAAGTCCCCGTGGAGACTTGGGGGTGTGGTGTGCATTGCACGGGCCCAGGTGGGGCATGTTCCATGCACACGCCGCTGCTGACTGCCTGGCGCTGGCTCTCCCGGGGTCGCTGCCGGGGGCTTTTCCTTGGGCTGATTGACTCTCCCGCGCGGCTTCCGGAAACCCTCCGTGAGCACAACGGGCTTTGTCCCTCGAGCCGGCACTGTGCTCTTCTACCCTGGGGAAGGCGTGGCTGCAGAAACGCCAGGCTTACCCGCACTGCAGGATGTGGTTACCCGGCGGGCAGCCTGTGTGTCCATGCTCTGAGCAAGGCCCAGTTACAGGGTGGCACCTGCGGGCGGGGGAGGCTCCGCTCTGAGCACTCGTTCCCTGTCGATAAAGACAGCGGCGCAGAAACCTTGGGAAGAATGCTTATGGTTTTTTAATAGCACTTCACGTGCCTTCAGATTCCCGGCCACCGTGTGCCTGCCCGAGGGGCTGGTGAATGGTCCGCCGGCCTTTGTCTGCACTGGTTCGGGAGTTTCCCAGGTGCCATGTGAATGCTGCCTTGTGTTTTTCATGACGCAGAGCTGCTGCTGGCTCTGAGAAGGGCCAGTCACGTGGGTCTTCCTGGCATAGGGTGCTTACCACGTAACTTGTTTCTCACCCGTGGACCGTGTGCAGCCCCTGGCTACATAGGCGTGTGTCCTGCCTCCTTCCCCGGGATGCCTGGCCCTCAGAGGGAGACGGCCGGCGTCCTGAGCAGCTCACCGCGGTCGCCCGCTGTGGCCAGGAAGCCCGATTCCCTGGGTCTGGACGCGTGTTCCAGGCAGAGGGCGTCACCCGACTGCGAGGCTTTCGCGCGTGGCTGCCATTGTTCTGACTGTGGTCCGGCCAGCTGCCGTGGACGCTCGCTGAGCGCCGGCCTCGCGCGCAGTGACCGGGCCCCTCTCACCCGCAGGTGCGCTACCGCCGGGAGCAGCTGTGCGCGCGGCAGCCGCCCCACTTCCCGCTGCTGGAGGACCTGATGCGCGATGGCAGCCACGGAGCGGCGCTCCTGGCCGTGGTCCACTACTACTGCCCAGGGCAGCTGAAGCTGGATGGTGAGTGTGGCCTGTGCCTCTCGAGGGGATCCGGGGGGGCCGGAGGACGTGCGGATCGCCAGTGTAAGCGATGAAGCGGGTGGCGCTCCTGGCCGTGGTCCACTACTACTGCCTGGGGCAGCTGAAGCTGGACGGTGAGTGTGGCCTGTGCCTCCGGGGGGCCAGAGGACACGCGGATTGCCAGTGTAAGCGATGAAGTGGGTGGCAGTAACCCCGAGTCCTCAGTGTCGCTGGGGCAGCGCGTGGACGCGTAGATCTGGCGACGGCATGCCTGGGCCTGGCCTGCGTTCTCCCTGGTTGGGGGGGTGAGGGGAGCTGGGACAAATATGGTAGCGCGTTCCCTATCAGTGATCGGACTTACATCTCGGGACGGCTAAGAGCTGGTTAGCCCCACTCCAGTCGAGGTAAAGCGTCCCGAATGCAGTATGGGAAGAGTGCGGAATCCAGCCTGTGGACACACCGTGAGGGGCCCCCGCAGGCCTGGTGTCGGCGGCATCACCGGGTCGCGTGTCGCCGCAGTGCCCGCGACGGGCCGTGGGGAGAGGCGTGAGTGATGCCCGAGCAGCACCGTCAGGAACAGGGCTGCCCATGTGGGTTTGCTTTGCACCCGCCTCTCTGACGTGGGGCAGGGCGGGGGCGTGAGTTCCACGGATGTCCTGACCGCCGCTGCGCAGGGAGTGTCTGCCAGGCTCGTAGCTGGCACTGGGCTGACCGTGGTCCCTCCTCGACCCAAGCAGACATGCTGGGCTTGATAGTTTAAACGCACAGCTGATGGTGAAAGGGGGAGTCTCAGATTCCGGGAGGGGTCCCCATCTTTAGTGAAAAGCCCTGGATCGGCACCTGATTGCCCTGGGCCTGGTAGGCCCCTGTGCTTGTGGGGCCTGGGCCACCTGCCATTGGAGCTGAGACCAGTGCCCCGGGAGGACTGGGGGGCACCCCCTGCCAGCAGGACAAAGCCAGGAGGCCCGTCGGACACCCAGGCCTGCAGCTGAGGGGGATCTTTCAGGGGGAGGTGGGCCTCTGGGCTGCATCCTGGGTGGGAAGGAGACAGGTGTGCGGTGAGTTTATGTGAGATCGAGTCAGGACTCTGGAGACTTGGTCTCACTTAGAGTGCCACTGTGCAGGAGTGGGCTACCGCCGGACCCCTGGCCCCGCCCCTGCGGGAAGGCAGCAGGCAGCGGGCTGGCGGGCGCAGCAGACAGACTTGTGCAGATGAACATGTGACGGAGCGCAGCGTTCACCATGAAGATTCGGGGGAGACGCTGGCGTGGCGCGCTTGTGTGCATTGGGGTCTCCCTGACCCTCGGCACCTCCTGCAGCCGCCTCGGGGCTCACTGGTTCAGTAGTTCTGACTTTGGTTTTGTCCAGCCTGCGTCTCACCTCTCCACTGGGGTCTGGAGGTAGACGGAGGTACTGGGAGCAGAGAGCCTGTGGTGCGGATGAAGCACAGGCCCGCAGGAGGAGAGGGGTTGAGGCTCACTGCGTCCGTAGCAGAACTTCAGAATGGGGTTTTAAAAGCAGCACAGGGTGAGATGCCCGGAGGCGCACTTGTGACCTAACTCGTAAGACCGCCTGATGACACGATGGGGGCAGGGAGGCTGGAGGGGACTCCAGCACACGGGCGCAGGTCCAGGGCTCCAGCGCCCCGGGGACCTGCCCTCTTAAACGAGAATGCATGGAGGCGTTACAAGAATGGGCTCGATTAAGGCCACAGAAGAAACCTCGACAGGTTTTGTCACAACACAGTAAAACGAGAAATCAGTAACAGAAACGTGCAGTGTCTGTCTCCAAACTGCTAAAATCTTGAATGTGTGGAAACAAAGAACTTACTCTAAAACATTTCACGATCTAACTCGGAGTCACGGTGGGATTTCCTGATGGGGGCTCACTGAGGACAGGTGTCTTTATCCGTTCAGCTCACTGATACACCCCATGCTGTCTGGGACAACCTGGTGTTTGGTAGATGTTTATGGAATAAATGAGCAACGTACATGCCTGAGTGCATGGGCCGCAGCTCAGATGGCTTAAAGGGAGACTCGTTGGCTCAGCTCTAGTACTTTGGCCACCTGATGCAAAGAGGCGACTCATTGGAAAAGACCCTGATGCTGGGAGGGATCGGGGGGGGCAGGATGAGAAGGGGACGACAGAGGATGAGATGGTTGGATGGCATCACTGACTCGATGAATGTGAGTCTGAGTGAACTCCCGGAGTTGGTGATGGACAGGGAGGCCTGGCGTGCTGCATAAAGACCATGGGGTCGCAGAGTCAGACACGACTGAGCGACTGAACTGTTGCCTCAGCGCATGTCCTGTAGAGCCAAGAGTAAAAACCAGCATCCCAGGCTGATCTCAGCGCATTGGACAATGACAGAGAAATAAACCAGAAAAAGCTGAAGGAAGGAGAATGAAGAGTGGCCTTCTGTCTCTGCTGGTCAGAAATCATCCGAGCACAAGGGGAAGCCAGGCTGAGCTGCAGGTTCTGCCCTGGGGGACGTGCCCTCCGGTGTGGGGGGCGGGGCAGGGGGTGCAGAGGAAGCCGAGCAAGAGCCCGGGAGCCCCCGGAACCGACGACCCCGGCACCAGGAGCAGGGCGTGAGAGGAGGGGTCCGGGCTTTTCCTCCCAGTGGCAGTCAGGGCCCGGTGTCCGCAGCCGTGCTGCCCCGGGCGCTGTGTCCGGGACACGCCGCGGTCCCTGGGTTCCGGCCTTTCTCCTCTCTGACACCGCTGCTCTTTGCTTTACGACTGACTGGTGACTGGGCTGCATGGACATCGGTCTCCTGGTCACGCTTTTAACCCCAGGGTGGTCGTCAGATGGGAATTTCTGGCCCTGCTTGTTGGTTGGCAGGTCGGCGTTGCGGCGCGGGGGCTGCTCTCCAGCGTCAGGATGGTCTCGTGGAGTCTTGGTTCTTGCGGCACACTGACCCATTCATCGTTCTTTCACTTTGATTGTCCCAGATTCCTGTGTGTTTCCCTCTGCCTCAGCTAAAGCACTGAGAGCTGGGCAGAGGGGCGCAGACGCCGATGCTCTGTGGGAACCTGGCGCCTGGCGTGACCCACAGACTGTGGGGCAGGCGCCACCGGTGAGGGGGGAATGCAGTGGGACCCCACCCCACATGTGCCAAACAGCATGCCTTGGACGAAAATCTTGAGTGGAAAAGCAAAATTTAAAAACTTGGGAAAAAAATAGGAAAATATTGTTATGACATTGGTAATGGGATGGATTGTTTAAATTACAGAATAGCACAAGGACCAGGAAAGAGTCCTGCGTTTAACCGTGCAGAGCTCACTGTGGCGACAGAGGGGCGTGATGAAGCCGAACGGTAAAATGTGCCCAAAAGTGTCCAGCGTGAACGTGAATGGCAGCGGGCTGCCACACGGTCGCTTTGTGACCAGCACACACAAAGAATTCCGACAAGTCAGTCGGATTTGAAGAGCCCGAGGGGTAATAAGAGCAGGCTTTTCCCAGAAGAGGTGGTCCAGGCGAGCACACGCCCAGCACAGGGAGGGGCCAGATGCCACGGGCAGGCTGGGGTGCGGCCAGGCCAGGACTGGGCCTCTTGTGACCTAGCTTGTGACCTCTTCTGGAAGGGTTCCGGTGAAGAGAACATGCAAGTTTGCTTTTTCATAATAGTGAAAATTGTGGAATCCTAAGTGAAAGTGAAACTTGCTCTGTTGTGTCCGACTCTTTGCGACCCCACGAACTATACACAGTCCATGGAATTCTCCAGGCCAGAATACTGGAGTGGGTAGCCTTTCCCTTCTCCAGGGGATCTTCCCAACCCAGGGATTGAACCCAGGTCTCCCACATTGCAGGCGGATTCTTTACCAGCTGAGCCACCAGGGAAGCCCGGAGTCCTATATAGCCATTGGGAAATTGTGGAAACCTCTTAAAGAAATGGGAATACCATTGTGGGAAAAGACCCTGATTCTAGGAAAGATTGAAGGCAAAAGGAGAAAGAGGGTGGTAGAGGATGAGACAGTTGGATAGCATCACTCAGGGAAGCCCGGAGTCCTATATAGCCATTGGGAAATTGTGGAAACCTCTTAAAGAAATGGGAATACCATTGTGGGAAAAGACCCTGATTCTAGGAAAGATTGAAGGCAAAAGGAGAAAGAGGGTGGTAGAGGATGAGACAGTTGGATAGCATCACCGACTTAATGGATGTGAGTTTGAGCAAACTCCAGGAGATGGTAGAGAGCAGGGGAACCTGGTCGGCTACAGTCCGTGGGGTTGAAAAGAGTTGGACACAACTTAGTGGGTAAACAACAGCAAATGCAGCTGTTGAATGACAAAATCTGCTCATGTCAGCACAGAACTGCTTAGAGACACGATTCTGGGTCTGGGGGAGCTAACAGGCTGCCGCCTGCTAGGCGTGGCTTGTTGCCGTGAGTGCTGTCTGCGGCCAGCCAGGCGCTGTGTCCATGATTCGTGGGGCAGGCCTCATGTGGTGCAGACGCCGCAGGAACAGGTCCCAGGGCTCAGAGGGTGCTGCCTTGGGGCTGCGTGGGTCAGCACTGGGTGCTTTCCCGAGAGAAGATAAGATTTAGATCCGAGAAGGGACGATGTCAACATTTGTTCACTCGGTGGAGGGTACCTGGGAGTCTGATCTTTATATTTGTAGTATTTCACAATCTGAATTTTAGAGTAAAAGGAACATTTCTTAGCAATATAATTGTTACTCAACTTATGAAAGTTTTCTCTTGAGAATTCACAGTGTTAGGGCATCTCCACGTAGGACAGAATTCAAAGATAAATCCCATTTGTGTGTGAGATTTCTAAATCGTTGAAAATGACTTCTTAGGAGTAAAGTTTTTCTAAAGTAAGTTTCTCAATCCTGTTTGTTTTACAGGCAGAGTTAAGTCGTCAGTACAGCCACTTCTAGTTTAGCCTTGGGTGGTATCTGGGTGTTCTGGTCGCTCCTGAGGGTGGGCCCATGTCCCCCTCAAGAGCCTGTTGAGTGGCCCAGCGTGGGTGTCCCTGCTGGAATTTTCTGGCTGAGGGTCTGGCATCCTGCAGAACAGCATGAAGTGGAACAGTTGTCCTGCTCTGGGTACAGCCAGCCAGCAGAGGGAGGCCGAGCTCTGCGGGCCTCCTGGCTTCTGTGATGAGCAGCGTCCTGTACATTTCTGCAGGATGAGCCTGACGTTCCCCGTTTTATGCTCCCCTCTCCCACCTGTGGACATAGTGTCATTGGAAGGATTTGGGGGAGAAGCTTGGTTGAATGTGCACTGACCTTATGCAGCCAGATGTTTATAAACTGAAAGGTTCACAGTTCATGCTTAAAAGTTCAAGTAATTTCTGTATACTTTTTAGATGTTAACAGTTAAATTCAGGTCCTGGAGATTTTCCCTATCTTTTTCTTAGTGTTTTCTTTCTATATTTATCATTGCTTGTAATCACTTGTAATGTTTAATAATGCTTTTTACCTTTTTAAGTGTCACTTTTACCTTCAATGTTTTTCAGTTGAAAATTGTATACATATATGTGCATGCAGATCTGTGCGTGCACATCGTGAAACAGCCTGTCTTTATAATAAATTGCAGTTTTCTTTTTATCTATTAGATATATGCTTGAAGGAGGTGACGTCGATGGCTGACAGTCTGTATAACATTCGGCTTCTGAGAGAATTCTCCAATGAATATCTTAACAAATGCTTTTATCTCACCCTCGAAGATATGCTGTATGCCCCTTTAGTGTTGAAGGTAATAATCAGTTATCAAAGCACATTTCTGAAACCATGTGGGAATAAGCTGTTTACTGTATCCTTGATCTTTTCTGTGTTTTCTTTTAGCCAAATGTTATGGTTTTTATTGCCGAGCTCTTCTGGTGGTTTGAGAACGTCAAACCAGATTTTGTCCAGCCCAGGGATGTTCAGGAACTGAAGGATGGTGAGTGGCAGGCTTCCGTGCATGAGAGTGCTCAGGAGGTGTGCTTACAGGCCCCTGCCTTCATGCCGCAGTGGGGTTGAATCAGGGCTTTCTCCAGGAGCACCAGGGGGCTTGATGGGCTGTGAGCGGTCTGCCTCCGAAGCCCAGGTCTGGCCACTAGGACTGGCACTGGCACCCTCTTTCTGGGGCCAGTGTTCTGGGAGCAGCTTCAGGCTGGGCCCGACCTCCTCCCCTGAGCCCCCGGGGGCTTGAGCTGCAGTGGCCACTGAGGCGTTCGGTCACAGGCTGGGCCCAGCAGACCAGCCGCTCCCTGAGGGTTTGGCTGCAGGGCACCCTGGTCAGCTCCGTCCCCAGGCCCAGTGAGGAGGCAGCGCACTGGGGGTCCATGCACCCTCCCTCGCTGCTCTAGTCTGGCTTGTGTCTTTTGATTTTAATACTTATTTTGTTAAAATATTTGTTTTATTCGTTACAGGATATGCCTAATGACCTTGAAACCAGGTTTTTTGTTTTTTTGAGAAGTTTGGTTTCATGTAAAAGTTTTGTTTTTGGTACTTTTAAAAATGGATTTTTTTTTTCTTAAAGATTCTTCTCGCTAGTGTTGTAAGTAGCAGTAAATAACAGGACTATTCCTATAAAATTGTTTCTGCAGCTAAATCAGTGTCGCACCCCAAAAGCAGCCGGCCTCCAGTTCCCATCTCCAACGCCACCAAGCGCAGCTTCCTGGGCGGCCCCGCAGCGGCAAGCCCGTCCGACCCGCAGCCCCCCGCCCTGCCACACCACCTGCAGCTCGGGGAGCCTGAGCCCCTGGGGAAGGGAGCCTCTGCTTTTAGCCCATCACACCCTTTACTGCCACTGAGGCAGAAGCAGCAGAAGACGGTGCAGGGAGNGCAGAAGACGGTGCAGGGAGAGGCCCCCCCAGGTGAGAAGCACCGCCCCCCCCCGCCCCCCCATCCCTCTCTCTGGAGGTTATTACGTCATAGTTTCAAAATGAACAGATGCATCATGATGGAGCGATGTTGGTTAAGAAGACTGGCGGAATGCTCTTTGCATTTTCTTGATGTCCTTTAGAATTTATAGTCTTTACAGTGACCATATTAAACCTAATGAATTACATAAAGCATGGCATTACCTCGTGTCAGAAACTTACACTTTGACATTCACTGGTTCTTTTAATTGACATTGACATCACTTACTGTGAAAGTCACTCAGTCATGTCTAACACTTTGCGGCCCCATGGACTGTACAGTCCATGGGAATCTCCACACCAGATTACTGGAGTGGGTGGCCTTTCCCTTCTCCAGGGGATCTTCCCAACCCATGGATCAAACCCAGGTCTCCCGCATTGCAGGCAGATTCTTTACCAGCTAGTCACCAGGGAAGCCCAAGAATGTCCATGGGAATCTCCACACCAGATTACTGGAGTGGGTGGCCTTTCCCTTCTCCAGGGGATCTTCCCAACCCATGGATCAAACCCAGGTCTCCCGCATTGCAGGCAGATTCTTTACCAGCTAGTCACCAGGGAAGCCCAAGAATACTGAAGTGGGTAGCCTATCCCTTCTCCAGGGGATCTTCCCGACCCAGGAATCGAACCAGGGTCTCCTGCATTGCAGGCAGATTCTTTACCAGCTGAGCTACCAGGGAAGCCCATCATTTATCGATACTGCCGTGTAGTTGACATTCTCATGATTTCATGACCTGGGCTGACTTATACATTACCTATTGTCGAAACTGTGGAAAATTGTGTTGGGATTATTTGCTTCCCTGAGCAGTTTTGGTGTGCTGAGTTATGATGCGTTTCCTTGAGAAGTGATTATTATATTGAAGAAATTTCAAGTGATATAAAATTGGTTCTTTAATGCTGAGGTCACTCACTGTTTTCTCCAAACCGCAGACCAGCGACACCGATCCAGTTCCTTAACCCGAGCCGACAGTCAGCCCCGGGGAGCAGCCATCGCATGGACGGAAAAAAAAAACAGGTGACCTGTCCACGTTTCCAAATACGTTTCTGCTGGAAATGTTGGTTAGTCTAACAGAGCAGTGCCCCAGATGTGGTCCAGGGACCCAGAATATATCCACATCCACAACGATGCTGCTTTCAGCCTTCTGAGGCCCTGGGCGGTGTGGGGTCACAGCAGCTTGACTCAGGCAGACCCGAGGATCCAGCCAGGGACGCAACGGAGGCCGCTCCTTGCGCTCTGCCCTGGCCTGTTTTAAAAAACACGGCCACAGCTCATGTAATGGATTTCTTACCGGAATTTTCAATTGTTTTCAAAATGTCTCAGCTCGAATTCCTAGGGCGATACGTATGGACTTGTATTGACAGATCCGTGAAAGCTCGTTGGGATCCTCGGCATGGTTAAGCGGGGCTGGGCCAGAGTGTCAGGATTGCTGAGCTGAAAGGCTCCTGGCTTTCCTTTGCCCAGGAGAGAGCTGTTCACGCGTCCTATGTGTAAGAGTAGGGTTCTCTCTCGTGACTTGTGTTCTCGCGGAGGCATGACGTGTCCCTTGGCCTTTCTCCCCACGTTGCAGGCCTGTGTCTCAGCCGGCACCCTTCACCCTCCACCACACTGCAAGCTGTGACATGGACCCCGGCGGTGGCGACAGCGTCAGCCTGGCCCGCTCCATCAGCAAGGACAGCCTGGCCTCCAGCGTCGTCCACCTGACCCCGCAAAACCAGCCCCAGCCCGCAGCCCTCAGGACCGACGGGAGGAGCCTCCTGAGCAACGTTGACATTGAGGACGAAGACGAGGAACTCCTGGCCATCGTGAGGACGGACGTGGCTCGCCAGGGCACTGACCCTGGCCCGATGGCCGGTGCCAGGTCTCCCCAGAGGCTAGCGGACGCCTTCGAAAGTAAGCCCGACAGCTTCTTCCTGGAGCCGTTGATGCCGGCCGTGCTCAGGCCAGCCAAGGAGAAGCAGGTGGTCACCAAGGAGGACGAATGTGGAGAGGGGCGGCCCCGGGCCTTCACGTCCAGGAGGTCTGGCGATGGCCACCAGCCTCTGGGGCGGAAGAAGGCGCCCGGCAGTCACGTCGCTCGGGACTTGAACAGGACTTTCACCCCCATCTCCTGTTCAGAGATGTCTGTGGGCTTTGACGCCGTGCCCGCTGAGGTGGGGCCCCAGGTGGCGGGGGACGCGCATGGTGGGCCTCTGGCTGGCAGCGGTTTTGACCCATCGTCTCAGGGACAGTCCGCCGACGGCTTCTTCCTTCATGTAGGCAGAGCCGACAAGGACGCGGAGGGCAGGCTCTACATGAGCTGCGCGCGGAGCCCCGGCGCCCTTGGCCCGGACGCCTGGGCTGTCCTGCGGCAGGACTCTGACTCGGACGTCGCAGACCTGGACGAGGCCGAGCAGGACTTTGCCAGCGAGGAGCACCCCACGGCGAGAGCCGGGTACGGCGGGGAGGAGGAGTCCGCGAAGCTGCAAGAGGACCTGAAGGTGAAGGAGCACGACGACAAGGACGACGCCAGCGGCCGCTCCAGCCCATGCCTGAGCACCGTCTCCCAGACCAGCAGCGCGTCCATGGCCAGCGGGAGCGCAAAGATGACCAGCTTTGCCGAGAGGAAGCTCCAGTGGCTCAACAGCTGTGAGACCAAGTCGAGCGCGAGCAGCTCCCAGAAGACCATGCCCGATGCCTCGGAGAGCTGCCCAGCCCCGCTGACCACGTGGAAGCAGAGGCGGGAGCAGAGCCCGAGCCAGCCGGGCAGGGACCACGCCAGCCTGCTGGCCTCCGAGCTGCTGCAGCTGCACATGCAGCTGGAGGAGAAGCGCAGGGCCATCGAGGCGCAGAAGAAGAAGGTGGAGGCGCTCTCGGCGCGGGAGCGGCTGCAGCTGGGCAAGGCAGCCTTCCTGCACGTGGTCAAGAAGGGCCAGGCTGATGCCGACCAGCAGCCACTGAAAGCGGGGTCCCTCACAGAGGAGCACGCCCAGCACAACGGGGACGACTTCCTTGGCAAGGAGGAGGGCCGGGGAGTGCTGCTGGGGTCTCCAGATGTGGACGGGGAGGGCCTGGCTCTCGTCCAGCCGCATAAAGCCCGGGACCCCGCCGGCCTCCCCGAACTGGAGTGTGGCAAGGTGCTGTCGGCGGTGCTCCTGGAGGATGCGGAGGGCGTGGACGTGGGCGAGTGCGACCTGTCCATTGAGAAGCTAAATGAGACCATCAGCACGCTGCAGCAGGCCATCCTCAGGATCTCCCAGCAGCAGGAGCAGCTGCTGCTCAAGTCCCCCACCATGCCCTCACCCGGGCCCCGCAACGGCTCCCAGGACCCCAAGGCCAAGGCGGCCATCCACTTTGTTGAGCCGCTCTCTCCAACGGCCCTGACCGGTCACCGCAAGCCCCCTCGCCTCGGTCAGGGCCGGAATGCCCGGTCAGGGAGACCGGCTGAGCTGAAGGTGCCGAGGGAGCGACAGCAGGGTTCCTCTCGGAGCAAGACCCCCACCCCCGGCCTCGAGACCGCCCCACACTTGCGGCCCTTCCCGCCGCGGACGCCCCCCGAGCCGGGCTGGGACGGGCTCAGTGAGCCCGGGGGTGAGGCTGCAGAGAAGTGCGTCTGCGACGGCTACCGACTGCACGGCGAGAGCAGCCAGCGGACGCTCGTCCTGTCGTCCTCCCGAGACGCCAACGTCCTGTCCGAGCAGGGGGGCTTCAGGGAGGGGCTGGAAGGCAGTGCGAAGGAGGCAGGGCTCAGCACCCTGACCGCACCTGGGAAGGAGAACGTGCCGCTGGACGAGCCCCCGCGCAGCAAGGCTAGCCTCATCGAGGTGGACCTCTCCGACCTGAAGGCCCCTGATGAGGACGGGGAGACGGAAGGCCGGGACAGCTCCGTGGACCTCGGCAGCGAGGGGGACCAGAAGCCGGGGGTTGGCTTCTTCTTCAAGGTAAAGGCTGGCGGCATCCACATCCCGCGGTGGCCAGGCCATCACCCACCCTGGTCGTGCGGAGCCGCTGCTACAGAGGCTGGGGGGAGAGGGGGGCGTGTGTGCGGCCTCCTGGCTGCAGGGTCTCTGCAAGGTCCCAGCTCTCCCAGGGCAGCTGGCCGCGCACCAGCAGAGCTGCTCCTCGGGCCCCGAAGCAGGAACTCTGTGGCTTTGACGTGTCGCGAGGTGACTTCCTCGTGGTGGTTTTCCGACCACGTAAGAATGAGAAGCACTCTTAGGTCAAAGGCTCCGCAGAGCAGGGGGTGTTTGGGCTTTGGGCTGAGGTTGCCTTCTCCTTGTTGCCGTCTGGGCAGGTGGAGAAGCTTCAGGAAACATCCTGGAGCTTTTTCTTCAGGAGGAGAGGGCAGTGAGCTGTGAGACTCCTCTCTGTCTTGAGAGCATCTCCTGTGTCCTGGCCCTCGGGGCCGGCTGACACCGACGGCGCGGTGAGGGCCGTCTCGTCAGGACACACAGGCCCCTGCTTGGCAATCGTGCGCTTCGGTTGTAAACACACTCGTTCCTGTTGTGGGAACGAGTGTGTGGGTTTCGGGCAAATAGAGAGTCAGCGTTGGCACACTGAATGCTTTTGGAACGGCGCGGCTTGTTTCCTATTTGTTAGCACCTCTAAAGGGGTGCTCCTTCCTCAGTTACAAAGAATAAGGAAGAGTCTGGACTACGTTTCCTGTTCGCGGTGCATTAAGCACAGCCAGGGTTGACGGTGCCGGGGTTCCTGCAAGGGTCCGTCCCAGCCTCTCATAGGCGACTACAGACATCCCGTCTGTACCTTTAGGGTGGGGCTGGGGCATGACCATACTGGGGGTCCCCTGAGGGTCCGTCCGGCTGCTCATAGGTGATGTCTGCTTTGCAGGACGAGCAGAAGGCGGACGATGAGCTTGCCAAGAAGCGGGCGGCCTTCCTCCTCAAGCAGCAGCGCAAGGCCGAGGAGGCCCGTGTGCGGAGGCAGCAGCTGGAGGCAGAGGTCGAGCTCAAGAGAGATGAGGCGCGGTAGGTGACCGAGGCGCCTGCCCACCCGGTCTGTCATGCCCCCCAATTCTGGGCACTGGTGTGAGCAGGCCGCCTTCCCGCAGGCGTAAAGCGGAGGAAGACCGGATCCGCAAGGAGGAGGAGAAGGCGCGGCGGGAGCTGATCAAGCAGGAGTACCTGCGGCGGAAGCAGCAGCAGATCCTGGAGGAGCAGGGCCTGGGCAAGCCCAAGGCCAGGCCCAGGAAGCCGCGGCCCAAGTCCGTCCACAGGGAGGAGCCAGGCAGCGACCTGGGACCCAAGAGCGCCTCCCCCCGTAAGCAGGGCCGGGGGTGGCGCACGGGCCCTGCCCCCTCCACTCCCCGCCGCCCCTCCGGCTGTCAGCTTCCACTTCCCTTCTCCAAAGCTGGGGCCGAGAGGTGGCGGGCCGGCTCTCCCCACCCCCGTACAGACGGCTGGCGTGGGGTACGCGTGTCTCACGGAAGCGCGCCTCGTCTTGTCTCCGGCAGCTGATAACCTGAGCCGGGCCCAGTCGGGCTCCAGCCTGTCGTTGGCCTCCGCAGCAACCACAGAGCCCGAGAGCGTGCATTCGGGGGGCATGCCTTCGCAGCGGTGAGCAGGCGGGATGCCGCGGGGGTGCTGTGCGTTGTGGGCGGCGGGCCGTCCGGCTGGCCCTGGGGCAGCTCAGAGCCGCGGCAGTGCCGTCACCGGAGCTAATCCCTGGCGCCCAGGCTCGTCCGCTGCTGAGACGGTTTTGTGTTTGTCTCTGTCTGTCCCCTTGTTCTCCCCTTGTTTTTGTTTCTAACCTTTTGAGAGTAGTCAGTTGACGCCGTTTGTCCTTAAGCGGTTGAGCGCGTCTCTGAGCAGGGGCCTTGCCTCTTGTCCCCGCGGTCACAGGCCAGCACTGCCGTTGGGCCCGCAGTGCCCTTCCGTGCGCCCAGGCCTGTGTGGGACGCCGTCTCGCTGAGTCCTTGTGCCCATTCCCTGGAACGGGGCCCGCCCCTCAGCAGGTTTCCCCCGCTCCAGTCCAGCCTGCGCGTCTCTGGCCGGCGTGCTGCGGAGAGGGGCTTGTGCGTTTCCCAGGGCAGCCCGTCGTGTGCGTCGCCTCTATGTGGGCTAAGGTGCTGCTCCCGGGGGCACTGGCATTTCCCTTTCTGATTAAGGAGTGAGTCAGGAGGAGGAGGTGTTGGGGAGCCCGTCGGTGGCGCTGACCACCCACAGGCCTCAGCTGCCCGTGTGGGTCTCTGTCCACGCTGCCCCCACACTGGGGTCGGCCTCCTGGCAGGCAGGTCCCCGCTGTCCTGCCTTGCCGCACCTCCGGGGGCTTCTTGACGCCTCCCAGGGACCCTGGACTCCGGTTAGAACTTTGCTCAGGCGGTCAGTTACCGGGACTGAATTCAGGCTTTGCCCACACCTGCCTCCTGGCACGAGTGTGTCCCGCTCAGTGGAGGTGGCCCAAGGGCCGTGGCTGGGGACTCGCCCGCCAGGCCCCTTCTCCCCCTGGTCCCTCCCTAGTCTGGCGGCAGCAGCGATGTCCGGGCCCTGGTCACCTGGCTCTCGCAGCAGCAGGGCAGGTGCTGCCCTCCTGCTCTGCGGCGCCGCCTGAGGGTGGCCCTCCCCGCCCAGGCCCCTTGGTGCCCCGGGCTGGGTTCTGTCCCTGATGCCGTGTTTTCCTGGGGCAGACTGGCTGTGCTCCCCGCTGCCCGCCCTTCCTGTGCTGGCAGCGCAGCCGGGCCTGTTCCGGGGTGGCGTTCCGCCAGCCGGCCCCAGTTGCGTGTGAGAGGAGGTGTGCCTGCCACCCTCCCATCGCTGCCCCGTCCCCCTTCCCAGCAGAGTCGAGTCCCTGGAAGCCTTGCCCGTGCTGAGCCGCAACCCCAGCAGGAGCACCGACAGAGACTGGGAGACGGCGTCCGCCGCGTCCTCACTCGCCTCCGTGGCCGAGTACACAGGTGACAGCCTTGCGCTTGGGGCACGGCGCCCAGCCGCGTCCTGCGGGGAGGGCGCGGCGTGGGAAGGGAGGGCACGGCCCTGGAGTGGCGCGCCTTTGCCCCTGCCCCGCTCATGGCTTACTGTGTGTCCTGGGCACGTAGGAACCCCATGCTGCTCAGGGTTTAAAGTCCCGCTTTTGTGTTTTCTGTGTATCAAAGAAATGGAAATTAGAAAAGGAGTAAGTTATTACTTGCTTTAATCTTTCCCTCAGTTAATTTAAAATCTATCATTTAGAATTCTCTCATAGGTTTGAACTGGCTGTTACTCTACATTTTCAGAAAGTGATGAACACGCCTAATTTAGCCTGTCTGCTGCTTGGTTTCATGATTGCTGCCTCTTGTGCATGTGCGCGCGCGTACGCGTGCCGCAGATCCTCACCTTGCTCATCTTGGCCTGCTTCTCACAGGTCCCAAGCTGTTCAAGGAGCCCAGCAGCAAATCCAACAAGCCAATCATTCACAACGCCATATCCCATTGCTGTCTGGCAGGAAAAGTGAACGAACCTCACAAAAACTCAATATTGGAGGCAAGTATCAAAGTTTCACACCTAAGTTTTCATGTGGGGGAAGGGTGTTTGTGAATGAAGGGTTTCGCTAGAGGGGAGAATCCTGATGGCTGACAGAAGAGGCCGCTGTCTCACACGCGTGTGGTCAGGTGTGGGGCACACGGTCCTGTCTGCTCACGCCGCTCGGCGTGCCCTGGCCCTCACTTTCAGCAGACCTCGGACCAGCAGGACGGAGGCCGCACTGGGGTCGGGTGGGGGCTGGGGCAGGCCCTGGGTGGGGAGCGGGAGGCAGGCGGGGCTTCTTACAGGGAAGCCAGCATGTTGTTGAGTGGGGGGAGGTCTTCGAGCGTCATAGACAGTGTCGGGGTAGAGACAGGAGGCCCAGCTCTGTACTGGGGCTGCTGGAGAAATGGAAGTTTGGGGCAAAATGCTGGTTATTTGTGTCCCCTTGATGCTTCCTCCCTGGGGGCCGCAGGCCTCAGTCATGCTTCATGGTGAGTGGCGGTGGTCTCAGCAGGTGGACAGTCTGGACGGAGGATTCAGGTTAGGACTGGGTGCGTGCCTGTAGCCTCACGGAGGCTCCGGCTGGGGGCCCTGCTGGGGCAGGGGTCCTCTGCACCCCGGGTCACCAGCTCCTCAGCTGCCAGCGGGTCCGAGGTGGCCCCGTAGTGGGCACCCACAGGACGTGCTGCCAGCTTGGCTCGGACGTCACAGTGTGCAGATAGTCACAGGCCGGCCGGAGGGCAGCTCGGCCCCCAGAAGCCTGTCCACAAAAGCGGTTGGACTGATTCTGACTGGGGCTGTGGTCAGACGGTGATGAATGGTCTGGAAAGAGTGGAGGGGCAGCATGGGACTCCAGGGCAGCTGCGCAGGCTGGTCAGCCAGCAGGGTCTTACTGGAAGGGGTCGTTGAGTAGAGGCCTGGAGTCGGGAGGGGTGCAGTGCAGGTTTGGGGGCTCCCCAGGCTCCAGGTGGGACTGATCCCCCAGTTTGGGCTGGAGCCAGGGAGCTTGGGGTCAGAGGTCAAAGGGTCACTACCGTAGGGCCTCTGGGGAGTGGCCGCGTGGACTGCCAGCCTGGGACAGACCGCGTGAGGGTGGGGCGCGGCGGGAGGGCCTGGAGACTGCTCTGCCTCCAGTTCGGCTCGTGTTCAGACACAACCTTTACGTCGCTGAAGTTGCTGGGATTTTGCCTTTTACTCTTAATTTTATAAATATGTGAATTTATTTAAAATACTAGGAAGTAAACAGAAATAGTGGGAGGAGGGGCACTGCTTGCTTCACAGGGGTCTTCTCAGCCCCTGGCCCCCCCTGCCTCCCCTGCCCCCCCTGCCTCCGCGCCCAGTCTCACGGGTCCTGCAGCCGCTGGGCAGCTCCAGTGAACAGGGCGGCGGGGGGCCAGATGAGGTCTGAGAGGGACGGGGAGGTGTCCTCACGGTGAGCGGAGACTTTCGGAGGGTGTTGGCACCCCTGGCCAGGCTCAGAGAGCTGCAGGGTGGGGAGCTAAGCATTCTCAAGTGCGAGTGGAGTCGGGCAACACATGTTTGCGGTAACGACATTCTGAGGTTGAGGGCCCGGTGCGGCAGACGCCGTAACAAGGCAGGACCGTCACCCCGCTCCAGGTCCTTTCTGGGACAGCGCTGGCGAGGGACGCTTCTCCCAGCATGAAGCCCCTGTGGCGGCGTCAGGGTGCGTTCCCAGGGCTGCCGTCAGCCCCAGTCTAACCCCTGGACCGGGGCTGCTCCCCACGCCGCTCCCCTGGCCCCCGGCTCTGTGGTCCCCTCAGCGTTTGCCTCCCCGGTGGTGTCTCTTGGAGGGGCTCATCCCCAGGCGGACCGTGGGCGGCGTCTCTCGCTGGCAGGGTGTCGTCAGGTCCATCCAAGGGGCAGCACCTCTGGTGCTTCAGTCCTTTCTGCGCCTGAAGAGCGTCCCATTTCTGTGCAGACCGGGGCTTGTCCGTCCGTCTGCTGAGGGGCTTCTAGGCAGCGTCAGCCTTTGATCGTTGTGAATAATGCTGTTAGAGACGTCTGTGCCCAGGTTTTCCCTGGATGCGTGTTTTAATTTCTCTGGAGCGCGTCCCTGAGAAAAGAGCTGCTGCGTCCCGTGGTGACTGGGTGTTCCAGCTTCCGAACACCTGCCTGACTCCTTTCCACGGCGGCTGCACCCTCCCCTCTGGCAGTGGGGAACAGGGCCCATTGCCTCACGCCCGCTCTGGCACTTGTCTAGCCTGGTGAGTGAGCGGGTGGTGGGCACGGGGTTCGACTGCGGGGGCTCACAACTCCGTGTCTCCCCCCTTCACGCCCCAACCGCAGGAGCTGGAGAAGTGTGACGCCAACCACTACATCATCCTGTTCCGGGACGCCGGCTGCCAGTTCCGGGCTCTCTACTGCTACTACCCCGACACCGAGGAGATCTGCAAACTGACGGGCACCGGGCCCAAGAGCATCGCCAAGAAGATGATCGACAAGCTGTACAAGTACAGCTCGGACTGGAAGCAGTTCAGCCTCATCCCGGCCAAGACCATGTCGGTCAGCGTGGACGCGCTCACCATCCACAACCACCTGTGGCAGCCCAAGCGGCCCTCGGCGCCAAAGAAGACGCAGACTCACAAATGACCCCGGCGCGGCGGAGTCTGCGGACGCGCCGGCCGGGTCGATATTTATTACTTTCTTCCTTTTGGGTACGAAGTGTGCAGAATCACAGACCTTTTTCAAAGAGGCTTCTAGACGACAAGAGAAAACCCCTCCCTGAGCTTCCGGCACCAGGACGGCAGGTGGAGCCGGGGTGGACGGCCCGATCGGTCCTAGCAGTCGCCCCGTCCCTGCTGCTCGGAGGCTTCCGGCCGGGGCGTGTCCCAGAGCTGCCGGCAGCAGGGTCCTTTTACTTGAAGTTCTCCTTCAGTGTAAATTAAAGTGATCTCCTTGGCTTCCTCGCCTCCCCCTCCCCCCTCCTTGCACATGGCCTGACCCCGCTCCTGCTGGCTGGCTGTGACTGCGCAGGGTCGCAGGACTGAGACCTGGTCTCGGGTCAGGGTGTTTGAATGTCTGTAGGAAAGGAGTTCATGGTGGGGAGTTGTTTTCATTTGAGAAATTGTATAATATTTATTGATTGTGTCTACTGCCAACGTTTATATCCAATTCTAAGATTTCTGGAAAAAAAAAATTCTTGTTTCTTGCTGCTCAGAAAAAGTTTACTGAAAATAGCAGTTCCCTAAAAGCACTGAAATCTGCGGTCTGTCTTCTGCTAGAATAACGTTTACAAACAAGCGCGGCGGGCTCCCCGCCACGCAGTCGCGAGGGCGGCACGGTACTCCGCTGGCGTCCGCCCGGCTGGAGGCGGGCGGGCCGCGCCAGCACAGCCCTCGCCCGGTACGTTGGGGGTGGTGCGCCCATGATTGTTCACTTTAATAAAGGCAGATTTTTTGGTAAAGTAGAATATTTTTTACTCTGAGCATGTTTCTCTTAAAAAGGTGATGATGCACTTAAGCTGACAGTTCTTTCTAGTGTTTTTATCACGTCCTCACTCGTCCCGTCCCGATCCTGGCTTCTGGAAGAGCTTCGGGCCCGCCGGGGAGCTTGCGGTTCTCCGTGTCGACGGAGCGTTTGGTCACGTCGCCTATTCAAACACAAAGTGGTCTTTGGCAGCTGTCCGGGAACCACAAGTCTGCAGGGCGCTCCGGTCCGCCTCCCGACGGTGGGCCTCGGTGGGCCTGGTGCTCCTGCCGGCGCCCGGTGCTTCTCGGGACCAGAGCTTCGGGCGCGGCCTGCACACGCGCTGCCCGTGCACCTGACCCGCTGACCCGACCGCCGGGACATTCTGGAGTCACTTATTTAGTTTTGCACATATTTTTTTTTTTTCTTGGGAGTGTTACTTGAATCTATCTCAAAACTGCAGAAAAAAAAAAAACTGAAGCTCCACAGAAAAAGTTAAGACATGCAAACTGGTAATTCCAATGCAAAGGGGAGTGACCGTGTCCACGAGCACGGAGGGGACACGGCGGCCTCGCCCTGCCCAGTTGGGTCTTCTGTACATAGGTAGGCCTGTGCGGTTTCTCCAGTGCTGAGTGTTGAAACAGTCCTGAGTGAACTCCTGTGACGTGTCGTTCACACGCGTGCTTTATTTCTCACTGTATGTTTGATAATTATATTATTATATTTATTTTAAGAAAGCACTAAAATGTAATAAAGTACTTAACTAATTTGCTTTTTATGGCCACGTTTGTGTGAGGTTGTCGTGGCTGGTTCTGTGAGTCAGGGTCCCTACTCCGCAGTGCGGAGTAGCTTCTGGTGGTTTCTGGCTAACTGCTCTCTTATCAAGAGAAGATGCCCTTCCAGCCTCTTCCTTGACGAGGCCAGAACTCGTGACGTTCTGAGCACATTCAGAGCGGTCCTGAGTCAGAGGAGGTGGAAGCTTTTCAGGGACGACCGATAGGTGCTTCCCGCCCTTGGGCCAGATGTCCCAGGCCTGCTGAACCTCTGGGCAAACTCTGGGTCTCCCGACACGGTCAGTCGGCTGTGGGGCATCGTGGGGGGTGTTCCCATGCTGGGCGCCCTTCACTGAGCTCAGTGAGGACCCACGGCACCACGGCCCCTGGGTGCTCAGCCGGGCCAGTGCTCGGGACGTGGGGCCGGACGTGCCCCTTGGGCCCCCTGCGTGTTGCAGCGAGCGCCGCGGCGGGGATTTTCGTCTCAGCTGTGGCGGTGAAGTTGTCACCTCTGCCCTGGGACTGGGCTGCGCGCACCCTGCAGACGTTCCGCCCTCCGGGCAGCTGCACGTTTGTCTCGCTCTCACCGCAGAGGGCCGGGCAGCCCTTCCTTGCCCTGCAGAATTCCAGCCTGCCACCTGTCCATCCGAGTGAGGAGGTTTGCGTGAGAGTCCTTGGCTGTGATCTGGGATCCCCACAGCCCAGGTGAAACGGGTGAGTGAGCCTTTTACTTTACAAATACACGTGCAGAGGCGTTAATGTATCTGTACACACGCTTGCACACGCCAGATGAAGGCTATCTTCCCGTGTGTCCTTTGACTTTGCACATCACCGCAGATCCATGTCTGATTGGGCTCTTTGGGTCCAAACTCTGTTCTCTGCTCTGGCACACGGAAAAGTAGCATAATTCCAAATTTACATCTGCGTTACACGTTTTCTTTTTTTGGTGTTGTCTTTTATTTGTTATTTTTGGCTGCACAGCTTGAGGGATCCTAGCTCCATGATCAGGGATTGAATCCACGCCCCTGGCAGTGGAAGCAGAGTCCCAACCCCTGGACCCCCAGGGAGCTCCCTAGGTGGTACGTCTGTTCCTTAAAACTGTAGGTGTTACTTGGTGGGGAAAAAGTTACTTGAAATAAAATCTCTTGTTAAGGTGAACTCGGATATTTCGTAACTGACGCTGACCTACTTGGTGAAAGGCAGTTTGGCTTCTGAGAAGCGGGCACGGGCAGCCTCGAAGCAGCTGTTCTCCTAGTTCGTGGCCTTAGTTTCTGGTGGAGGGGCAGATGGGCTGGGCCGCTGTGTCAGGGTCACGGCCAAGTCCATCAGCGTGGGGTGGGGCAGAGCGCCTCGTGGTGGCGTCTCGCCAGGCCGGCTCTCGGGTCGGGGCTGTCCCAGGCGGCATCGCACGGGCCTGGCATTGCCAGCAGAGTCGTGTTGCACTGCCTCTCTCGCGGGGTCTCCGTGCCGAGGCCCAAGCTGTGGATCCCACTGAGGTCTTGGGGTGTGAAGTCTCGGGCGGAACTTGCCCTGGGAAGAGGCTTGGCTCCTGGCTCCCTCCCCCTTCCTGTGCTCAGCCAGCAGAGGGGTCTGTGTGTTTTCTGAGAGCAAGTGACCGTTCTCCTCGCTATTTACTTCCTAAATAGCGAGGAAAAGCGCTGGCAGGATGAATGATAGGCCCTCCGGTCTGGGCTCCATGCCCTCACGCCCAGACCTAACTTGTGAGAGGTGGTTTCAGGGGAGCCCTGCTTGGCCGTGAGAGCTTGGGGTTGCTTCTGATACAGAGAAATAGCAACAGCATAGAGCTCGACTCTCCCGTGGAAGTGGAGTCTAGACTGGTGGTGGTACGAAGCTCGGAAGCTAACACGCTTGGAAGCTCACGTCTGGGCCCGTGTTTTCATCTGGTGAGTGGGAACTCCAAGCACCTTGCCGCGGGTCTCAGCTGCACTCGGCCAGGCTGCGTGGGAACGGGTTCCCGCCCGAGCGTGCTGCTTGGGGCTGGGGCTGCTGAGACGGACTGTTGGGCACCTATCTGTACGCACGTTCCGCACCCACAGCTTGAAATGCTCTGTGATGTGACTGGTTAAATTGACAAGCATGCCGCCCCAGGGACCGAGCTTTGAGATGGGGACTCCCATGCCCCAGACGCTGCCTGTTCTTTGCTCATCCCTGTCGGGGGCCTGTGGTGGAAGCTTGTGAGCATCCGGGAGGCGTCAGCAGCCATGCCAGGCAGGCTGAAGCATCAGGGCTTTTTTTCCCCCCAATTCTCAACTTTTTTTCTTATATTGTGCAGTTTTCCTTTCAGCTGACAATTCATTTCTTTTTTAATCTATTTTTAAAATTTTTAAATTATAGGATAATTATTTTACAATGTTGTGATGATTTCTGGCAGACATCAACATGAACCGGCCATACCTTCCTTTTTGGTTTTTTCATACATTCCTTTTTATTTTATTTTGCTTTGGCTGTGTGGCATGTGGGATCCCAGCTCCCCAACCAGGGATCAAACTCCCCTGCAAGGGAAGTATGGAGTCCTAACCACTAGACCACCAGGGAAGTCCCAGGACTTGAATTTAAAGTGTTTTTTTTTTTCAACCATTTGTCTCCAGTTGAACTGATAAATCTCTCTAGTCTCTTATTTTGTAAGAAACGATTTTTTTTTTTGCCTGTTTTTATTCCAGGTGTTAAATTTTCATTGTGTGCAGTACAGTCCTTGTTCTTTTTTTTTTTTAATTGAAGTAGAACATACCTACAGAGAAGTAACGAATTGCATGCACAGAACTTGATATAAAATTTGAGTGTTTATTCTCATTTTAAAATGAGTGGTTCTCAGCACTTGCCACCAAAGTCATCCCTAAAGGTTTTGCTTCTACATTACATTGGTGTCTGGTCCAGTTTTATTAGTAGGAGTCGGTCAGCTGAAGCATGAGATGATGGAAGGGCAGAGTGGCTGTTTGCGGGGTGGAAAGTATGTCCTTATTTCCATGTCTTTCTTCACACCGGCCTGCTGTTCAGCTTGAGGGTGCTGAGATGCTTCATCCAGGGGGTGGTCGGTGCGCCGGTGGGGCAGTCCCCCCGGGGCGGGTTCCACAAGTTTCCAGCGTTAGGCATCACTGGCCTGGAGCTTAGGGCAACTCAGCTGCTGAGGGAGCGTGTGTGCCAGGCGTCCCCCGGGCGCCCTGTCCTGGAGCCTCTAGACCACTGACTAGAAGGACCCATGCTCGCTGGTCCAAGGCGTCCCGAAGTGTAAAACACACCGCTGATTTATGCCGCCAAGAGAAGCCGTGCCGTGTAGACTGTGTCATGTCATTGTCGGGGAGACACCCTAATCTCAGGCTCAGCTGTGTCCAGGGGAGGAAGCTCGGGGTGGGGTCCATGCAAGGACACCCAGTAGACTGATGAATTAAACTAGGTTTCTCTGCATCAAAACCTGGCCAGAGGCCCAGCAACAGAAAATTACGGTCCAGTTCCTGCTGCCGAGCATAAGTCAAAGGAACCCAGACGAAGACATCATGCTCAACAGCATGTAAACAGGAATAAACGTTCAACATGAGAGAACGTATCAGTGTAATTTACATGGAAGCCGAAGAGGAAAACCTGGTGTAGAAACAAGTTGATCACACTCGGTATGTATTATTCAGGATGGAAAGTGCTACAGTTAGAATTCTCATACTCTGATAACACACAGCAGAGACTTCCAGCAGACCCCACCTTAACAGTGAAGCTCTGGAAGTGTCCCCTGTTAGGTCAGGGTGGAGCCCAGGTCGCCGGAGGCCAGACTCAGTAGCCAAGGTTCTCCTGGATATCTGAGTCGTCATAATAAGGCATCAGGATTAAAGACAGGAAAAGAAATGCCCTAAAGGTCTTTATTAGCAGAGAGATGAAGGTCCTCCTAGAAAAGTGGAGAACAGGTGGCGAGTGCTGGCGCCACCAGCATGCAAGCGAGAGTGTTGGCAGACCAGCAGGTGCCTCGGGCAAAGGCGCCGCGGCAAGTGGGTTAGGGTTAGGGTGTCCCCAGAGGTGTGACAGCCGGAGGTTCAGTCTCCAGCTGTGCAGATGGACCGCCACCACATGCAAAGTCCCCGGGGGCCTTTCTAGGGGGTCTTAGCTGCTGATTCAGGGCTGGGCGCTGGGGACCAGGACAGGGAGCCCTGAACACGGCGCCTGCTCTCACCCTCTCTTCTGGGCTCGGACAGACCCCAAGGCCCCAGCGAGTGAGCAGGGCCACGGGCCCCCACGTGGACTGCAGCCCCTTTGGCAGGGGTTGGAGGCCCGCTGGGGGGTGTGGCAGGGAGCCCTTCCCATGGGACTGAGCCCAGGAGTCCTGGGGTCTCAGAGCAGATCGAGGTTGGCGGGGGGGTCTGCTCCTGCCTCCAGCTCAGGTCGGCGCCTCCAGTCCTCGGAGGGCCCTCGGTGGGCGCATGGTGGGCTCACCCAGAACCCTGTGGCTGTGTCACTGGGCATCCCCTGACGTAGAGGAGGGTGAGCATTTTAGAGGTCGACCGTGCTTACGCTCCCTTTCTGGGAAATTCCTGGGGTTTCCTTTGCCCACTTTCAATTGGGCTGCTCTCACTGGGCGGCTCTCTTTCTTACTAATGATAGAAACTTTTAAAATAATCTAGACAGGGCTTTCCTGGTGGCTCAGATGGTAAAGAGTCCACCTGCAATGTGGGATACCTGGATTTGAACCCTGCGTTGGGAAGATTCCTGGAGAAGTGAATGGCTACCCACTGCAGTATTCTCGCCTGGAGAACCCCATGGACACAGGCGCCTGGAGGGCTACAGTCCCTGGGGTTGCAGAGAGACGGACATGACTAAGTGACTAAGCACAGACGAGATTATTTCTTTAGATGCAGAGCATATATGCCAAGTCGTGGCTCTTTTTTTTTTTTTTTTTCCTTTTTGCCATGCCACATGGCTTGTGGGATCTCAGTTCCCCAACCAGGAACTGAACGTGGGCCATGGCAATGACAGAAAGTGAAGAGGAACTAAAGAGCCTCTTGATGAGGTTGAAAGAGGAGAGTGAAAAAGCTGGCTTCAAACTAAACATCTGAGAAACGTTGATCTTAATCATGGCATCCAGTCCCATCATCGCACGGCGAACTGTAGGGGGAAAGTGAAGCAGTGACAGAGTCTATTTTGTTGGGCTCCAGAATCACCAGGCAGGGAATGCAGGCATGAAGTTAAAGCACGATTGTTCCCTGGAAGAAAAGCTGTGACAAACCTGGTGAAAACAGAAGTGAAAGTGAAAGTTGCTGAGTTGTGTCCGACTCTGTGACCCCAGGGACTGTTCACGGGATTCTCCAGGCCAGAATACTGGAGTGGGTAGCTGTTCTCTTCTCCAGGGGATCTTCCCAACCCAGGAATCGAACCAGGGTCTCCTGCATTGCAGGTGGATTCTTTACCAACTGAGCTATCAGGGACAAACTTAAACAGCGTATCAAAAAGCAGAGACATCACTTTTCCTGACAAAGGTCCATCTAGTCAAAGCTATGGTTTTTCCAGTAGTCATGTATGGATGTGAGAGTTGGACCACAAAGAAGGCTGAGCACTGAAGAATTAATGCTTTTGAATTGTTGTGCTGGAGAAGACTCTTGAGAATCCCTTGGACTGCAAGGAGATCCAACCAGTCCATTCTAAAGGAAATCAACCCTGAATATTCATTGGAAGGACTGATGCTGAAGCTCCAATACTTTGGCCACCTAATGTGTAGAGCCGACTCACTGGAAAAGACCTTGATGCCGGGAAAGATTGAGGACAAGAGAAGGAGGGTACAGAGGATGAGATGGTTCGTTGGCATCACCGACTCAGTGGACACGAGTTTGAGCAAACTCCTGGAGACAGAGCAGGACAGGGCAGCCTGGCGTGCTGCAGTCCGCGGGGTTGCAGAGAGTCGGACACGACCGAACGCCTGAACAGCAGCATGGCGGTGCAAGTCCAGAGCCCTGACCTCTGGGCCCCCAGGGAACGCCGGGGCTTTTTGTTTTTTTTTTTTTTTACTGTTACTCTTGGTATTTGGAATATAACCCCTTCTCTTGGTGTTTCTAATTGCTGTTGTCCTGGTTAGAGATGAAGGCAGCATATTTCCACGTCCTTGTTGGTCATCTTGTTTTTCTTTTGTGAAATGTCTCTTCAAGTGTTCTGCTTCTTTCCCCTTAAAATATATATTCTGTATATTAGTTATCTTATGCCTCCAGAGCTTCTGCATTCTCCTGATGGAGCTGTGATGAGCAGAGTTTCTAGACTTCTTTGGTTCCCCGTCCACCTCAGCCCCTCTTGCCGAGGACCCAGGCTCAGCACCAGCTCCTGGGGAAGGCCCTGAGGGAGGGTTCCCCTGGGAAGACCCCCAACCCACCCTGTGCAGCAGGATAGGTGGGAACCAGCCACAGGGGTTGCCTCAGCACCGAGGGGGTCCGATGGGCTCCTCGTGACCCCTCCGTCCAAACTCCTGGAGCTGCTGGGCTGCAGCCCCAGGCCCCGAGCTGGGCTAGAGAGGGGCTATGGATACTGAGAGCGAGTCTCAAGTCTGCCTGGCATCCCGGGAGCTGTGGCCTGGGTCCCTGGCACAGTCGGGGCAGCAGGAATCCTCTCTGGGTGAGCTGCTCTCCACTGCAGGGTCCTGGAGAGACCCTGGAGATAATGGGGGTCCCAGCTAGAAAAGGGATCTGCAGGGGCTAGGGAGTCTCCCTGGAGGTGCCCAGGGCTGGAATGGAGGTCCAGTGTGAAACCATGTGGTCACCTAGAACTTGGGGGACTGGAGTTGGAGCAGTCCTGGGTAAAGGTTTTTATCTGTTTTTCCTGGGCATCCCTGAGTCCTCCGAGACCACCCTGCTTGGCACTCAAGCTTCCACTGACTTCACTGGGCCTGAACGTGGCCCTGGTCCGCTGGCTGCCCTCGAGAACTCTCCCGGAGGCCCCAGCCAAGCCTCTCAAGCCCCAGGGGGGCGAGGCTGGCAGTAGGGCGATGGGTTGAGGTCCCGGATGTCATGCCTGTGTGCACCCGCCCAGCCAGCACGCCTGTCTGGCACCAGGGACACAGCCCTGCCCGACCCACGGGAAGCCGTAGCTCACCAATCTCACAAGAAAATGCTGCAATTCCTGAGACGCCCACCCATCGGGGGGCTCAGCTGCCAAGGTGCTGACCCGAACTTGAGCCCCCAGAGAGAAAAGGCACCTTTCAAACCGTTGGTCTGGCCTGGGGTGAAGACGAGGTGCGAATGTCGTGGGGGTGCCCGCCTTGTGGTCGTGTGGACCCCTGCCCGGCAGCCGAGCCTGTGTCCACGGCGGGTGGGCCATCGTCTTCCGGAGGCTGGGCCTCTGAGGGGCTGGGGTGGGGTGGTCTCTGCCCTGTTCCTGACTGCTGTGCACACCTTGTCCCTTTTTCTGCCCGCTCTGCTTTTAATAAGCGCTTGGTGCGATTCCATCTCCTTTCGTCTCCCAGCTACCGAACGCACTTCTCTCTGAGATTCTGGGTGGTTGCCCTGAGTCTGTTCACACCTGCTCCACGTCCATCCGTAAATGCTCAGCTCTGGGGGGAGGCAGATGGGCACCTCAGGGCTGGCGTTCCCGGACCACATCACGTCACGAGCCACAACAGCCCGCTTGTTGCTGGTGCCGTTGTCGTGACCAGCTTTGTACAGGAATTTAAAAAATCAGAGGTGTCTCTCTCATTTTATGTCTGAAAACCTGTCAAAACATTGAGAAATGTCTTCTGCTTGCCCAGTCAGGTTGCCTGGATCCAGTCTCGGGCCTTTGCTGAAGCCTCTGCAGGTGGCAATGGGTGTGAGAGTGTCTGGCCCAGAGGAGACCCCATTCCTCACCACCCATCCTGTGTACCCACTGTCAAGCAGCCACCTCCAGGGATCCCAGTCGGATGCCGTCTTCCCAGTGGGGGGACTGGGGCTGCAACCCCACCTGGATGGAGACCCCACTCCAGCAGCCAAGAAGGTTCCCTCGGTCTCCATTCCTGCAGGGGCCTCCTCCCCTTGGGGAGCTGGCACGTGGCTGCCAGAAGTGGCGGGTGCAGAAGGGAACAGTCACTGGCAGGACCCTGGGAGCCACTGACACCCTGCCAGGACAGACCTGGCCCCAGAGGCCACCCGAGCCCACGTCAACAGCCTGTCACCCCGTCGAGGGCCCCTGAGCTTCCCCTCCTCGATCACCCTTCCTGACCCCCCACAGCCCGCACTGTCCCAGCAGCTACCCCCACCCCAGGCATGGAGACCCTCTCTAGGTGGGAGGATCCCAGGGAGCCAGTGAGGGGTGAGCTGGACGTGCAGCCTTGACCGGGGAAGGGGAGGGCGGCCCTGAGCCATGTTGCTCCCTGGGGGCAGGTCTCTCCAGCCGCTGTGTGGCCTGGCCCCTCCACCGCTGTGTGGCCTGGCCTCTCCAGCCACTGTGTGGCCTGGCCACTCCACCCACTGTGTGGCATGGAGTCACACACCCCCTGGGGGCTGGGTTGGTCCTTCCCTTGCCAGACTCTTGGGGGTACTCTGTAAGAGCAAGAGCCCCCAGCTGAGAACCAACAGGGGTGTCTTTGTGCTGGGGAGGCGCACAGACCTGTCCCCGGGCTTGGCCCGGAACCCCTGCGCAGGGGAGCGCACCCTGCTCCTGGAACCCCTGCCTCCAGCTGACTCGCTTCCTGCTTTTGGGGAGGACCTGGGCGAGCCGCATTTCCTTGGGTTGGGGGCTTTCCTGTGGGGTCCCAGGGGTTGTTCCTAACCCTTGGGCGGCTGCGGCAGACCCAGGCCCAGAGCATGCAACCACGGAGAGAATGCCTCATGAGGGGACCTCCTGTCTGCAGAGTGCATCCATTTAATGGAAGTTTCCAGCACTGAGCGTGCAAACCTGTCAGCAACAGTCACAAAGGAACTGAGGTGGTGCCCGGAGTCCCTCCCTTGATGAGGAGAAGTCCCTGTCCTGGAGACGGGGGCCGGCAGCCCAGCGGCCACGTTGTGCTTCAGATTTCTTGTTTAAAAGGGCGTCAGATGGTGCGGCTGCAAAAGTTCAGCGTAAAAATAGAGGAAAAGGCAGTCGTCCAAGTCTCTTCCACAAAGTCATGGGCCACGGGATCCCCAGTGCGTGACAGGGCCCCACCCTGACGCTTCTCCAGAGCCCGTCCTGCTGCGGCCAGGGGCTTGGCCAAGCTTGAAGACCCTCTTGCTTTCCATTTCCTCCTCAAATGAGCACACAGGGGAGGGACTCTGGCGAGAAGGGCAACCCCCCACCCCGTGGCTTGGCCGAAAGCCACAGGCTAGACTGGTCCACGACAGGAAACAGGGCGAGTTCGGGCTGCAGCGTTCCTCTCCTGTCGTGGTGTGAGCCCCCGGCCCAGGAACCCCTCTGATCCACCCCAGCCTCACCCCATGGTCCAGCCCGGCTCCTCTCCCTCCGCCGTGGCCAGATCCGGTCACGAGTTGCAGTGCGTTTGTGCAAAGGATCAGAGTTGTACAGATTCAAAGAACAGGTTAAAAAGGCTTCCCGCCAGCATCTGGCAGTGCCCAGGGCAGTCCCAGCCCTCATCCAGCTAAGGTCTGCTCCCTCTGGCCCAGTCCCGGGAGCATCTCGGGGTTGGGCGCTGGGCAGGGCCCCGCGCTCACGCATCACAGGCTTGCAGACTCTGCAAGGCGATCAGAGCTGTGTCTCGTCCCGCGTCTCGGGGTTGCAGGAGGCCAGTTTGTTGCTGCAGCTGCTCTTCCGGCTCTGGGAGCTGCTGGCCACGTGGGCCAAGGGGTCAGAGCGGATGAGATATCTGTGGGAAGGGCGGAGGGCGCTGGCATCACGCTTTGCCCAGGAGGCCAGGCTGGATGCCCATGTGGGTGTGCAGTGCCAGTCCACGTAGTGAAGGGCAGGTGTCTACACTTGCTTGGGGATGCGGTACTTACACGATGTCATTGGGCTCCAGCCGCGTGTCAGGTGGGGGGTTGATGAGCACATAGGAGAGGGTGTTCTGGTGGTCATTCATCTCGTCTGCGGAGGAGACAGGGCCCAGCGGGTGGTTACCCCTCAACCCCTGCCCATCTCTGCTCCACCGGGGCCTGAGGAGCTGGCAGCTCTGGTCAGCTGCAGAATCCTCCTGGCCGTTAGGCCGTCCTGCCCGAGCCCCGTCCTGGAGAACCCAGCCTGGCTGGTCCTCCGACCCACACGGGCCTCAGCCCAGCACTGCACGGGCCAGGAGCAGCTGCCACCCCTGCCCATCCCCGTAGCTTGTTGAGTCACCAGCATCTTAGGAGGTGGTGACCCTGAATGTGGAGCACACCTGTGTACACCTCCACGTGTGCACACACCAGCACACAACGACACACCTGCACACACACCCAGCCCAGGCTCATTCACCCCCCTCCCAGCACAGACCCATACAGACCACCCCCAGTCCCCTCCTCAGCTGTCAGTCTTGGACCTGCCCTCTGTTTCCCAAAGCCTGTCCAGCAGCATCAGCCCAGAGTCCAACCGGCTCACCCTGCCGGCGGTCCCCTCGGGCACACACAGGGCCAGGCCACTGCCCACCACTGGTACAGCCAGCCCAGCGTCCCGCTCTCGGGGTGGCCTCAGGATGTGACCCGCTGGGGTGTGAACCGGTTCTAGAGAAACCCTGGTCACCGCATAGATGTCTCTTTGGCCAACTATGGGGTCGGGCTGGCCACTGTCCAGCAGTGACCCTGCGCTCAGTGAGTGGCAGGAGGTGGATGGCTCGTGGCCTCAGTTTACACATCTGGGGATACCTAAAGGCACCTCCGGACCCAGGACGGGGCACTGGGGGGGATGGCCCTGGTGGGGGTTGGGTAGGGCCCTGGGCGACCTCTGCCCCGGCTCCTCCCACCTTCTCCCTGCACCGGCCCCTCCCGTCCCGGGAGGGCTCCCTGGCCAGGGGGGTCAGGGACTCAGGGAAGGTGGGACAGGGGCCGGCGGGCCAGCAAGGGGTGCTGCGGCTCACTTCCCTGAACTGGCGAGTTCAGGGCTGAATCTGACTCTGGATTCGGGACCCCCCAGAGCAGGTGGAGCCCGGCATGCTTCAGGGGACAGCTGGGGGTGGGGGAGCAGGCCGAACGGGGGTCGGGGCTTACAGACATCACCTGGTCCAGGCTCGTGTCCCCGCCCAGAAACGGGGTGGCCTGACCCCCACCCCTCCCACCGCATGGAGTCACCGGGGGCTGGGCTCACAGAGGCGGTGCATGTCCATGGAGGGCAGCAAAGAGCGGGGCTGGGGCAGCGGAGGTGCGGGCAGGAGCGGGAGGCTTTGGTGGACCCTGTACCCCTGAGCACAGCCACCAAGAACAAGGAAAACAGAAGCTGACAAGGGACAGGGTCACCTGTCCATCTAACCCAGGGGCGGGGCCGCAGAGGGTGGGCGTGGCCCCTGCCTCACTGGACCCTCCCCACCCGGCATGGGCCCTGCTTCTGCCCGGGGCAGGCGGGCTATGGGCGGTCCCAGCCCAAGCTGGGCCCAGCTTTGTGCTTCTGGGGGTGCTGGGCTGAGAGGTGATGGGGGGAGGCACATGGGGCCCGGCTATAGCACCCGGGGACTGGGTGACCCACGAGGCCCTGACCCCACTTCCCAGAAGGGGCGGCCTCATCGCACGTGCTGTGCTCCAGGGAGGGCCCGGTGTGGGGCCAGGCGCTGGCCCACGACCAAGGGCAGAGCCCCCTGCCTCCGCACTTGGCATTCCAGCCTCCGTGGGGGCTCCTCCCTGGACCCACAGACCAGTCTCTCGCCAGCCCCTGGGGGTCCACACCACCCCTCTGGAGCCCCTGCCCCAGAACTGTGAACTGGGGGCAGCTGGAGCCCTCCCCCCAGGGGTGACTGTGTGGAAGGGGCTGTGTCGACATGTCACGGCTGGGGGCGTCTCCTCTCTCATCTGCACCCAGCTGGGGGGGGATGCTTTGTGGTGGCGTCCCCCAGGAGGACCGCCCTGCAGCCCCCTGGGACCAAACTCTCCTCTGGTTTTAGGTCCTGGCCCAGGCACCTCTCGACGTCCACACACCAGGGGCAGGGGCTCAGTAAACACCACACAGTGACCCTGTGGGTGCGGCCACCCCGCCTGCGAGCCTTGGTGAGAAGTAGGGGTGCAGCCGGCCACAGGGAGGTGGCAATCCAGCCCTCCCGCTGGGGGTAGCCCCAGTCTCAGACTCGCGCTGGCCTAGTGGGGAGTCTGCTGTGAACACGGTCGTGGGTGCAAGTGAGGAAAAATGCAGGGACCCAGGGCCGGGGGGGCTGCGGTCAGGGCTCTGCCTCCCGGGCCGCCCCGCAGCTCCCCCGCGGTGCACCCCAGAGCTTCTCAATCCTGGGTCTTGTCAGCCCCAGCCATCCTCAGAAACTGGCCCGCCTGAGCTAACACCCACCTGGGCTCAGGAGGCCTGCACAGCTCTGAGCCTGGGGTGCCCCCAGGTAAAGAAGGGGTCCCAGCAGTGAGGTCTGGGGCCTGGACTCTGACCCCTGTTGGGGTCTTGGGGTGGGTCTGGGGGCTGCGGGGTGTCTTCTTGGAAGATACAGGGGCCCAAGCAGCACATGAGTGCCTGGATGAAAATGTGGTACAATCAGGCTTTGTCTCAACTGAAGAGGCCCGCATCTCATGAAGCCCCAGCTGGGGAGTGGAGGTAACCGTCCACCTGGCTTGGGTGGCCCTCGAAGGCTCAGGGTGCTGCAGACCCCAAGGCCCCAGGCGCCAGCTCAGGTCTCACTGTGCTCCACCACGCTGGGGGCACGGGTACCCTGGCCCGGGGTGCTCCATCCCAGTGCTTCTCAAGAGCTGGGTGGGCTCCCAGGCGCTGGCCGGTGGCTGCCTGCATGTCCAGAGCAGGGCTTATCTCAGACAACAAAGTGGGCAGAAGGGCTGGGGTGCAGGGGGCCGTGCTGAAGTCAGCCGTCGGAGGGGAGAAAGTTAGGGTCCCTGCAGTGGGGCAGCCTGGGAGCTCGTGTCTCGCCCTGTCTGCCTGCCTGGCCGGGGCGGGGGGCCACCGGGTGGGCCGTCAGGAAGGGTTGGCACGCCCCCTATGCCAGACTCCGGCCCCCGGAGCAGAATTACCTTGCAAATATCCCAGGTTTACCCGATTCATGACATCACTGGCTGTTAAATTTGCTACATCCTCTACGGAACACATAGGAAGAGGGACAGACAGAAACAGAGAGAGAGACCGAGGTCAGCAAGCAGCGTGGAGGAGGCAGCTGGCAGAGCGGGGGCGGGAGGTGCACCCAGACAAGAAGTCGGTTGTCTGCCAAGCTCTGGTGGGGGCGCGCGGGGGGCGAGGAGGCCCAGGGGAGCCCCGAGGGGCAGGGGCCTGCTCTGGGGCTCAGCTGGGCTGGAGTGTCTACCTGCCAGGGTGTGACATGGGGCCGTGAAATGGGACCCCCACTGGGAGTCTGAGCAACCAGCACGCCACCTGGGACGGGGTGACAGCACCCGCCCGGGGAAAGGGCACAGAGTGGACAAGTACACCGTGCGGCAGGGGCGTGGCCGGGAGAGGCTGGGCGGCTCCCCTGGCTGGCGATCTCCTTGCGCCCGGCATATAGCCAGACAAGAGAAACCCTTGGGAGGCTCTGGGTGAAGCCCGAAGCCGCTTGGTCCCACTTGGAGGGGCTTGAAGGCCTCTGACCCAGAAGGTGAGCAGCAGGTGGCGGGAGTGGGTGCCCAGAAAAATATAGCCAGGTCCGGGGTGGGGTGTGGGGCAGAGTCCCCCAGAGATGGAGCCCAGCGGAGGTCAGAGCCTCCACCCAGCCTGGGGTGTGGATGAGGCCAGGCTGTGGTGGAGGGGCGGGGGGCTTGGGCCCCTTTCAGCCCCATCAATGGAGGCAACATCTCTGGAGAGAGGGTGGGGCCGGCCAGTCCCCTCAGGACCGGCCGGGGACCCCAGCCCCGTTCAGTCAGAGTCACAAACTTTTCCCCGAATCAAGCTATGGAGAAAATCTGCCGACGACAACAAACGCCCCGGTGGCGCAGCCCTGAAGTCGCGGGAATGGGCTGGCCTTGCCCGAGGAGCAGTGGTGGCGTGTCCTGGTGCTGGGCCCCCTGGCCTGCCCGGCCCCTATCCCGCACGAGCTCCGGCTGTGGGGAGGGGCCGGGGGGGTGGCCAGGGCTCTGGGGTGTCCCCCCCATGCCCCTGTTCCTATCCTCAGGGGAACATGACGGGGTCCTGCGTTCCTGATCCTGGCAGGACCGGCCGGAGGTGGCCAATCTGCCCCCTGGCTGAGGCCAGTGCCTTTGGCTTTCAGGGAGCCTGGCAAGGCTGTCCCCACCCACAGCCGCCTCCTCCAGGACGGCTGCCTACTGGCTCAGGCAATAGGTATCTTTTTTTCTACAGATGTGGAAACTGAGGCCCCAGAGCAGAGGGTGAATGAACCCTTCCTTGCGGGGCTTGGTGCTGGATCTAGGGGAGCCCGCCTCCCCACACGGGCCAGGAGAGCAGACAGACGCCCTGCCCCTTACCGTAGCCAGTGGTGGGCAGCCCCAGGTGCTTCATGCGGTTCTTGACCAGCTCTGAGAGCTCCTGCCGCTCCGAGCGTCGGTACAGGCTGAGCCGCTGTTGACTGATCCACTCGGCTGCCGCCTTCCCCGCGTGCCGGGAGCCCTTGCGGCTCAGCCTCCGCGCCCACGGGAGGCTCTTGCGCCGCAGGAGCGGGTGCTCGGCTGGGTCACTGCCCACTGTGTGCCGGCCGTGGGTGCTGCCGCCGCCTGTGCCCACCCGCGCACCCCAGGGCCCCTTTGTCTCCCGAGTGTCCTCGCAGTCCTCCACGCTCACCGAGACCTGGGAC
>SJYT01019663.1:152961-172096 GCA_006410635.1 Cephalophus harveyi | reverse complement strand
CCTGGGACTGGCCGGGGAGGAGGGGTGAGGCCTGGGAGGGGAAGGGTGTCCAGGGACAGGGGCAGGGGGGACAGGGAAGGGGAACGGGTGCTGGGCAGAGGACCAGGGGGGACCCACGGAGCAGCTGGGGTGATGGGGAGAACAGTCACAGTTCCAGGGGTACCCCAGGCCCTTCTTCTCTCAGGTGGAAGTCCCTTCCTCTCCCCAAACCGTGGCTCAGGCCCGTCCCTGACTTGCTGGTGTGAGTGGGCCTTCTGGCGGCTGGCAGGGCAGGCAAACAGATGTGTATAAGAGACAGGGCCTGGGCTTCCCACCCTGGCCTGTTTCCCCATCTACACGGGGGAGGAGAGCGATTCTGAGTCCTCTCTGAGCTGCACCTTGGCTGGCGCCACCTGGGGACTTGCTTCCTGACCACCCCCGCCCCGCCCCTGGGTGGGGCTGGGCTCAGGCACTCCCGTGGGCTTGAAGGGACCACTCACCTGGGCCCTGAGGTCGTGGGGCTGCAAACGAAACCAGAGCCACCTGGGTGCCTGCGGGGCTACTGCCCTGACCCCCGAGGCTGTCTGGGCCCCCCGTGGCCTCACAACTCGCAGGGGCCCCTCGGTGCTCTCCCCTCCCCCAAAGCCGCCCAAGGAACCACGTGGGCGCCTGTGAACCTGACCCCAAAAGGGCCCGGATCCCCAGGCCCCTGCCCCGCACCTCGGTGGAGAAGACGTGGCACTGGGTCCTGTAGATGCCGATGGGGATCTCGGCGCTGGAGGAGCACAACTTCTGGAAGAGGCGGCCGTAGGTGCGGATCCACAGGTCGTCCTCTGAGATTTTCATCTGCAACGCAGAGCCGGGGCTGGGCCGGCCTCGGGCCGCAGAGGCGGCGCTTGCCTCCCCGGCAGGGCGTGCCTGCCCGCCCGGCCCGCCGCAAGCCCCGCCCCTCCACCCGCCCAGGCCCCACTCACCGCGCCCACGCCCCTCTGGCCCCGCCCCGTCCCCCCCTCGGGCCCAGGCGCTTACAGCACAGAGGTAGCCGGAGCCTGGAGTGGTGTCCAAGCCCAGCAGCAGCCTGGTGATGGGGATCATGTAGTCCTTCACGAAGGACTGGAGGAGAGGGGCCGCAGTGAGGCCGGCGTTGTGGGCAGTTCCACACCCCCTGGCGGGACATGCCCGCCGGGCACCCACAGTGTCCCCTGCACAGAGTGCCAGCAGACAGACCCAGGCTTGGTAGCTCGCCTGGTCACGCGCCTTAGGTCAGAAGGGATCAGAAACCCAAAGGCTGCCAGGAGTGACCCTAGGCCAGCACCCTCCTGGGAGGAAAGGATGGTGACGCTCAGGGGTGAACCCCTGTGGCTCCCGGTCAGGGACGGGGCCCAGAGCCACTCAGTCCCACTGGGTCTCCTTGGGAACCAGGATGGACATGTCTCAGGACCGGATGTCAGCCAGGCCCCGGGCTGACCTGATACAGCAGTGTGTCCAGCATGCTGATGCTGAAGACGCGGCCAGCGGCAAAGGGCAGGCGGAACATGAAGGCCAGGTTGGAGCCGTTCTCACGCTCCCTCTGCAAGACAGGGGGGCTCAGATGGGCTGGTGCCCGCGGCCACAGCCGCATGGGGCAGACAGTCCAGGGCGTGCGTGTACAGGGTGTGTGTGTGGGTGCACATGTGTGGGGTGAGAGTATGAACACGGGCCAGCAGTTGCCCCCACACAGAGGCCAAGCACCTGGCTCATGTCCCCCAGATACTGGGAGCCGGGAGTAAGGACTCAGGGCTCTGCTGGCGAGAGCCAGGGGCCCGTGCTGGGGTTAATGCCCAGCCGCTGACGCCCTGGGCCCTTGACTCTCATAGAAACTTGTCCTTGGCCTCGTGTCCTGTGAGTGAGGTGGCGAGGACAGCAAGGTGTGCGTGTGAGCAGCGACACGTGTGCCACAGCTCCTGCCTCCCCTGTGAGCACAGCGAGGCCCCACGTGGATTCCTTAGACCCGCAGCTCAGAACCACACGGTTCCTCTCTCACGGTATCAGACTTCGTGAGTCCGATCGGATATGTGGGGCTGGAGTCAGGTGTTGCAGGACTCCCATTTTCTAGAAGCCAACCATGGCCCTGGGCTGGGCCCTTCCTCCACCTCCAGGGCTGGCAGGTTGACCTCTGGTTTCCCTCTTGCAAGGACCCTGGTGATGGCATGGGGCCCCGGGGCGAACCAGGGCCTCCTCCATCTCAGCATCCTTCACAGAATTGTGTTCCCCACTCCGTGCTGGTTCTGGGACGTGAACTTTTTCAGTGCATGTCTCCACCGCATGAGGTCGGTCTACAGCTGAGGGGTGGCTCTGAGCTCGGGAAGCCATCCTTCCCTCTGGACCAGGACACGCTCCACACAGACAGAAGGTGGGACGCAGGAGCCCTCCCGGGGCCTTTTCCTGGAGCTGCTTCCTGCGGCGGCAGCTTCCTCCTGCAAACTCGGCTGGCGGCTGGCAGGGCAGGCAAACACTGGGGCAGCGGGCCTCACCTCTGTCCCTCCCCAGCAGCAGGGAGCCCGAGGGCGTGCTGGCACGTGGGTGTCCAAGCGGGTAACAGTGTGTCAGTTCTGAGCGGCATTTTGCCGTCCCGGAAGAACAAATCACGGACAAGCCCTGGAATCCAACCCGCGTGGCCTGCTGATGCCAGGCTGCACGCTCCCGTCGCGCGCTATGAGGACAAACGGGGAGACTCCCAAGATCATGAAAGCTGTCGGTTTCCCTTCACTAAGAATAGTGAATGGATTGAGAAGAAAAGACCGAGGGCTGGTCCAGGGAGACCGTGGACGAAGGCAGGCTCGAGACCGTGGACGAAGGCAGGCTCGAGACCGTGGACGAAGGCAGGCTCGAGGCCGTGGACGAAGGAAGGCTCGAGGCCGTGGACGAAGGCAGGCTCGATGTCTCAGTGGCTTCATGCTGCCTGTTGTGCAGTGGCCGTGGAGCGACTGGAGGCTGTAGCCCAAGCTCCGAGGTCACAGCTCACAGCGAGACATGGGACGAGCCCTTCTGAGAACCACGTGGCTGGAGGAAGCAGGAGAATGGGCAGGCTGGGCCCTAGTTGACGTCACGGTCACAGGTGCCGAGGGTATTGAAACAATGATGCCACCAGGAACCTGAGTCTGGGGTCGGGGTGGGCAGTGGCCCAGCCTCTGGGAGACCTTCCTGAGAACTTCCAGGGAGATGCAGCCACTGCCCTCCACGCCTTCCTGAATCCTCCCCCCACCCCCGCCCTAGTGCCACTTCCATCTCGGGGAAGCACGTTGATCTGAATGCCAGAAGCGTTTCCGATGTTCCTGCAGTTTCCGCTCACGAAATAGGACTCGCCTCATCCAGGTTGTACGTACAGCGTGATGCCATGTTCCCACCCCATCCTCTGTGGAATCTTCTGTGTGCATAGGCGGGGGGAGGCACCAGCTCTGACCATCTCTCCAGAGGGGGTGGATCACGTGGCTCTGTGCCCTCTGTCCTCAGCCCCCAGGCACTGCACACGCCTGGCCCTGCCCAGCATATCCATCGGCAGGGCCTTCAACCCGGGCTGCAGCCTCCCCAGGTCACACGTGCTCACTTGCTGACTTCTCTCCCCATCACAAAACCAGAGAACGAGGTGGGGAGTGGGCTGCCCCTGCCCCTGCCCCTCCCTGGAGGTGATGCTGCAGGGGAAGGTGGAAGGTGTGGTCAACTGGTGATGCCTGCCACAGAGGGCAGAGTAGGGGTGGACTTGTGGTGTCTGCTGTGGAAGGGCAGAGCCTGCTGACGGATCTATTTCAAGCCCACTGGCTGAACAGGTAGGGGTACAAGGCCCATGGGGAACTGGCGGCAAGTGAGGACCAGCGCCGGGATGTCAGCCTTGACCCCAGTTCTGTGCTGGTCATCCTGCCTGAACTGGGTCAGACTGGCCCAAGCACCTGGACACAGTCCCGGCCAGGGCCGCTTCCGATGCCCACAGTCCCAGTTTGAGCAGAAGGAGGGTCAGCTCACGGGCTGGTAGGAAGTGGCTCCAACGGGCTGTTGTGTGGGGTGCATGCCAAGCCTCCTCCAGGGGCAGGACAGCCTGAGTTCCTCGGCTGCTGACTGAGGCCTCTGGCTACCGACCACGGGGCTCTGGGGCCACCACGGCCTCCTGGCAAAACGCACTTCCGTTGCTCACCTGGGTTCTGGGCAGGTGGAGCTCCCGCGCTGCCCCTCTCTCGGCTTTTGGGGCCAGGCCTGGCCTGGTGTGGGGTCAGCCATGCAGATGCAAGCTGCCCCCCAACAAGGACCCCAGTCTGGGCTCGCAGGGAATGGTCACTGCCCCCGACTTCATTGGCCGGGTCTCCTCGGTCGCGGCCCACCTGTTTCCTGGTCTCACCCGGCGCCACCTGAGCGCGGCCTCGCCTCTCAGTGGAGGGCAGTGCTACACCGACCCAGACAGGGGGCTGGGAGGGGCCCGGGGTCCACGAACATGCCAGGGCGGCACCACCGGTCCCTGGAGGGTGCCCGTGCCCCCCAGGCCCCTACTGACCTGGCCTCTGAGCCACTGCGTGACCTGAGGCAACCACTCCCCGCTCTGGCCCCAGGGCCCTCGTCTGTGCCAGGATGCACACGTCCCTGCCAGTGTCTGACAGAACGGACACGGCTCAGACGCGGGTGTGGTGTCAGCGCTGGTGTCACTGGGCTGGTAATTTCTGGTGTAACGAGCCGCCTTAGCCACGCATAAGGCCGGGATGGACCTTGCCTTAGGTGGACGATGTCCCCTCCTGGCCGAGGACCCTAAAGTCTCTGGGCTGCATGCTCGAGAGCCTCACGATGGGGCTAGCACCCCACCAGAGGAGGGCAGGCACCCACGCCCTCCAGGCCTGGTGCAGGTCCTCAGCTGGGCAGAGTCAGAAGGGGCAGTTCACGTGGGGCCGGGAGGGGAAGGGGTGGTTCGCAAGGGGCCACTCACCTTCTCCAGTTTGGAGAGAGCTAGAGAGTAGCTGTCCTTGGCGCGAAACTGCATGAACCGCATGTTGGACGGGTGGGTGAGCTCGGTGGTGATGCTGAGACTGGGGAAGAGCCTGGGGGGTGGGTGGTCCCGGTTATGGACGTGGGGGTGCTCAGGGTGGGGCCCCTGGCCACCGATGAGGGGGAGCTCAGGGCGGCCCAAGCGCCTCACCGGAACATTGTCTGCACGTTGACGATGGTCTTGGCGTCGGCCATGTAGTCCTCCTCGGCACTCATGGTGCTCTCCTTGTCCGCCACCACCAGATTGTCCGCGTAGATGACGCCGCACCGCAGCAGGCTGTCCAGGCTGTGGGGACACGCCTGTGGGTGCGGCCGCCCCCTGCTCGGCCCTGGGCGCCCGCCCGGGCAGAGGGCAGCGGGGCGGGGGTCCTCCAGCCAAGAGGCGCCTTACTTGTCCACAGAGCCCTCCATGTAGTAGACCATGGGAAAGCAGCAGATGGCCTCCAGGAAGTGGTGTTCGGGCCTGTGGGCACAGCACGGCCTGCAGGCGTCCACCCGGCTCCCCCACCCCAATACCAGTTTTGACCTGGGCAGAGCAGGGGCCCCAGGACCGTGATGGCTTGGACCGGGGGGGCCTTTAGAGGCCAACGGGGCTGCTCTTTAATGTCCCCAGGAGGAAACCAAGGCCCCGGGAGGCAGGACAGCTGAGACTGGACCCTGAGCTCTGGGCTGGCAGGCCTCTGGGGGTAGAGGTGCTGGGGGTGCACTCTGGGGGAGGTTCATGGTCATGGGGAGGATGATGGAGCAGCGCCAGGGTGTAGGAAGGGGCAGGCGGGGTGCGGCCGCTCCCCTCACTCCCCGCCGAAGGTGAGGGCACCTGCGCCCTGCCCTCTCTGCCCCTCACTTGTTGTCCAGCAGCAGCACAATGGGGTTGAGCTCCCGGCGAGGCCGGTAGTAGGCGCGGAGCGGCACGATGAAGTTGTACAGCCCGTTGCCCGCTGTCTCCGCCGAGACAATGATCAGCTTGTTCTTGAAGCCGTAGGCCTTGGCGTCTTCGTAGCTGTTGTGCTTGCAGCCCTGGAAGGGGAGAGTGCTGGAATCAACCATGGAGGGGGAGGAAGGGTGCTCCAGGGAAGCCTGAGGCCAAATGGCACCTGGTTTCACCAGGGCTGCAGGCCAGCCATCCCCCATACCCCGCAGAGCGAGCTGGGGCCCTGCGGGGATGGGAAGGGAGGTGTCTGTGTGAGCTTGTGGCCTTAGCAGATGCAGACACAGATGTGTCTGCGTGGACACATTTGTGTTTGTGCACATTTTGTCTTGTGTGTACACATTCTGTAGTGTGTGCATGTGTGTACACGTTTTGTATGTATGTGCACATTTCTTATGTGTATAACATTCTTTCATGTGCGCACACGTCTTATGTGTATACACATTCTCTCACGTGCATATACACATTTTTGAGTGTGCATGTTGTCATGTGTATACACATTCTGTAGTGTATGCATTTGTATATTTTTTTGTGTGTTGTTGCTAAGTCGCTTCAGTCGTGTCTGACTCTGTGTGACCCCACAGATGGCAGCCCACCAGACTCCCCCATCCCTGGGATCCTCCAGGCAAGAACACTGGAGTGGGTTGCCGTTTCCTTCTCCAATGCATGAAAGTGAAAAGCGAAAGTGAAGTCGCTCAGTCCTGTCCGACTTAGCAACCCCATGGACCGCAGCCTACCAGGCTCCTCCATCCATGGGGTTTTCCAGGCAAGAGTACCGGAGTGGGGTGCCATTGCCTTCTCTGTACACATACGTTTTGTCATGTATGTACACATTCCATAGTATGTGCATGTATGTACATGGTTTGTATGTGTGTGCAATTTCTTATGTGTATAACATTCTCTAGTGTGTACACACATCATGTGTATACACATTCTCTTATGTGTATACACATTTTTTGTGTGCATGTTTTGTCATGTGTATACATTCTGTACTGTGTACATGTGTATATATGTGTGTATACACACATTTTGTCATGTACATACACATTCCATAGTGTGTGCATGTGTGTACACATTTTGTATGTATGTGCACATTTCTTATATGTATAACATTCTTTTCTGTGTGCACATATCTTATGTGTATACACATTCTCTCATGTGTGTATACACATTTTTGAATGTGCATGTTGTCATATGTACACATTCTGTAGTGTGTGCATGTGTATACATGGTTTGTATGTGTGTGCACATTTATGTGTCTAACATTCTCTCGTGTGTATACACGTCTTATGTGTATATACATGTCTTATGTGTATACACACGTCTTATGTGTATACACATTCTCTCATGTGTATACACATTTTATGTGTGCATGTTTTGTCATGTGTACACATTCGGTAGTGTGTGCATGCGTATACATGTGTGTATACACTCACTTTGTCATGTGTATACACATTCCATAGTGTGTGCATGTGTGTACACATTTTGTGCACACATGTTCTGCCCTGTGTGTAAATGTTCTGTAGTGTGTGCATATGTACACATGCTTGTGTACATGTTTTGTTGTGTGTGTACATTGTTGTGTGTGCCTGTGTATGTTTTGTGTGTGCACGTTTTGTCATATGTGTATACATTCTGTCAAGTGGTAAGTACACATTTTGTGTGTGTGTGCACATTTTGTCATGTGTGTACACATTCTGTTGTGTGTATGCCCACTTTCTAGCTCTCTGAGGAGAGGCTCAGATGTAGGGCAGCAGTGAGCACCCCAAATCCCCATCTTGCTTCTAAACGTGGTTTCCACCAACAGCAATCAGGTTTCTCGGAGCAGCAGCCAATCCCAGGACTAGAGTAGGAACAAGAATAGGGGGCAGGTACCATTAGTTCAGAAGCACAGACATCTTCACAGACCAGAAGATGAGTCGGAAAGACCTGGAGGCCCCATCAGCAAAACCAGGAACGTCTGAGTGTCAAAACCAGCAGGATCCGCATAGAAAGCCGATGTTGCAGTAATGCACAGTGGGTTTACTGAGTGAAACAGTGAATCCACACTGATGTACACAAATGGCTAAGAAAGGGAAAGAACCTCACGGGGAAAAGTGGACACAATCATGGAAGGAATTGGAACCTGCGATCCATCAACTACAGAGGAAACGCATCAGGGGGTCGGTGATGAGCAGCTTATGTACCCGGCCCCGACGTGTCTCCCCACAGTGACGTCCTGACTGCAAAGGTGAAGCTGTATTTCTTCCAGGGAGACCAGGTGTGGACCCGAACCACGTTCTCTAAGGCAGCATCTCAGGGAGGCCTCCGGAGGATGTGGCACCTCTGGGGGGACCAGCCCCCGCCCAGTGCAAAGGCTGAATTGCCCCCCTTCAGGGACGCCCCACCAAATCGATGACTACGCTCCCCAAATACGGGAGAAACCCAGGGAAGGTGAGCACGAGGAGCCTTGAGATGGAAGGAGGCAGGCATGGCGGGCACGCAGAAGTGGGTTAGGACTGGCTGGCCAGAAGGGCAGCTGGACTGTGGGCTGAGGGTCCGACACACACATCCTGGTGCTGATAAGTGGACTGCGGTCAGGAGAGGCACACCCTCGCCTCAGACATGCATGCAGATGCAGGAGGGAGGGAACGTGCCCCTCTCAACAGAAATAGACACTGGGGAAGTGGACTTGACTCAGGATGTCCTCAGGGTCCCTGCTGCCTCCCCATCTTTGCTGTGACCCACCTTGTCCAGCCGCAGGCAGCAGAAGGGGGCTTTCACGGGCAGGAGGTGGCACAGGGTTGGGGAGCTGCCGATGTAGGGTGAGTTAGGGGGGTAGCCCTTCACATACCTGGAGGGGTGGGAGAGAGAGGAACTTCAGACATGTGCCTCACACCCTGGGTGGCCACACGGGGGCACCAGGCCTCGCAGACCAGACTGGGCTGGGGCACTCAGAGCCTCCCCACAGCCCCTCCCGCGCAGGAAGTCCCAGGACCTCTATGTTCAACCCCTAGGCAGGAAGGAGGCTGTGACCAGGACCTCTGTCTGTTCCCTGGAGATCAGAGGAGATTCCATGCAATGCACACACACACACACAAACACACACATGAGCTCACACAGGCCTGGCAGCCATGGAAGAGCCTTAAGGGGTTCCCCTACCCTGGTGTTCCCAGTGCCCTAACGCTGGGGCAGATGCTGGCCCTCGGCCCCTGTTCTACTGGCGGCCAGGCTGGACCGGTCGTCCCACAGGCTGCCTCCCACCTTCCAGCTGTCCCCTGAGTGCCCAGTGCAGACATGTGGGGTGGTAGGCCGCCAGCCACCTGGAGAGGGGCTAGCCTTCTGCTCGGCCTCCAGCTGGCTTAAGGGAGGCAGCGTCAGAGGCCACCTGCTCCGAGTGTGCAGGAGCCCTGCAGAGGCCCCTTGATCCTGGAGCCAGTCCCCAGCAGCCCCTCTTTAAAGTGCATTGACCACCCCAGGGACAGAGGCAGGAGCAGAGAGTGGCCACAGCACGCTGACAGCCCAGCTGGGAGGGACAGGCTGTGCAGGCCTGTGACTGGCCATGGCCCTGGGGTCAGGTGCTGCCTATCTGTTTGGGACAAGGCCAAGTGGCTGAGACTCCAGGACACACTGGGGTCTTTTCTGTCTCATGGTCTCAGAGGAAGATCTGGACTCAAACCCAGGGCAGCATGACAGCTCAGCGTGGGCCAGCAGCCTCCAGGCCCGGATGGCACCTCACCCAGGGCTCCGCAGACCGTGCTGAGTGTAGCCGCCTCGGTCAAGTAGGCCGTGGTACTCAGGTCTGGCTGCCTGCCTAGAGTGCGAGGCTGAGGAGGACGAGGGGCGAGGGGGGTACAGCACAGCCTTCCTGCCCAGGAGCTGGGGCCCCAGATTCCACTTGCCAAGCAAGGTCTCCACAGAAGCTGTTTGGAAGCCTGGTTCAGAGCGTGGGTCCAGCCCAGTGCTGGCAGCCCCTCTTTCTGGGCACCATGCACGCACACGCTGTGCCTCCCCTCTCCCGAGGAGCGCGTCTGTCCTCCCCCGGCCCCGAGACACTCACTCCACCACGGACAGCCCCTCGTCCTCTGACGGCGTCATCTCGTCCTCTGACTGGTCACTCAGCAGGTCGCAGGGCAGCAGAGTCGAGCTGTCGGCCACCTCCAGCACGGGCGCAATGCTGGGCCGCCGGCTGCCCGAGCCGTTTTCCGTGGGGAGCGCCAGCTTGCTGCCCCCACCAACCCCGCTGCTCTGTGTGGGCCGGCACTCCGTGTTCTGGAGGTCCATGGCCACTGTCCCTGGAACAGAGTGGCTGGACTTGGCTGGCAGCCCCTCCCGGGACTGTCCTGGGGCTGAGGCTTCCCTCCCAGAGCTGATAGTGATGGCCCCACAGGAAGGCAGGGATGACCCCGCCGGACCGATGTGCAAACTGAGGCCCAGAGAAAGGAGGCTTGCCCAGGGTTATGTGCAGGCCTGAGGACCGGGGCCCCTGCGCGCTTGCCCAGCCGGGAGCGGGCGCCCGGCCTCACCCATGGAGGCGATGATGCTGTGCACGGGCAGGCGGGACGAGCCCTCGTACAGCCCCTGCCCCGCGAAGCCCTTCCTCTTCTGCTTTTCCTCCTGCTTGAAGATGAAGGCCGAGTTCTCCTCCTTGGTGATGTTGATGTAGAAGCAGGTGTCGGAGGCCGCCAGGATGTGCCGCGGGCCCGGGTTCAACAGGATGCTTTTGTTGTCCTCGCGCTTCAGGCCGATGAGGCACACGCCATACCTGGGCGGACGGACGGACGGGGGTGGAGCCCAGAGCTGCCCCTCTCCGGCTCCTCGTGGGGGTTGGGACCTCTTCCCGCTCGACCGGAAGACCCACCGAGGGTTGCCTCAGAAAGGGGTGCTGGGCGCAGGTCTCACGCTGAGTGGGCGTGAGATGTGTATAAGAGACAGCATTTTGTATTTCCCAGTCCCGCTCAGCGCTCCCTCCCTCCCGGCCTGAACAGGGGGCAGGGGGCCGTACTTCTTGTGCGCGTGGAAGGCGGCGTAGGTGAAGCTCTTGCCCTCGTACTCGCGGAAGAACTTGCTGTCCCCCATGCGCACGTGGTAGACCTCGTTGCCCGAGCAGCGTCCGTACATGCGCTGCCACTGCTCTGGCGAGTCCTGGCCTTCCCTGGGGCGCGGGCAGGACGTCACCCCCACCGTCGCCCCGCCTGGCCTGGCCGCTTCCAGGGTGGGTTCCGGAAGCCAACGTGACCCCTGACCCCGCCCCTCCCCAGACCCGGGTGTGGCCTGACGGGTCCCTCGGCCAGTTTTAAAGAGCTGTGAACATAACGGTCCAGCTTTTAGGGGGCGTCAAAAGGTTTCAGAGTCAAGACGGGCTTCTGTGGCCTGTGGGTCCTCTGACATCTCCTTGGTCTCTCCCCGAGGGCCGCGCAGGCCCCACCAGGAGCCAAGGCCACCCGCTGGGGTGTCTTGCTAGAGAGAAGATGGCACCCCTCTGTCCCAGGGCAGCCCCTCACCTCCCACTCTACCTGGGACCCCAGCTCAGGTGCTGAACACCAGCGCGCCTTCTCCCACAGGCCAAGCGTGTCCCCCAACCACCCCCCGCCCCTGCCCCTCTCGCTGTTTCTAGACTCGGGGGCTCTCCTGAGCCCCCCCCGCCCCCATCCCACTAGGCCCTCTGCTCCATGGAAGGCCCTGCCTGGGATTCCCTGCAGCCCCAAGGCCGCCCCTAGCCCCCACTCCTCAAGTGGCAAGGAACCTACTGCTTCCCAGCTGGGTCCTCCCAGGTCGCCACCCCCTCCCATCTCGGGCTCCTCACCCCCTCCCATCACAGGCTCCTCAACACATCCCTTGCCTCCAGTGTCTGCTCCTCTCCCGGGCAGCACACTGCGTGCCACGTGGTGCTCCCGGGGCAGAACTCACTGGCCGCGGGACGTGTGCACCAGCAGGGTGATGAGGGTGGACGTGGCCGGGCAGATGCAGTTGAGGGCCAGCATGGCGTACTTGCACTCCTCCTCGCACACCACGTGCTCTGCGGGCAGGAAGGTCAGGGTCCCTGAGCGGCTCTCACTATCCCCCACGGTAGGCGCCCCCTTGTCTCCCTAGAAGGCTCCCTCCAGCGCCCCACCTCCCCGAGCCTATTAATTCTCCTGGCTCTTCTGTGCTTGTTTCCCTGGCTTGGCCGAGAGCTCCAGGGCTGGGGGTGGGGGGAGGGAGCTGGCAACACCTTTTGCCCCCCAGGTGTCCAGCATAGATCTGCTCACCTCAGAGGTGCTCATCAGACGGTGTTCCTGCCCCTCCCCCGCCCTTGGCCCCTGCCCTCACTGACCCCCAGGCTCCCAGGTGCAGCGCCTGCATGGGCTCTGCCTCAGCCCCACCCCCACCCCAGCATGCTCCCCTTGGAGCACATGGGTGCCCCCCTCCTGGCCAAACGCACCTGCAAACTTGACATGAAACTTGTTCTCAGGCTTGAGGATCTGGACGTAGAGGGGGCAGTTCGGGGCGAAGTCCTTCACAGCCCAGGCACGCAGGATGGTCTGGTGGTCCTGAGCAGGGAGGCCACGGTCACTGCTGAGGGCAGCCAGCAGGCCGGGGGAGGGGCACCTGCCCCTCTGGCTGGCGAGCAGGTGGGGGCCGGTGGCCGGGGGGCACTCACCGCTGCGGTGCGGTCCACCTCGTTCCGGCTGCTGAGAATGAAGCAGGCCTCCCCGTTGTCCATCCTGCCAAGCACCAGGTCTGAGCACCACAGGACTGGCCGTCCCTGTCTGGGCCGTCAGGACCCTGCCTCGCTCTGACCAGCCCTGGATGGGCTGAGGATAGGCCCCTACACACTCAGGGTGGGGCTGGGGCGTGGAAGGGGGTGCAGTTGGTGGCAGAGATGCTGGAGCCTGCCTGCTGTCCTGTCCCCTCCTGGGACAGGCTGCCAGAGGCCTGGGGGTGGCCAGGTCTGCTCCCCTCATGCCCCGCCCCCAGCCCCTGGCTGCAGAAAGCCTGCCTGAGAGAGGGTCCACTTGCCCCAGGACAGGGAGGCCTGGCGCCTCCCTCCCCATCACCCTGCACCCCCTACTTGTCCCTGTCGGGCCCTTGATTCCTGGGCTCAGGAGATGGGTGGATGGGGGCCCTGGCTACCCGGGCTCCTGCCGCCTTGGCCTCCATACAACCCACATTTCACCGTTTCACCATGAAGGTTACATCAGGCTCTGTAATAAAATGGTGATGAGTGGCAGGAGGATGGGGGGGCCCTCCGGGGGTGGAGGGGCCCCCTCCCGGGTGTCTCAGAATGTGCTGCAGCAGATTCTGGAAAGTTCTGTTCACAACTCAGTCTGCTTACCTCATGTCACCCTGTCACCTCGTCTTTAGAAGAATATCCACCCACAGCCTCAGCTTCCCACCCAAGGCGCAGCAGTAGCAGCCCCCGCCTCGCCCCTAAACAAACAGCCAGGCAGGTGGGAGAGGAGCTGGAGGGCTTGCCCGGGAGGCTGTGCGGGGGTCAGTGAGGGGCCTAGCTGGCCTGGACCGGCAGCAGACACAAAGCTGGAGCTGCCGCCCGGCTGATGGCCCCTCCCGGCTGGTGCAGCAGCTGGCCAGCGCAGGACCACACCCTCCCCGCAACCGGGCGCTCACTTGGCCCGCATGAGGTCCTGGTCCTTGAGCGCGGAGCCCTGGAGGTAGATGACCCGCTGGGACCACAGGGGGATCTGCAGGACCCTGCGAACCTGGATGTCCATCTCCGTGGGGCACAGGATGACGACGTAGTAGTCCTGCAGGTAGGGCACCGTCAGCCCCCTGGCAAGCTCGCCGGCGCCCTGCCTTCCTACTGTTTTCACCTCCGTATAGCCTCTCGGCCTTCTCTGTGACGGCAGGAAGGAAAGGCAGGACGCCACAGACCCACCCCCTACAATGTGGAAGACCATCCAGACTCCACCCCACAGGCAGGGAAACAGGCCCAGAGGGCTCAGGGGGTTTTGGGTCCGGATGGGGCTGTGGCGGAGAAGGCAATGGCACCCCACTCCAGTACTCTTGCTTGGAAAATCCCATGGATGGAGGAGCCTGGTAGGCTGCAGTCCATGGGGTCGCTAAGAGTCGGACACGACTGAGCGACTTCACTTTCACTCTTCACTTTCATGCATTGGAGAAGGAAATGGCAACCCACTCCAGTGTTCTTGCCTGGAGAATCCCAGGGATGAGGGAGCCTGGTGGGCTGCCGTCTATGGGGTCACACAGAGTCGGACACGACTGAAGTGACTTAGCAGCAGCAGCAGCAGCAGCAGCAGCAGCAGCATGGGGCTGTGGGCGGGGCCTCAGCGCAGCCGTGGGTGGGGCCTCACCTGCAGTGGCGTGGGGGCCGTGGGCGGGGCCCAGTGTAGCCGTGGGCGGGGCCTCACCTGCAGCAGGGTGGGACCAGGGGCGGGGCCTCACCTGCAACCGTGGATGCGCGTAGAATTCGTTCAGAAAGTCCATGAGCAGGTCGATCTTGAGGGAGCTCACGCACAGGATCACATGCTTCTCCGTCTGGGCCCGGTGGCGGCTGTAGTTGCCCCCCGACTTCTGCCGCTCCATCCACAGGTAGACGAGTTCCTCAAACTGCAGGTAAAGCGTGTGAGCGCCAGGTGACTGGGGCTCCAGGAACTGCGACAGCACAGGGCAGGGCAAGAAGGCTGATAGCCAGCCCGTGCCGGGCACGAAGGTTGGAGACCAGAACAGGCCAGAGGAGGCAGGGCGAGAATGGAGCCCCGTCCTGAGCATGTCCCGGAAGGCCTTGGATATTTGTGGCACAGGTAACCCAGGGGGCCAGGTGGGGGCACAGTGGATGGTCCAGCCCGTGTGTGGGGTAGCAGATATGCGGCAGGTCCAGCTCCCGGCCCCAGATGGCCAACTGATCGTTAGTGGATGCTAAAGCATGTACTCTGGACATCCAGGTAAGTACATGATCTTTGGGTCTCTGTCCACACCTGAGACACATTTGGAGAAACCTGGATGCGTCTTAGGGAATTCTCAGCCACAGAATTAGGGACCCAGATTTCCCACGTGGAAGGAACACTTTGAGTACCGTGGTTCTGAGCCCAAGTCAAGGTTGTGGGTGATTCGAGGCAGCAGCCTGCATCTACCCTGGCCCACACCTCCTGACTATGAGCTTTGGGTGTTAGGAACCCTTTTTAAAAATAGGACAATGACAGAGACATAAAGGTGGGCGGGGTGAGGGGGATACCAGGGCCCTGCGGAGCTGTCCGTGGTGCTGACCCGCCCAGGGCTTCCCTCTACAGTCTGATTCCACATCTGTAGGTGACAGCCAGGTCCCATGAAAGTCTCTGACTGTTTTCAGCCCAAGCACTGAGGTCGTTCATTTTTCCCACATGATTTAAAATCAGTGCCAGCAGCCACCTCCACTCACGCTCACCTGCTCTGGTTGATGTACTATATTTAGGTTGAGATCATCTCATTGAATTTATTAAGTACCTATTAAGTTCTAGTAACAAGACCCTGTGGCCTTGAAGCACAGAACTGGGTCCTGCTGGGAGGGGCCATAGACTCCAGGGTGATCCCTGAGACCTGTGCAGTTGGGACTCTGACGGCAGACGCTTGGGTTCCAGCCCCACGTGGCACAGGTACACAGCTCATCTGCAAAGTGGCCTGACAGTGCCTGCCTCCCAGGGCTGCAGCAAGGGGCAAATGGCCTAGCTGTAAAGGATCCAACAATGACCCCTGAAATCCTGTCCACCCAGAACCTCCGAGTGTGACCTTATGTGGAAATAGGGTCTTTGCAGAGGTAATACATTAAGATGAGATCAGACAGAATTAGTGAAGTGAAAGTTACTCAGTCGTGTCCGACTCTCTGTGATCCCATGGACTGTACAATCTATGGAATTCTCCAGGCCAGAATACTGGAGTGGGTAGCCTTTCCCTTCTCCCAACCCAGGATCTTCCCCACCCAGGAATCGAACTGGGGTCTCCTGCACTGCAGGGGGATTCTTGGCCACTGAGCCACTGGAGAGGCCCGTAAGAGATGAGATTCCTCTGGTTCGAGCCCCCAGCCTTCATTTGTGGGGGGCTTTGTTCCAACAGCTACAGGAAGCACCCCGTGACGACTCAGCCCCGAGCGGGGAGGACGTTGCCAGCTGTTGTCATTGTTACTCTGGGAGGGACTTTTACCGGTGGGCGTTTTCACTGTCATCATCTCTAAGGACACTAACTGGTGAACATGGTTTAAAGAAGAATGAAGGACAGGGGCGTCCCTGACGATCCAGTGGCTAAGACTCCAAGCTCCCAGTGCAGGGGGCCTGGGTTTGATCTCTGGTCAGGGAACTAGGTCCCGCATGCCACAGCTAAAGATCCTGCCAGTCACAATGAAGATCGAAGAGCCCACATGCTGCAACTAAGACCCGGTGCAGCCAAATAAAGAAATAGTAAATAGAAAAAAGAAGAATGCTGGATGGTAACCGGGACCATCTTTTTTCATCACTGATAGAGGGTGACACTGGCTTTCCTGGCAGGTACAGTGTACTCTGGATTGGGGGAAGTGGGGAAGGGAGGGTGTCAGCTGGGGCTGGGGTTCTGAGCTATCGGGTGGGGGTGGGAATGGGGGTGAGGAGTTGAGCTCAAGGTCAGCAGAGGACCCCTGGGTCGACTGGGCCCTGTTGTAGCCACAGTTAGGTGCCTCCCCTGCCCCCATCCCCCCAAACCCCAAGTGTCCACTATGAGGTCTGTCTCCCTACAGTCTGTCCTGATCCTTCCCTGGACCTTTTCCTGCCCTCTTAAGGGCTGCAGGGGGCAGTGCCTACAGCTGCCTGGCTGCCCTCTGGGCCTCTACCTTTTATCTAAACACAGGTGGAGTCCCGCACTGCCCCCACAGTGCTCAGCTGGCAGATCGGCCTTGGTGACAGGTGACAGGAGACAGGAAGCAGCTGCTGCTGCACCGGCTGAGGACTCCTGACTCCCAGCCTGCGGGAGACCCTGGCAGCCCCTCCCGCTCCACACTCGGCAAAGGTCCTGGGGAGCCGTCTGAGGGTGCCACTCCCTGCCCCGTCCTGACGCAGCAGCCTCACTGATTACAGACCCCACCAGGAAGCCATGTCCCCCGCCCCCGTCGGCTCTGCTCCTGGGCGGGGCTCACCTGCAGCGGGAGCACCACCAGGGCCACGCAGATCATGATGACCACCAGCAGCTGCGACGGCCAGATCTTGGGCGTCACATCCCCGTAGCCCACGGTGGAGAAGGTGACGATGCAGAAGTAGAAGGACGTCAGGAGGGACAGGTTGTCGCCTGCGCGCTCCAGGTGCTGGATGCCGCAGGTCCTAGAGCCGGGGAGGGGCGGCGGTGGGGCCTCGGCCACCCGGCTCCCAGAGTGAGGCTCTGCCTGCCCGCGGCTCCTTGTCATTCGTCACCCACACAGCCCCCAGCCTGGGCCTGAGTCCAGCCGGGCACTTCCCAACCCCGGCCTACAGAGCTGGCACACCCAGCACGTCCCTCCTACCCGACCTTCCTTTCTGGCCCCGAGGCTCCTTTGAGGCCCTTGGAAAACTGGCCATGAGTGTGGACATAGCACTGCGTGGGCTCAGTGTGAGCTTGAGGTCTGAGGGGGCGGATGTGGCCACCCAGGCTGTGAGCCCCACCTGCCACCCACCTCAGAGCCTCATCCTCACCCAGGGGTCAGACGGCATGGGGCACACGCAGGCCCCAGCACAGAGCTGGACAGTCCTCCTCGCCACTCCCGTGGCCCCACGTCCTACCCCCAGGCTGGGAGGTGCTGCTGGCAGGGCCTGGGGGGCCCACAGTGCCCACACGGGGCAGCACTCAGGGACCCTCCCCAGGGTGGATGCTCTGGCTGCCGGGAGGGGGCGGGCTGAATCACCCTGGAGTTTCCCACCCTGCAGACACCCCAGCCTGCTCCACTCAGGTCTGTGTGTTTTTTTTGGTGGGGGGGAGGGAGGGTAGGAGGCATGTGGCCTTGGGTCCTCCCCTGTCCTGGCCTGGGGCAGGCATGCAGGAGGACAGGGTCTCCCCTTCAGGCCCCCCACCTCTCACTCTGGCAGCCCCCAGACCTTATTCTCAGCTGGGCCTTGAGCCCAGGGTCCCCACCCGGCCGAGAGCCAGTGCCCCTCCCCACGTCCTGGACCCTGGAGGAGCTGGACCTGGGCAGCTCTAGTCTGGAACGTGGGCCCTGAGCTGCCTCCTGGCCCTCCGTCCCGGTCGGGCCGCCTCCTGCCACTCTGAGGCCTGCCCGGCCTGTTGGATGCAAGGGCCCAGCTCTGCCTGGGATGGGCGGGCGGCCGCTTGCAGGGACTCACCCCGTGAAGACCAGGCACAGCAGGGTGCAGAAGAGGATAAGGACCTGGTTGAACATGGCCGACTGCGAGCGCAGGATGGCGCGGTGGAAGTCGTTCTGCGGGACGGGACGCGGTGCCATCAGCGGCTCAGCCTGGGCCGGAGCCCACGGCCCTTCCCGCCGCAGGTCCCGGACACGCACAGGTGAGTGAGCAGGGGAAGGACTCCGTCTGACCTCAGCTCTCTCGCTCCCCGCCATGTATAGGCCAGAGGCTGTGACCTCAGCCCTGACCCCTCCCTTTGCAGCTGGGATGGGGTGAGCCCAGGCCTGGGCCGGTGGGTATGTGGCGGGGGGCGCCCTGGGAGGAAATGGTCCTTGCTCAGCACAGGGGCTGCCGTGACCCGGGGTCCTGGGGCCCACCCACTCTCGCGTGCATGTTCACCCTCTTTCTCCCCCAGCCATGATTTCGGGGGCAGGGACAGCCCTGGGTGACTGTCCCCAGGGCATCAGGGATGGGGCTCCGGCCGGTCAGGAAGGAGGCGTGAAGGCCTCTCGTGGTGGCAGACACATGTGTCCACCGGTTGCCGGCCTGGGCACCGAGGGAGCAGGCCAGCCCCCCTGGGCCCTGGAGGAGCTGGACTTGGGCCAGGACCCGGGCATGGCAAGCAGTGCCCCGGGGTCCTGGGGAACCTCACAGAGCCGAGGCAGCGGTGGGGGCAGGGGGCAGGGAGTGGCTTACGATCATGTTCTCCAGGGCGTGCTTGGCCAGCCAGCAGTTCAGAAACACGGGGATGAACAGGTTCCGCAGCGGCGGCCAGAATATCTGCGGAGGAGACGGGTCAGGGGGCAGGGGTCTCGGTGGCCCCTGCCTCGGCTGGCGGCTCACCCACCGTGATGATGAAAGGCAGCGTGTTGATCATCTCCAGGATGAAGGACACACGGAAGATCTGCTCCCAGATGTTGCCCTGGGGAGCCAAGGGGGTGGGCTTCAGAGC
>SJYT01019663.1:124500-147979 GCA_006410635.1 Cephalophus harveyi | reverse complement strand
GGAGGGTCTCTGAGGGGGCGGGCCTCTGAGGAGGAGGAAGGGAGGGGCAGGGGGAGAGGCCAGCTTAGGTGAACACCGGCGGGGAGCCGGGAGAGGGCTGGGGGCTCCACCTGGGCTGCCGGCAGGGGAAGGGCTGTGCGCGGCCAGAGACGGACCTGGAGCCCTCAGGGCCTCCCGGAGGCCAGAACTGCCGAAACGAGGCTGGATGGTGTGTGTGCGACACGGAGAGAAAGCCACGCTCCTGCCCAGTGTGCTGACTAAGAAGCAGGTTCCCTAAGTCACTCCTGAGGAGGAGCTTCCCCAAGCCACCAGGACGCCCCACACTGGGCAGGGGGCAGGGGCCTGGCTGCCATGCCAGCTCTGCCCCAGATTACAGCCAAAGCCAGGGTCGCCGAGCTGCAGAACCTGACTCTCAGGGAGTCCCATGGTGGCAGGTGGCTCCCTCCTCCTTTTTTCTCAATTGGCCCACTCCCTCCTGCACCTGAGCCTGTTGTTGCAAACTCAGTACCTATAGGAGTCACAAGCCACCCTTCCATCCATCCACCACCCACCCAGGCATCCATCCTATCCATCTGACCCATCCATCCATCCATCCACATCCAGTGTCCTTACATCACCCACGATCCACCCTTCTATCCACTCATCCATCCGGCCTCCATCCATCCACCATCATCTGTCCACCCCCTCCCCATCCATCCGTCCATCCATCTTCCATCCATCCACCCTCCACCACCCATCCATCCACCATCATCCATCCACACACTACCCATCCATCCTCTCTACCCACGCCTCTCCCAGCCGCCAGCAGCCCATTTGCTCTCCCACCCACCCACCACGTGCCAGGTGCTGTGCAATGAATACAACAGACCTGGTCTCCCTGGGGGTGTAAAGCCAGGTGCCTCGATGTCTCTGGAGGTGGGAGAAGGTGAGATGAACACAGAAAAGTGCTCTCAACGTCAGTTAGAGCCCTTCTCAAACCACCACGGTGGGACCTGCCCTCCCACACTCAGGATGAAGACGAGGTCTGTTCTCAGGAACAGGTGAGAGTCTGGCCTGGCGACCCGCCCCACTGCACGTGGGGGTGGGGAAGATGCAAGCTTGCACAGCGACCTTTCACCCCTGCCTCCTTCCCAACTCAGCCAGCAGGAGCCCAGGGCCAGGCCCTATCCTCCAGTGAGGAGGGGGAGGATCTGCTCTGAGGAGCTGGGGAGACAAGTGACTGACCACGTCCTGACTGCAGGGCCCTCGGCCTCCGGACACCCACCCTTAGTGTGAGTGGCAGAACATTTGAGGAAGTGCCCTGCCCACGAGCCCAGAGACCGAGCAGAAGAGGAACATATAAGAAAGGAAAGGGTTTCAGACAAACCCCAGAGATGCCGACGGCAGGACACCTGCAGCGGGGCTGACGCCTGAAGATGAAGAGTTCTTGGAAATCACAGAACACGGGAGAAGTGAAAACCGCAGCTAGAGGGCTGGTGGGGAAGCCGAGGAAACCCCCGCAAGAGGAGAAACAGGAGAGAGGACCACTCCAGAACCTTCTGGAACCCCAATCTGGGTACGAAGGAGTCAAGAGAGGCTCCCAGGGCAGATGGGGACCCAGCTGCAGACGAGCCCAGCCCTGCGTGCCCCCAGCTCAGTGTCCACCAGGACCAACGTGGTGCTGAGCAGGGATCACGCCAGGCGTCCCTGAGATGCGACAGACATGGGCACAGAGAGCCAGCCCCACCAGCCTCCGGGGCAGAGAACTGCTTCCCACCAGCAGTGCGAGCAGGAGCGCGGGGCCCTCTGGACAACACGAGGCAGGAGGCACCTCGTCCAGCTGTGGGCTCCTGGGCATCCGCTCAGGAGGCACGGGCACTGTGCCCATGGCCCTGCTGGGAAGCCCCACAGCAGGTGTTCCATGTAAATAAGGGAGAGGCCCCAGGGCCGGGAGGGGCAGGGGGAACCAGGGGCTCCCAGAGAAAGGGGCTCACTTCCTCTCCCCACTGAGGCCTTCTACCCCTACCCACCCAGGAGGAGCTGGGGGAGCCAGAGCCCCTCATCGAGACCCCCAGGCGCCCCTGGGCAGGCGGGAGGGGGTATCCCAGACCCACTGGGAGAGCTCCGTCCGGGTGCAGCTCCACGTGCTGCAGCCGTCCACGGCAAGGACACCCAGGGTCAGCGCCAGCCTGAGGGCTGTGTCCCAGCCACGGCTCTGGGCGGCGGGGGGAGGGGTCCCACACACAGACCCCTGTGCAAACCCCATCAGCCTCTGTCACGGCACCAGGAAGGCCCAGCCCCCGGCCCGCAGGTCACCCACCATCCAATCCCCAGGGCTGGGTCGTCCAGCAGGACGCGGACAATGTACAGCAGGCAGGTCAGCAGCTTCAGGGAGAAGTTGAACAGCCGGATCCTCAGGCCTGTGGGTGAGGGTGGGTGGGGGAGGCAGCGGTCAGGGCTCCTGGAGCGTCTGGGATGCTGCCCCTGGGCTGCTGTACCCGGCTATCCTGACCAACACTGACCAGGTGGCTCTGCGTCGGGGGGGCTCTGCCAGGCTGGCCTCCGAGAGGCTCCATGCCCTGCCGCCTCATGGACGAGGTGCAGAGGGTCCCTGAGCTGCTGGCCCTCGGGGCGGGCCTGGGGTTTGGGGGAGCAACCTACAGATCGATGGACCAGAACCCACAGGCACCACCTCCGCACTCCATCCTGCATCCCAGGTGGCCAGCCTCCTGCTGGGAAGGCAGGTGGAGGGAGCCCACAGGGCAAAGGGGAGGGCCACACGGTGGTGCCAGGGAGCCCCGTCGGGTGGGGGGCTGAGCTGTGCCCCTGGTGGCCGTGGCTAGCCCTGCCTCCAGGAGGGGCGCACCCCCCAGAGTCCCGGCATCTCCCACCCTGGAAGGTGGCAAGGAGCTGAGACAAGGAGCATACTCATCACCCCGCCCGCTCCAACAGAGCCCCTCTGCCCTGCCCCCCCACAGACCCCACTCACTGGATCTTTGGTTTTTGATGAAGAACAGCTTAAGCCTCTCCTTGAAAGTGTTCTCGTTGACGTAGAATTCCACCTGGACCCTGGGGGGGGCGGGGAGGGGGCAGGAAGGCGTGGGCTTGGGCCCAGGGGACTCCAACCCAAAGCCCCACATTCGCACGTGCCCCCAGCAGACCTGCTGGCTGGTTGTCTCCCTCCAAGAGCCCGGGGCCCTCCAGGCCCTGCAGCCGCGCACACTCGTGGCCCCCAGCCTGGGCCGTCACGGTGGCTGCCAGGACTACAGGTGGCCTGAGTGGCTGGCCCTGGGCTCAAAACACACCATATGCTTTGCACAGAACATTCCAGAAGCTGATGGCCAGGTGCTTCTCTGGGGGCCCCTGGTGGCTGTGCCTCAAGGCCCGCTGTAGCCTGAGGGATGGTCAGGGCTGGCAGTGGGGCCCCTCCAGCCGCGGCTGTTGCCCCGGACAATCCTCAGACACCCTGAGCCCCTGGGTGGGCGCCTAGCCTCTGGGGAACAGACCTTACAGACTGGCAGGAGCAGCCTGTTGAATGAGGAGGCAGATGGGGGAAGGGCCATCTGGTCACCCAGGGTGAGATGGGGCCTGGGAGAACGGGTCGCTGCCCACACCTTAGGCGCAGGCCCGCTGTGGCCGGCCGGGGCGTCGTGTTCCACCATAGTGAGAACTCCAGTATTGACAGCAGGCAGGACAGCCACGGCCCTGCCGCCAGGTTCTTGCGCAGGAAGGGTCTAGCATTGCCTTCCTCCTGGAAGTGGGTCTGGGGCTGGGACCACCTTGCTGGGCCACCCAGCTGGCACCTGCTGGCCCCCACAGGGCCTCCATTCTAGGCTGCCTCAGCCGCAACGGAGGCTGGTCTCAGGACCTCAGAGTGGCCCGCTGGCATCACTGCCGTTCCCCGCCCCCTGACCAGACAGAGGCACCGACAGCCTGGGATTTGGGGTGAGGCTTTGTGCCAGAAAGGCCTGGTCCAAGTTACCCAGATGTCAGGTGCAGGCGAGCCAATCCACCCCCAGAGATGTGGTGGAAGTGGGACAAAGCCGTTCAGGTGAGGCAGCCGCTCACCCACGGCTCTGTGTGATGGTCATGACACACACAGAGAGAGGAGGCAGGGACATCCAGCACCCTGGAGGCAGAGTCGTGCTGCCCAAGGAATCCTGGAGGGCTGCATGGAGGAGGTGGCGGTTGAGCAGCTGGGATGCAGGACCGTGGTCCACAGGCAGAGGTGAGGTGCACGCTGGCCCCAGTCCCCGCTGCCCACCCTTGCCCCGATTCAGAGCGGGGGCTCTGAACATCCTCCCCCTCTGGCCAGGCTCCAGCTCTGATCAATGCAGAAATTAATGCCGCTGTCACCTTGAAAGTTTCAAGACACCGCTCTGCCAGGGGCTGGCGACCCCATCATCTCTGAGAAGTGTTTAAAATATTCATCGCTCCCCAAGCCTGTTCGACCCAAAGCATGTGAAACAGACCTGATGTGCTGGCAGCAGCCGTCTGCACCCGCTCAGGTGGTGGACCCGAGGGAGGGGCTGTGGGCAGAGTCCCAGCACCTTCCTGACCTTTGCAGACTGGGGGGCCCTGGCCTGACCACAGCGGCCACCCCTGGTCACAGGGCTCGAGAAGGGCCCAGGGGGAGTGACGGTGGTGTGGGCCTCCCTACCCTCAGGGCCGGATGCAGTGTGGTCAGCCGGGCAGCAGGACAGACCTCCCGCAGAGCAGGGTCCAAGCCCAGAGCACCCCCTGGACACTGTGCACCCCAGCACATCTCTGTTAGCACACTGTGAGAGGGGATGGGCCCGTGCCGCCGGTGCGCCCGATGGTACACCCCACCCCGCACACCTCTGTGTACCCCACTGTCTGCGGTTCCCAAGCACACTCACTGTACGTCACAGCCCAGCGTACTCCTCACAAATATGAGCCACTCAGTCGTGTCTGACCCTTTCCAACCCCATGGACTGTAGCCCACCAGGCTCCTCTATCAAGGAACTCTCCAGGCAAGAATACTGGAGTGGGTTGCCATGCCCTCCTCCAGGGGATCGTCCTGACCCAGGGAGCGAACCTGGGTCTCCTGCATTGCCGGCAGATTCTCTAGCATCTGAGCCACTGGGGAAGCCCACATGGCTCCTGGTGCCTTCCTGAGCACACCACTGTACCCTGTGTGCCCCAGTGTAGACCACACCCCAGCACACCCCACTGTGCATGGACCCTCGTACACCCAGTGTGCCCCAGCACACGGCACTGCGCCTCGCACACCTCGCTGTACACTGTACTCCAGTACCTCTCTGCACACCCCACTGCACCCAAGTGTACCCCCCTAGACCTGAACCCAGCCTCCTCTGTAGGTGCTGCCTGGTCCCAGGTCAGTGGAGCTCCCGAGGGTCCCTGGGGGGAGCTAGTCAAAAGCCTTCTCTGTGAAGGAGGGGTTCAGACAACCCGAGCTGGGCCGGGGCCAGGTCAGGGGCACCCCTGAGTGGTGCCCACATGTTCCAAGGGACCACATGCCCCCTCACTCTCCTGCCTGCACAGTGAAGCCTCAAGGAAGGGTCCCCACCCCTCATGCCCTCTACTTGGGCACCCCTCCCCTGAAAGTCCCTGCCCAGACCCGGGGGTCAGGATGGTTGACCTGGGCCCAGTTACTCCTAGTAATTAGTAGACTAGGAACTGCTCCTAGTAACTGATGTGGACAAGAAACCCACATCACTTGTCAGTCTCCTCGCCCAGGCAGCTGTGGACACCCAGACAGGCCTGGCCTGGGAAGTTGAGCCTGGGTGCTGGGGAAATCCACAGAGCCGCCTCCACTTTTTCTTCTTTTTTTTTTTTTTGGCTGCACTGTGTGGCATGGGGGATCTTCCCTGAGCAGGGATCGAACCTGTGCCCCTTGCACTAGAAGCATGCATCTTAACCACCGGACTGCCAGGGAAGTCTGTTGCCTCCACGAGCTGCGGCTGCCCACTTCTCCCACCACAGAATGCAAGTTGCAAGCTTTCCCTTTAACCTGAAGTTTAAGGCGGTGGGTGTAATTCAGCTGAGGGTGTGGTCTTGGCTCAGCAAGGCTCCTGAAGGAAATGGCCACCCCGGGGGGCATGGACCATCTGGCCTGACAGACAGAGCCCTGCTCCTCACCTGCCTGAGCCTCAGCTGCCTCACCTGGGGAACAGGCAGTGACAGGAACGGCCTGCCCCGGGCATCCCGGGGGTGCCTGGCAGGGCTGCTGCAACTGTGGAGAAATCAAAACAGTCTCCTCTGCACCTCGGGTTCGCCCCTGAAAAGTCAGGCCGTGCTGTGCTTAGTCACTCAGTCGTGTCCAACTCTTTGTGACCCCATGGACTGTAGCCCGCCAGGCTCCTCTGTCCATGGGATTCTCTAGGCAAGAGTACTGGAGTGGGTTGCCATGCCCTCCTCCAGGGGATCTTCCCTACCCAAGGACTGAACCTAGGTCTCTTGCATTGCAGGGAGATTCTTTACCATCTGAGCCACCAGGGAAGCCCCCAAATCTGGCTAATCGTTGGTTTTCAGAGGAGGATTAAGTGAGAGAGGACCCCCACCCTTGGCCCTGCCCTGCCACCCTCTCTCAGTGGTGCCAGCGATCGGGGCTGGTTTTGTTGAGTCCGACTCTGGTCAACACCCATCACTCACATCACCCAGAGAAGATGGCGCTGTGCTATAAGCCCATGTGTGTGGCTGCAGGTGGCATGTGGTGGATGCCCACCAGCTGTGGCTCGAGGCCCTTTGGTGGCCCCGTGGTGGAGCCGGCTGCCAAACCCGTGGGACGCTGCTCTGAGGAGCAGGGGAGGGCTGGGCGGGGGCTAGGAGCTGGGACACCACCAAGAGCTCCCACAGCGACAGCCCTGCTAACAAGCTCAAGAGCCCTGGGCAGGGGCAGACGAGGCGTCCACCCCCTACACGCCTGCTTCTGTTCAGCCACTCCTTCCTTCAGCGGGCGGCCAGCGGGGAGGGCTGGGCACAGCAGAGGGGCCACTGCTGCTTAGCCCAGGGCGCAGGAAGGTGTCAGGCCCTGGGCAGGCCTAGTCACGGGGCCCTGAGGCTTCCGGACCCCGGCCCTCAGAAGGGCCCTGGGGCACCCCCTGGAGTTAGGCCATGAGCCCCAGGCCAAACCCACACCTGTCCCGGGACAGCCCTCGGCCCTGGTCTGTCTGTCCTGCTCGGAGTGAGCAGCTCTCTGACTCTAAGGACAGGGACTCAAGCTGGGCAGCTCAAGAGCCATGCCCCCAGCCCCTCATTGGGCCTCTCAGGGGGCTCCTGCCAGCCTCGTGCCCACACGCATGGAAGTGGAAGCCCACCCAGGCTGGGTGCTGGCTCACGTCACCCAGCGCGTTGAAAGACATGGGCCTTTGGGCTCCCCCCGGAGCCCAGGGCTCTCAAGTTTCGGGTGCCAGCAGTCAGCTCTGGCCCATGCCCACGTGGCTTGCATTCGAGTGGCCCAGGCCCAGGCCCAGGCCCGTGGCTGGTGTGCAGGGTCTCGTCCACACTGGATGGACCAGAGGGGGCCCCCTTGTGCCAGCAAAGCGGCTCGAAACCCACCCACCCCACTCCACACCTGGACAGGACCTGCCAGGCGCGGCAGGTGGAGGACGCTGCAGCCCGCCCCCCCCGGTTGACTCGGGGGCCGACTGGTGGGCTGACCGGCAGGCGGGGGAGCGGCCTTCCAGGGATTCCTGGCAGGCGGTTCTGGCACAGATGGCCTGTGCCGGGAAGCTGCAAACGCAGGGCCAGGCGGCTGGCCCCGGTGGGAGGGTGGCCAGACACCAGGCCCATGGCCGCGGGCAGGCCCACCTGCCTGGCTGTGACAGCCGTGCACTCACATGGGGCCGAGGTCGGGCGGCCTCCTTCCTGGAGGCCTGCTGCAGGCTGGTGGATGTCCAGCAGGTTCCCGGGAGCTCCAGGCAGGAGGCCGAGGAGCCCGCGGGCAAGACAAGAGCAGAGACGGCCCAAGCGCCAACTCCGAGGCCGGCTATTCTGAGACTGAGCAGAACCTGTGACCCGCCCAGGGGCCCGGGAGGGACAGACACGTGGCCTGCTCCGCTCCAGGTCCTGGGCTGGACTGGCAAGGAGCCGGGCTGGTCTGGTTTGGGGGCGGGGCCATTGAGCTGACGGTGGCGCTGGGACTGCTCTGCCGCCGCCACACCAGCCCCGTTGCAGATTCGCCAGTGGGGGCTTCGGGGGGACACAGGGCTCTACCCACCGCACCCCCCCCCCCCCGGCCCCCACACAGGCTGGGGCACAGGCCAGCCTGCGGCCACAGGCCTCCTCTCTGCCAGTTGCCCCTCCCGGGGTCTGGGATGCCAAGGAAAGCGAGCGCTCCAAGCTGCCAGGCAGAGTGGGCAGCGACCTCTCAAAGCAACAGTGTTGTCCCGGGCCTCCTCAGTACTGGCCTCGCACCTCGGCTGGGTCAGGGCGCCGGCAAGCCTCCTTGGGCCTCCGAGGGCCCAGGGACATTTGATCTGCTGGTGACCACACAGCTCTGGGGCAGAGGACCACAGCCTCAGCCCCTTGGGCGGCTGCAACTGTCCATTCCGCCCTCACCCGGCCAACGGCCTGGGACCCGCCACGGGAAGCCGGCGGAGACACCTTCCCCCTCTCCTGTTACCCACTGCACCACGGCTGTGGGACGGAGGCCCAGGGCTGGCCTGGGTAATGATGCCCGAGCCTCGGGCTGCAGGAGGAAGTGTGGAGAAGCCCCGAGTGAGTGCTGGTGGCCGCTGCCAATGGTGTTAATTAACAAAAGAATAATCAGGCCCCATGTGGTGGCCAATCTGGATTCCTTGGGTGTGAGCAGGTGAGGGGCTCCTTCCCAGGAATATGCCCGGCGGGGCTGCTGAGGGGCTTGGGTCCCTCAGACCTCAAAGTGCCCTCTGCGGCCCTAACTGAAGCCAGGAAAAGCCTGGAGGGGCTCACGGTGGGGCAGCTGGGCCAGGCGCCTGGAGTTCTGGATCTGCACAGATGGCCGCAGTGGGCTGAAGCCTGCGTCCCCAGCGGTCACCTGCTTGCCTGACCCCACACCAGTACCACAGTGGGGTCCCCATCCCTTCCTAAGGGCTGTCGTCACCACCGTGGGGCCGTGGGGTATCTGGCTCTGGACACCCCATTTCCCACTCCAGGCTCCTTCCCAGAGAGCCACTCCCCGTTCTGCCTCCAGCCTCAGCCCCACTCAAGGTCCAGCAGCCCTGGCCGTGCCCACCTCTGGCCCAGCTGCAGGACAGATGGTGCTGGGAGTGGCAGACCCTCCCCCTGGGCAGTCACAGCCCAAGCCCCTTCCCTCAGGGTCTGCTTGGGGCCAGGAGGACACCTGTGAACCAAGCACTTACTGAGACACAGAGGAATCCAGGCTAAACTCTTCCACGTGAAGCCTGAGGGCGGAATGGAGCGGACACGTCAACGCAGACAGCGGACAGATGGACAGATGGGGGAGCCTGGGCTCCCAGACGCAGAGGGAGGACTCGGGCAGGGGCCGAGGAGAGCAGGGCACACCCATGCGCACACCCCCTGGCGGGGCCCGGCCCCCTGGATGCCCCAGAAGCAGAACGGCGCCTGCGGCAGTGCGGGTACATGCACCCCACCCCCACCCTGGCGGGACGGGGTGACCCTCCCAGTGGACGGCACGCAGGATGGGCCCCTGCCTGCAGCCAGGCGAGCGGCTGGACAGCAGGTTTGGGAGCGCCCACCGCTCTGCTCTGCACTAAGACTGCCCCAGGCCCCTGTGACCCCAGGATCCAGGAAGGAGCAGGTCAGCCCCTCTCGACACCCAAGAAGCTGATGGCAGCGAGGGGCGCCCCCCACACAGGGGCCACCAGCTGGACATGACAGTTGGGCTCCTTGTCATCAAGCCTGCCCACCTCTCCTCAATGCCCCTGCCCTCTACAGGCCCTGGTGCCACCCCACTGCCCTGTTCCCTCGGCCTCCTATTGACAAGACAGTCCGATGCTTCTTAGGGACCCCCAGGGGGCACCCCCTCTCCTGGGCCAGCAACACACACCTGCTGCCCTTGAGGCCGCCTTGGCCTAGGGTTCTTCCAGACTGGCTGCAGCCAGAGAGCACCAAGGTGGGTGTGGCCTGCGCTGACTGGAGACTGGGAGGGAGCTGGTGGGAGCATCAGGAACTGGGTAGGGGGGCGGGGCAGAGGGTCTGCTCTTTGTTGGTGTCCCTCCCGTCTGCCCCAGCGTCTCCAGCTTCATGGTGCCCCTCCTTCAATCCTTAAAGCAAACATCTTCCAGAAGAAGAAACCAAGATTCAGAGAGGACCTCTGCCTTCCCAAGGCCACAGGCAGGGAGGAGGGAGCCAGCCCGCTTTGCCTGTGTAGGGCCCTCTGGGTGGGGCCCCAGCCTACAGCTCCGGGTGCCCCGCAGGTGGGCCGGGTGCTGGCTGGGCCTGCAGAGAGCAGGGGGGCCTGGGCTTCACTGGGTCTGGGGTCTCTGGGAGCTTCTGGCAGGTTCTGCATGTTTATCCAGCTCAGACCCCCTCTGGCCCAGGTGCTGCCTGAGTGCCGAGTTGGCTCCCGGGGGCCGGAGCCTGATAGGGCAACAGCCTCTCCCAGCGTCAGGTCAGGGTGGACCAGGGACTCGCTGGCAGCAGGTTGGGGATGGGCGATGGGAGAGAGGCTGGGTTCCTGGCCAGGGGGTGGGGGGCACATGGAGATGTGGCTCTGCAGGGGAGGAGGGGGCCCCCGGGTGAAGACTCCTGGGAAAAATCCGGCGGGGCGAGGGAGGGAGACTTGGGCGGGCCAGCGGGAGGCCGGCCACAAGCAAGGGATCCGGGAGGAACACCAGGAGAGCAGAGTGGCACCAAGCTCAGAGCACAAGGGGCAGGCAGGCTCAGCCCCCAGAGCAAAGTGCACGGCTGGTCCTGGGCTGGCCAAGCCGCTGTTTCCTGCGGCGCTCATTCTCCCTGCCTGCCGCGGCCCCTACGCGGGCAAGGCGTGAGGGGCCGCCAGCAGGGGAGGCCTGTGAGCCGGACCTTGGGGCTGTCTGCGCCTCCTTCAGGAAGAGCCCCTGGGCTAGAGTTTCGCCTTTGTCTCCAGCCCTTCCTTGAGCCCAGCTCTGAGCGAGCGCCTTCCTTGGCTGCCCCTCCTGGTAAGGGTCCTGGGTTGGCGAGCCCTGCCCCGGAAGCTGCCCTGGAGGAGGCGCAGACAGCCCCAAGGTCCGGCTCACAGGCCTCCCCTGCTGGCGGCCCCTCACGCCTTGCCTGCGTCCTCCTGTGCCTCCCCTGCCTTCCCCTCCCTGGACCCTCTTGCCCTCTTTCTGCCCTGGGGCTCCCTTGACCTCTGCGAGCAGCCTCCAGTGGGAGCTCAGAGCTCATCCTGGCCTCTGCTGCCCACTCCTCCCCTCGCCCGTGTTCCCCCCTCCACGGCGTCCAGAAGGGTGGCAGGGGCAGGCGGTGGGGGGCGATCTGGGCAGGGCGTTGGGAGCTGGCCCCTCCCTGTGGCTCAGTCCCCTGGGGGGCAGTGGAGACCCCTGCCTCTACCTGCTACCTCCCCAGCAGTGGTGAGGCCTCCGGGAGGCTCAGGGCCTCCCTGGGGAGGGCCGAGGCCTGACTGGCTCCAGACACTGCACGCAGGTTGGGGCAGGAGCTACAGCCACGGGCTCCTCCAGCAGAGGGCACCCACCTGCCTGCTCTGGTCTTTCCAGAATTGAAACCCTGAAAGTCCTGTCTGCTCCGGAACCTGCCATGGCTCCCCATGGCTCCCCACTACTCCCGTCTGGAGCAAACTCCACAGCGTGCACCTAATGCTTCCGGAGATGAGTTGCAGGCACCAGCCCCCAGTGCTGCTGGGCTGGCTGTGCAGTTGCTCTGAGGACCCTGCCCCTCAGGGGCAGCTTGGGGACCCAGCCAGGCTGCTCACATGAAGGACTGGGGACGGCAGGGGTGGGAGTGGGGGGAGGGCTTCCTGGAGGAGGTGTCCCTGCCAGCGCAGCTCCCGTGCTGCACTGCGGGTTCAGATGCAGCTTGGACAGGACCTGCCATCCCTGTGTCCCTGCAGGAACAGGGACAGCGGGAAGCCAATCATTTGCAGGGGCCAGGCTGCCAGTAACCAGAGTCTCTGGACTCACTGCTTCCTACAGCCTCCAGGAAGGGAACGGAGAAGAGAGGAATCTGGTCTCCAGGGCCTCAGCCAGCACTTGCCTCCCTCCTGCCCAGGGGCTGCCCATTAGCTGTGTGAGTCCACCAGGAGTGCCCGTTAGAGCACTTAGTCTCCTGCCTTAGCAGTCGCCTCCGGCAAATGGGAATGACTGCTGGGCAGCTGCCCCCTAGGGGCGTGTCAAGGAGCAGGAGATGGGGTGCAAGAGTGCGGAGGGTCCAGGGGGCCTGTGGTCAGTGGGGGGAGGGGAGGATCCCCAGGCACCCGTGGTCTGCCATCTGCCAGGCTAAGTCTCTGCCAACGCCTCACCCCAACCCTCACATGGCACCACACCCCAGCACCCCAGGCTTTGGCCTTGGCTGTCTCCTCTGCCCGGAAGCCCCTGCCCATCTCCTGGTGCTCCGCTTGCAGGGCCAGCGCCCCAGGAAGCCTCCCCTCTCCTTGTCCCAGCCCAGCCCACACAGGTTTTCGTGCCCACGACGTGTGCCCACATTAGGGGGGTCTGATTCATCTCAGATTCCCCCGCAGCATCTAGAAGGGCTCCTGGCACAGGAAAGATGCTGGCTAAGAGTTAGTGCTGCAGGCTGAGCCTCAGTGTCCTCATCAGTGAAATGGGGGTGTCATGCTGTGCCCATGTTCAAGGAGGGGCTGGAGGGGGTCGGCAGGACCCTGCAGGGCCGGGAGAACAGCCTCCTGCACCTTGACTGCCATGAGCTCCAGGCACCAGCCCCAGGGATCCTGAGCCCCCAGCCTGCGCCCCAGCTCCCATCTGCTCTGCGCTACCCTGGGCCTCTCACTGCTTACCTCTGGAGCGGGACGCAGACGCTGGCCCTGCCTCACCCCAAGGGGCTGCTGGGGACCAACATGAGTGTAGCCTCCAGCGGGACAGGGCTTGGGCAGGGGTCAGCAGGTCCCCACCTCCTTTCTCTCCTCCGATTTCACCTGCAGGCCCACTGTGCTCAGCCTCTCAGAGCAGGAGGGAGCAGGGGTCCCACAGGCAGACGGGAGACACAGCGGGCGGGGCGCTTGGGAGGGGATCCTCAGGGGAGACGCGGCCGTCCCTCCCCTCCCCGGGGCTGCAAGCAACGCGCCAGATGCAGCGGAGCGGAGCCCGTGCAGGATGCTAGCGCAGAGAGCAAAGCCCCTCCCGGCGGCGCCCCGCGCCCCCGGCCCTACCTCTGGCCCACGTCGCTGCCCACGGAGCCCCCGCCGCGGGCCGGCAGCAGCGGGCTGAGCCCGTGCGGCTCCTCAGGGGCCGAGGCGCCGGCCGGGGTGCCCCTCGGGCCCGCCTTGCCCTCGGACGGCGAGCGCGGCAGCTTGGCCCGCGCCATCCTGCCGGAGCGCACGGCGGCGGCGGCGGCGGCGGGAGGCGGGGGCGGAGCGGGCGCTACCATCACCGCGCGCCGCCCCGCGCTCCCCGCGCCGCCGCGGCAGTGGAACGGCCGAGGGGGGGCTGGGATGCTGGGGGGCGGTCGGGCTCCCTCCCGCCGCGATCGGGGGCGCCCAGGCTCGACCCCCTCCCCATCACTGGAGCGCAGAGGGCGCCTCACGTGGGAGCAGGGGGTCTCGGCGCCCCGGGCTGCGAGGGGTCTGCCTTTACACGGAAGGAGTAGTAATAGTCACGCTGGCCCGCACGGCGCGGGGGGGAGGGGAGGAATAGTATTGCGGTGGCAGCTGGTGGCTCTCGGCCGGTCACCTCCGCAGGCAGGGGCTACTGGAGGCGGGGACCCCAGGCGGCCTGTGGGTCCTGGGGACCCGGAGCCACGCGCACCTCCCCGCTTCCACCCCTGCTGCCCAGGTCGGGTGGGCCCACCCAGCCCCACGGTCGGGGTGGGGGACGCCGCTGTCTGTCTTCCCTCCCGCAGGCACTCAGGGGCCGCCCCTGCCCCCCACCTCCTCCCGCAAAGCGTGCAGGGAGTCCACGAGGCCCTCCTTTACCTGTGGCCGCACTCGAGGCTCCATTCGGCGCGGGACATGGGATCCCGGAAGCGGAGGAGGCAGCTGACAGTCCGGGGGCCCGGCCTGCGCCCGACCCCTTCCCTGCCCGGTCTGCTCGGACCATCTCACGGAATAGATGGCTTGAGGAAGTGTGCAGATTTCTGTCCGTTTGCAAAGGGGGGAAACCGAGGCGCTGAGGGAGGAAGTGGCTTCCGCTGGAGACCAGACAGGAAGGCAGGGAGAGGCCTCCCAGCTGACGGAGCCTCTGCTCCCTGTTGCCACATTATGTGGCTTTTCTGCCCAATTATTTCCATTTTTGCAGACCAGGGAGGCCCGGGACTGGGGGGCGGGGGGTAGAGGTGACTCCCCAGGTGTTGGGGCTGGGAGGACCCAGGCTGTGGGCTGGCTGCCCTGGAGCCCAGCTGGGTGCAGGGTGCTCAAAGGACAGCTGTGCAGGTTGCCCCCAGGGGGCTCCCGGCCCTCCCCTCTGGTCCAAGCCCTGATGCCAGACCGGAGGCTCCAACTTGGCCAGCTGGCCGGCCTCTACTGCTTCACCCCTCTTGTGGGGCAGCAAACCACCATGGCCCTGCGCGGACAGAAGGTCTGTGAGAGGAAGGTGCGCCTCGGTACGCCCAGCTCCTGGCCTGGCCTCCCCCCAGACAGTCCGGATGAAGCCATTGGGTGGTCTCAGCAACACTTACATGTGCGCTTCCGGGACCACCTTCCACGTCCTGTCCCGTCCCCTGTCCCGAACCTCCCCCGCCAACACAGGAGGCGGGAGAGGGAAAAACTGGTGTCAGCCACTCCTTGCCCCTCCTGTGGAGGGGGTGACATGGGAGTGGCTGCAAGGAATGGGGGCTTGAAGCACCTCCGGCCTGCTGGTGAGCGAGACACCGCAGCGCCTGTAAAGCAGGGCCAGGCGGGTCGCGGGCACGGGCAGCACGCTCTCGGGGCCCCGCTGAGGCCTCTCTGCCGGTGTGTCCATGTGAGCCAGGCTGGGACCTGGGACCCTTTGCTGCGGTGCTTTTACCTGGACACACCCCTCCTTCAGCACAAAATACAAAGACAGTAAACGAGACTAAAACAACCACGTGCGTGCTCAGGTGGGGCAAATTATGACAAAGATGAAGAACGACCAAAAACCCAACGGCCACATCTGAAGAGCCGAGAGCAAAACCAGGGTGTCAGGAGCAATGCCTCTGTATTCAACACCACCAAAAAGGTGGGGGGGCCATCTGAACCATCCCCTCCAGCACATCCTGCACACACGCCTACCCTCACCCCATATAACAATCCCTGGGGCGTGCTAAGTCGCTTTGGTCGTGTCCGACTCTTTGCAACCCACAGACTGCAGTCTGCCAGGGTCCTCTGTTTGTGGGATTCTCCAGGCAAGAATACTGGAGTGGGTTGCCATTTCCTTCTCCAGGGGATCTTCCCGACCCAGGGATCAAACCCGAGTCTCTTAACGTCTCCTGCACTGGCGCCACCTGGTGAACCCAAGTCGGAAGGGAAATGACTGACCATGGCCTTACTGAGAGAGGGGTGGCCCTGCTGGCACAGAGGCAGACGCGGAGCAGTGTCCAGGAGCTGAGAGCTGTGGGAGACGCACACCGGAAGAACTGCCCATGCCCCGGTGAGTATTTAAAACAAATTTAGGAAATACTGAGAAATAGAATGATGAAAGGACTGCACAGGAGTTCCAGGACAATGAGGCACAGATGCGCCGCACCCAGCCATCGATCCCACCAATCTACTGGGCTTAAAGGATGAAGAAAGAATTCTTCAGACAATAAGAGAGACAAAGCAAATCAGCGGAAGGGAAGAGCACGCTGGCTCCAGGGGCTGGGGGAGGGGGCGAGGAGAGAGTTTAATGGGGATGCGTTTCAGTTGGGGAAGATGAAAGCGTGGATGGTGGTGTCAGCTGCCCATTAAGAATATGCTTAGTGTGTTTAAAAACAAAGACTGGAATGAGAGCCAAAGAAGGGACTGCACAGCGGTCCAGGGCTCTCTGCAAGAAGACTCGATAACAGTTGGAAACGCACGTGCACCCGACGTCCGTGCAGGATCGGTCGAGTCCATGACCCCACGGACTGCAGCCCGCCAGGCTCCTCTGTTCACGGGATTCTCCCGGCAAGAATACTGGAGTGGGTTGCCATTCCCTCCTCTAGGGGGATCTTCCCCACCCAGGGACTGAACCCGCGTCTTCTCTGTTGGCAGGTGGATTCTTCACCACTGAGCCACCAGGGGATCCCTAAATCAACTATACTTTGATTCAAAAAATTTAAAAAGACTATTCTATCACAGGACTGTACACGCAAAAATGATTAAGGTGGTGAATTTTACATCATGTGTATTTTTTATTTATTGGTGGATTCTTCACCACTGAGCCACCAGGGGATCCCTAAATCAACTATACTTTGATTCAAAAAATTTAAAAAGACTATTCTATCACAGGACTGTACACGCAAAAATGATTAAGGTGGTGAATTTTACATCATGTGTATTTTTTATTTATTTTTGGCTTGCTGGGTCTTTGTCGATGTGCACAGGCTTTCTCTGCACTCTCTAGCTGGAGTACACAGGCTTCTCGTTGCTATGCCTTCTCTTGTTGTGAAGCATATATGTTTTACACAATTTTTTTTTAAAAATTGTGAAAAAAAGAAGTACAAAGTCCAGTTGAACTGGCTCCCGCTAGCCCAAGGGAGAACTGAGCATTAGACAGGCCGAAGACGGGACTCCGCTGACAGTCCAGGGGCGAAGACTCCGCTTCAGCGCTGAGGGTGTGGGTTCCACCCCTGGTTGAGGTGCTAGGGTCCCACACACCTCACAGCCAGAAACCCAGAACCAAACCGAAACAGGAGGAGGGTGAGTGCACGGTGTGCGGGTCTCCTCTTGCTTCTGTAACAAGCACTACAAATACAGGGGCCTGAAACTTGTCGTCTTCAACAGTTATGGAATTCTGGGTCCTGAGGTCTACACGCGGGCAGGCCGGTTCCCTTTGGAGACTTTGGGGAGATGCTTCTGTGTCTCTTCCAGCTTCTAGAGGCCCCGGCGTCCCCTGTCTGGGGCCCCTGGTCTCCTCTTGCTTCTGTAACAAGCGCTACAAATACAGGGGCCTGAAACTTGTCGTCTTCAACAGTTATGGAATTCTGGGTCCTGAGGTCTACACGCGGGCAGGCCGGTTCCCTTTGGAGACTTTGGGGAGATGCTTCTGTGTCTCTTCCAGCTTCTAGAGGCCCCGGCGTCCCCTGTCTGGGGCCCCGTCCTCACGTGGCTCTGGCCCCTGCCTCATCCTTCCACCTCCCTCTTCTGAAAAGCCCTGGGACCCCACGGGGTTCCCCAGGTGACCCAGGATTACCGCCTCATCTCAAGATTCTTAACTTCGGGCTTCCACGGGCTTGGAGTCCACGGGTTGGGACTCCAACTGCCAATGCAGGGGACACGGTTTCAATCCCTGGCCCAGGGAGGTTCCACACGCCGTGGAGCAACTAAGCCTGTGCACCGCGACTACTGAGCCTGTGCTCTGCGGCAAGAAAGGCCAGCACAGTGAAGAGTAGCCCCCGCCCGCGGCACCTCAAGAAAGCCCGTGTGCAGCAACCAAGACCCCAGACAGCCAAAAGTAAATACAACAAAGAAGTGATCATTTTAAAATGTTAATCTCTTTCTTCTAAGTACTTTTTTAAGATCCTTAACTTCAGCATATTTGCAAAGCCCCTCTTGTCACTTAAGAAACTCAAATGTCACACCCAGAAAGAAGAATCCAGAAAAAACACCCTCAGTTGTCATCCTGTGAAGCTGCTATAATACGCTTTGAAAACTAGTAATTAAAGGGAAAGGATTGAGCGTGTTTTCCTGCTTTTTCAGCAGGAATCAGGGCTTACAACCGGCTCCCATTGATGCAGGAAAACCACCAGTTAGAAGCATGTGGCTTATACTCAAGAAGGGCAGAGCAGAACAGGAAAGGAGCTTGGCCAAGCCTCCACGGAACGTGGGGCTCAGGGAGGCTGTCCCGGGGGGCTGCCCCCCCCTCAGCTGCAGCGTAGAGGGGGAACGCCTGGCCACATGCTGACGGGTCACGGTGCCTAACTGCGCAGTGCAAGGGCTGGGCTATCAGCCCTGGCCAGTGTCCATCCGGCCATCTCTAACGGAGGGACAACCAGGACACAGGGCCACGTGGGGACCACAGTGGCACTTAAAACCTTTTGCCTGAAACATCCGCGTTCCATCCACCACGCCTTCAGAACCAACATCCGGTTTATGGGAAATACTAGGAGAGACAGCCAGACGCACAGCCGGCAGAAGCTCCTGTAGGACGAGAGGCCCGGCGCATCGGCCGCTTGCGCTGTGCGGCAGGTCACCGCCGGCCTCGCGGCTTCGTCATCGCTCACTTGCACTGTGCGGCAGATCACCACCGGCTTCGCAGCTTCTTCATCTCTCGCCGTCCCTTAGAAGGCTGGGCACGGCTTAGCTTGGTGTCACCTGCTTAGGGTTCCACGTGCCTGAAACCAGCATCAGCAAGGCTGGACTTCCACCTGGAGCCCTGGGGGAAATCCACCTCCACGCTCATCCAGCTGGTGGGATTAATTTCCTGGTGGTTGAGGGACTGAATTTCCCTTTTCCTAGTCCCATCACTTCATGGCAAACAGATGGAGTGAAAGTAAAAGCAGTGAGAGATTTTATTTTGGGGAGCTCCAAAATCACTATGGACAGTGACTGCAGCCATGAAATTAAAAGACGCGTGCCCGTTGGAAGGAAAGCTATAACAAACCTAGACAGCGTGTTAAAAAGCAGAGACATCGCTTTCCTGACAAAGGTCTGTATAGTGAAAGCTACGGTTTTTCCAGAAGTCATGTATGGATGTGTGAGTTGGACCATACAGAAGGCTGAGGAACAAAGAATTGATGCTTGCAAATTGTGGTGCTGGAGAAGACTCTTGAGAGTCCCTTGGACAGCAAGGAAATCAAACCAGTCAATCCTAAAGGAAATCAACCCTGAATATTCATTGGAAGGACTAATGGTGAAGCTCCAATACTCTGGCCACCTGATGCGAAGAGCTGACTCATTGGAAAAGACCCTGATGCTGGGAAAGATTGAAGGAAAAGGAGAGAAGGGGGCGTCAGAGGATGAGATGGTTGGCTGGCATCACCAACTCAATGGACGTGAATTTGAGCAAACTCTGGGAGATAGTGAAGGACAGGGAAGCCTGGTGTGCTGCAGTCCATGGGGTCACAAAGAGCCAGTGAGTGACTGAACTATAGCATGAGCTTCCTAGGGCTGTGTGGCACAGTCTGGGTGGCGTGAACAACAGAAATTCGCTCTCTCCCAGTTCTGGAGGCCGAGATCAAGATGTTAGCAGGGCCTGCTTCTTCTGGGGCCGTGAGGGAGGATCTTTCCAGGTCTGTCCCCAAATTTCCCTTCTTAAAAAGGACATCAGTTGGACCTTCTCTGGTGGTCCAGTGGCTAAAGACTCTGAACTCCCAATGCAGGGGCCCTGGGTTCAATACCTGGTCAGGGAACTAGACCCCATATGCTGCAACTAAATATCCCGCATGCTGCAAGAAAACAGAAGATCCTGTGTGCCACAACTAAGCAAAAATAAGCAAATAAGCAAATAAGCCAAATAAGCAAAAATAAACACTAAAAAAGACACTAATCATGTTGGGTTAGGGCCCACCCCAATGACCCTAATGGCTCTTGTAATTATCTGTCAAGATCCTACTTCCAAATAAGGAGACATCTCTCCATCCTCATGGGCTTGGGGATTAGGGTGGGGACCTGGGCAGGCATACCTGGTGGGAGCCATTCTGGAGTAAAAGGAGTTAGCGAACCTAATAAGCAGATGCAGCACAATATTCCTGGATGGAACAAATCAGCTGTGAAGGTCAGGGTGGGGCCACCAGAGCAATGTCCTCCCCAAGCCAGGTATGTGCTGCCTCTCCCGGGACTCTGCCGTGGCTGCAGACCCGGAGCCTTCTCCCCTGCCCACAAGCCCTCTGATCCCCTCACAGGCACCACTTGGGGGTCCCCGGCTTCTCAGGGAAGGTGCCTCCTCTCCTGCTGCCCTCTCCAGCCCAAACATGAGTCTCAGAAGTTAAACTGAAGAGTTCGTCATTCAGTCGTATCTGACTCTTTGTGACCTCATGGACTGTAGCCTCCTAGGTCCTCTATCCACGGGACTCTCCAGGCAAGAATACTGGAGTGGGTGGCCATTCCCTTCTCCAGAGGATCTTTCCAACCCAAGGATCGAACCTGCGTCTCCTGCGTTGCAGGCAGATTCTTTGCTGTCTGAGCCACCTGGGAAGCCCTGGTCTCGGGAGATGCCCCATAAGTGCCACATGAGATCTGTGCTTCTCAAGAGAGTCTCCTTTCCTAACAGTGGCCTGGGGACTGGCCTGGCCGCTGGGCCGGGGGGTGGGGGTGGGAGAGGCTTCCCCAGACTGCTCAGCAGGTGGTACTTTTCTGTCCTAGAGAAAAACGAGGTGACTTCTCCCTGACATTCACTGTCCCCCAAATGACTGAGATTCCCTGGTGTGTGTGTATCTTGGGGCAGCTGGAACAAGGGACCACGAATGAGTGACTTAACACAGAAATTTGTTCTCACACAGTCCTGGAGCCCAGAGGTCCAAAGTCAGCATCACTGGGCTGAAATCAAGGTGTCACAGGGCCATGCTCCCTCCAGAGGCTCCAGGGGAGGGCATGGCAGTGGCACATGGTGGGCAGCATATCAGGAGTCTGATAAACTGCAGTTTGAGACTGAAACCGATCATGGTTTCTGAGACCCTGGAGGATGCTGGCTGTCCTCTCACTGGGTATCTGCGTCCTGTTTTGCACTAATTAGTGAAAGTGAAAGTGAAGTCGCTCAGTCGTGTCCGACTGTTTGCGACCCATGGACTGTAGCCCATCAAGCCTCTCCGTCCATGGGATTCTTTAGGCAAGAATACTGGAGTGGGTTGCCATTTCCTTCTCCAGGGGATCTTCTCGACCCAGGGATTGAACCCAGGTCTCCCACATTACAGGCAGACGCTTTAACCTGGGCTCCACCAGGGCAGCCCTTAAATACAAGAATACAGTCTTTCAGAAAACCTCCTATAGAGACACAGAACTTCAGATCTAAGTACTAACATCAAAGATTTCAAGGGAGGAAAGGAAGCCAGGTTGAAAGAAGAAGGGGGAGGAGGCGGGAGAGGGGGGGCAAAAGGGGTGGCCTTACAGACGTTTCCTGCCACCTACAGATACCCAGGCATTATGGGACTTTTCCCTGGGCCTCCAGAGAAGGGAAGACTGGAACTCAGCCCTACCAGAAATCAGACCAGACCAGAACCAGAATTCGAGTTCTCTACCAAGAGGAGGTGATCAGTCTCCAATCCTCAGCTCAGGCTGAGGGCCCTTCGACCAGATTCCTGCGTCCAGGACTGGGGGACTAGAAAAACAGGGAAGGATAACTAACTGGCAGGAATTTAATTTTGAGCTGTGCACACAGGTCCCCAGGATGCAGGCTTAGAGGCAAAGAGATGCTCTGGGATGTACAAGGCCAGAGCGTGGGATATGGACAAGGCTCCTGGGGACACCTGATTTGCCATCTCAAGAGTCTCCCCCAGTATCCCTGGGGCGTGGGCAAGGTGGGGCCAGGCCCCGCCTCATCACAGAACTGCTGACACCTTCACTGATGTTCTCCTAATCCCGGATCACCGGGAGCGAGCCCGTCTTAATTAGAAGTGGAGACCCAGGTCCAGGAGCCCTGCTGAACGCCGTCAGCGCCCACGGCTGGGTGAGATGACCACACTGCTGCTCGTGTGTGTGCATTCCCCGTCACCCTCCCTTGTTCCTTTCTCCTCCATCTCATCACTACCTATCCTGCCCACTCCTGGCCTCCCAGGTCTGGGGGTAACCCAAGCTCCCCACCCCCACCTACAGGGAGGGAGTTGGGGTAGCAGGGAAGCGTGACCTGTCCCTGGGAGCCCCGGCCGCCCCCTTGTCCACCTCCCAGGACCCTGCTCCCTGGTGCGGACCCCAGGTGACAATGGGGCACAGAATCAGACCTGGCCCTAGTCCCCTGGTGGAGTTGGGGAGATGCAAGCAAATGAGCTCCAGGCCTGGAAAATGCTAGAAAAATCAGGATACTGCCTTGGGACACAGCACACAGACTCAGTCAGGACCCGGCACCACCCGGGCCTGTCCTGGATCTAATCACGCAGAGGAAAAGTGAGTCCCAGAGAGACAGGGACATCGGGGAGCAGCCTGGTGGTGTCCGGGTCAGCTCCCAGCTCCATGCGCCCAGCGCCCTCGCCACTGTTCTGTTGATGGTGGAAGAACCCTTGGCCTCGTGTGGGAAAGACCTGAGTGGGCACAGGCATTTCAGGCCTGGGCGTGGGGGGAAGTTCGGAGTGTTGGGGGCCCGCTGGAGAGGCTGCTGTGAGGGCGGCAGCTGTCCAGGGAGCTGGAGCAGCGCCCCAGGGGTGGCCAACTTACGCAGGGAGCGGGTCAGGCCTGGGGCCTGAACACCCAGGGCTGCTCTGGCCTGGGGAGGGGCTGTGGTGGGGGGTTTTGGCTTTAGATCTACACTCTGGGGTGCTGGACATGTCTCCACTAGCACCCACCAGTCCTGTTCCGCATGGAGCCGAAGGTGGCAGGGGACCCCCAGCCTGCCTCTCTCCACCAGCCTGGGTCACAGCCATTTCCCAGGCCAGCCGTGTCCTCTGAGGCCTTCAGGTCTGAGATGGACATGGGGCCCTGGCCAGGGCAGGGCAAGACCAGAGTGGGGCCAGGATCCAACCTTACTCCGTCCTGATCACAGCTGAGCAGAAGGAAAGCTCGGGGAGTTTAACCCCAGGAGCCGGAGCTCAGCCCCGAGCAGGGAGAACCCTGGGGCCCTGGGGGGCTGGGTCTGCTCCAGAGCCAGCCTGCTTCAGCCTGGCCAGCACGGGGGTGGTCACCCTGCACAACGACAGCCCCCTCCTGGTGCAAGGCTCAGGCCCAGGGGGATTGTGGGCCCCAGGCCCTGGTCCTCACCCAGGGTCAGGCCCAGCGCTGACTCCCTCCTCCCCTTCCTCTCTGTGACCCCTCCAGTCCTCCACCCCAGGGGCCAGAGGCTGCACAGGCAGGTCACAGGACTCTCAGAGGTCAACATCATCCCCCGTGGCCCCCACCTCCTCCCTGAGCAGCCCCTGCCCCCAAGCAGTGAGACCCCTACAAGTGCTTGCCCTCTCAGGAAGGTCCTGGGCCCTGCAGGAGCCAGCGGAGAATGGTGTCCCTCCCCTCTGAATGGGCTTCCCTGATGACCCAGATGGTAGAGAATCCACCTGCAACTCAGGAGACCCAGCTTCAATCCCTGGGTTGGGAAGATCCCCTGGAGAAGGGAATGGCAACCCACTCCAATTTTCTTGCCTGGAGAATCCTCACGGGCAGAGGAGCCTGGCAGGCTACAGTCCATGGGGACCCAAAGAGTTGGATACAACTGAGCGACTAAGC
>SJYT01019663.1:103132-123843 GCA_006410635.1 Cephalophus harveyi | reverse complement strand
TCATCTGCATATCTGAGGTTATTGATATTTCTCCCGGCAATCTTGATTCCAGCTTGTGTTTCTTCCAGTCCAGCGTTTCTCATGATGTACTCTGCATATAAGTTAAATAAGCAGGGTGACAATATACAGCCTTGACGGACTCCTTTTCCTATTTGGAACCAGTCTGTTGTTCCATGTCCAGTTCTAACTGTTGCTTCCTGACCTGCATACAGATTTCTCATGAGGCAGGTTAGGAGGTCTGGTATTCCCATCTCTTTCAGAATTTTCCAGTTTATTGTGATCCACACAGTCAAAGGCTTTGGCATAGTCAATAAAGCAGAAATGGATGTTTTTCTGGAACTCTCTTGCTTTTTCCATGATCCAGCGGATGTTGGCAATTTGATCTCTAAGCACAGCACCCCCTCAATCCTGCTGCCCCCAGGCCACCCCCCCACCCTCTCCAGGGAGCCACTGGGGTGGGGGTCACACCTCCTCTCTGGACCTGGCTGCTCCCTTGGAACATCAAGTTGAATTAGCTCCAGGCGCTGGGCTGGGGGGTGGCCTGTGCCCAGCTGTGACTCCCTGGGCCTCTCACCCCTGGCCTCCTGGGCAGAGTCCACCATCTGCTGTCCTAAACACAGGGCCTGTCCCGGAATCCCTGCACTGCCCTAGGCACCCACCCCTGGGGAATGCCCTGCCCAGAAAGGCTCAGGGTCTGACACAGGCCCGCTTGGAAGGGTCTTAGGGGCCTTCCAGGCTCCAGGACCCCTGGGACCCCAGGTGGACCTCGTGGATCTGGGGCGAGGGGAGAGCCTGGGGTAGGCAGCCCTCGGCTTTGCTGGATCCCCTGTCAAAGCCCAGCCCTTGCATCTCTCCTGAGGAACCTGGGGTCCAGTGGGGTCCTGTCCAGGCCCTCAAGGCAGGGGCTACCCCAGGGTCTCCAGAGCACCCCTGAAGGACAGAGGACGGTGCCCCAACCCCTCCCAAAGCTGCCCACACAGAAACTAGCTGTGTGACTTTGGGGAGCCTGTGGCCAGCCCAGCCCAGATTCCCAGCTAACTGTCTTGGAGGGTCTCAGAGAGCCAAGGAGGGGCTGGGGCACCCTGGAGAAGCAGAGCCCCCGGCAGAGCTCCCTCCCAAGGAAAGCCGCGGGCCAGAGGGCGGGCTGTTCCTCTCTGCAGGCTGGGGCTGAGTCGGAGCGGGGAAGCAGGCAGGATGGTGGAGGGACGATGGGAGGTGGGAGTGGAGGACGGGACACATGTGGCGGTGATCAGGACTCGGGGTGGGGGGCAGGCCCAGGGAGAGCCGAATGGGCAGGCGAAGGTGCCCCTCCTGCACTTCAGCACCCACGGCTGCTTCTAAAACTCCCTCGCCCCTAGCCCGGTCATGCCCGGCTCGCGGCGGCCTGCAGCCCCGCTGGAGACTGCTGCTTTAGCAACTGCAGGTGAGGGCTCGAAGGGCAGGCCGCCCCTTGAGAACCCCGTCCCCACCTTGACGCCCCTGCACAGGGCTTCCTACGTGGCGCTAGTGGTAAAGAACCCACCTGCCAATGCAGGAGACGTTAAGAGACGCGGGTTCGATCCCTGGGTTAGAAAGACCCCCTGGAGAAGGAAATGGCAGCCCACTCCAGTATTCTTGCTTGGAGAATCCCATGGACGGAGGAGCCTGGCTGGCTACAGTCTATGGGGTCGCAGAGAGTCAGACACGACTGAAGCAACTTAGCACACGGAGGCCTGGCAGGCCTTTCCTCTACCGGAGGGGCCTGGCTTTGCCCCTCAGTCCCCCTCGGAGCCCAGGGCTGCAGATCCACTTCTGCTCAGCTGAGGGGGAGGGGCCGAGTGGGCGCCCCTCCCGCAGAGACCCCAACTCTGAGCCCCGCCTGCCCCTCCCTGCAGCCAGCCTGGGGGCCACAGCTGCCAACGGTGGCCCCTGCAGGACGGGGCGGCGGTCAGTCCGCAGGTCTCCCCCAGGCTCCCCGCAGGGCGGGCCTGTCTCTCTCGCGCTTCGGCTTGTGTTAAACAAGAGTGTTGCTCAACCTCACAGGGGCGGTCAGGCTGTTGTTGGAGGAGCTTAGGGAAACGTAGGACCGGCCCTTCCGGGCAGTGCTCTGACCCCTTGAGGCCCGGCCTCCTCACCTCCTTGCAGGAGGCCAGCACCCGCCTGGGAGAGGTGCACACCCCCCGCCTGTCCCCCACTAGATGCCCGGCCAGGCCGGGTCCCGGCTGGACAGGCAGCTGGCGAGAGCACGCAGGCCAGGAGCCCACCCGGCTGCCCCAGCTCCGCTGCGGTTCTGCCCACCCCAGTCCTCTGCGGATTCTGCCGCTTGTTGGAGGGGAGCCTGCGGTGTGACCGCCCTGCTTCCTGCACTGCAGGGCATCGAGGGGCCCCTGCCCCCTACAGGGCATCTCCACGAGCTGGGGGAGGGCGCTGGTGCCTTGCTCGCCCCGATGTGCTCAGGAGGGGCCGCTGCAGGTGGGGAGGGGTCCCAGAGATGCCCCTTGACTCCTGGGATGAAGGCGCAGTGAGCTGTCCCAGGACAGGGCAGGGAGCCCCAAGCCCCAGGCCTTGGAGGGTCCAGGTGCCCTTCTGCCCAGAGCCCTGCCCCCCAGGAGCCCCGAGATCTGGCTTAGAGGCCGTGAGGAGGGTCTCCTGGGAACCTGGCTCTGCTCACCTCCTTGGTTGCCCCTCCCCACCAGGAGAGGCTGGGGCCGCGGGGCTGCGGCTCCTTCGCCCACGGGGGCTGAGCCCCTCCTCCCCGCCCAGGCCGCAGCGTGTAAGGCTCTGGTGACTCACGGCTGTGGCTTTATTCCCCTGGAGAACAGGAAGCCCACAGTCCTGCCCGCCCACGCACAGCCTGCCAGGAGTTGGGCAGCAGCGCCCCCGCTCAGTCCGCAGAGGCTGCCCTGGGCCGAATAGTGGGGCCTGGAGAGGACCAGGGAGCAGGGACCCAGGGGCACGCCGGGGGCAGGGAGCCCGCACTGAGCCCCCCTGCGCCCCCGCCCCCGGGTGCCGAGAGGGTACAGCTCACCTCCCCAGACCCTCGACGCGCCCCCCTCTCCCTGGCAGTGCTGACTCACCTGCAGCCTTCACCCTCCTCCTGAGCCCCAGGAGCCTGTCCTAGGCCTACTGCGTGCCCCAGGGGGCTGTTCCTGGGGCACATGGATGCCCATCTGAGCCCCCCAGCACCTGCTGAGTGCACCTGGCCCAGCTGGACAGACAGGCTGGCCTTCTTGGCCTCCAGCCTCTCGGACCCAGTGCCTGCTCCCTCCTCCCCCGCGCCCAGGACACACCTTACCACCTCTCCACACACCTGCAGGGGCCCCCGCAGGTCAGGTCCGCCACTCTGGGACCAGTGATGGGGGTGGGGGCCACGGGCACCGAGGAGGAGAAGGAGCTGAGGGAGGGGAGGGGTCTCCACACACGTGGTCTCCAAGATGGGGGGCTCAGGTGATCTCAGGACCCCCCAGGAACCCCAAGCTGGTTTCCAGCACTGCCTGCCTCCATGAGACCTGTGAGCACGAGGGGCTCATGAGAGGCAAGACCCGTGGCTGCCTTTGGGCAAAGGTTTGAGAGAAACTCCTCGGGGAGGGGGCTCCCTGAGCTGCCTGCTTGGAGGACTGTCCCCTTCCAGGCCCCCCACTGACTCACGCCCCTTCCCCTCAAGGCTGGTACTCGGTGAGGACAGCACCATGCCTCAAGGACCCCCCCTCCAGCCCCCACGGGGAACAGGGGCAGAATCACCTTGTGCAAACCAGCAGCCCCTGCCCCTCCTGCGGGCGCCCTGGCTGTTCCAAGGGCCAGCCAACTGCACCAGGCCCTCCGCTCCTCTGTGGGGTGGGCAAGGGGCCACGCTCCTTGAAAGGCCATGCTCCCGCTCTTTCTCGGTGACACCCCCCAGGGCCAGTCAGCCCTGCAGACACCAGTGCAAGGTCTCCGTGCCGACCACAGGGGTCTTTCCCCTGCAGGATTCATACACACACACACACACACGCACGTGTGTATATATGTGCACACACAGCGGGTCTCCAAACACCATATACACACAAGCAGGAGGTCCCTGGGCCCAGCACACAGGAGGCTTTCACCCTGAAAACAAGGCCAAGGAGAACGGAGACTGGGGTTTTGCCAGGAGTCAGGGGGTGGGGCTGCTCATGGGGACCAGGTTCCCCCTGGGGTGATGGAATGTTCTGGAAGTACATAGTGGTGATGATGTAAAGTTACCAAACTTCACTCTATATTGTAGGTTTTGTGTATTTTATCGTGATAAAAATAACCCCAAGTTGTAGGGTCCAGAACATAGTGGGGGTTTCAGTGCCAGCCTCCCAGGTCCCAGGGAACGGGGACACTTTCCTCCAGGCAGACCCAAGCCACCCTCGGCTGAAGGCGAGGACCTGCCATCCACTCCTGAAATCCAAGGGATGCGTCACTGCAATTACGTCAGCTGCAGTCACTGGCATTTCTGGAGCATTCGGAGGCCCCAGGCCCACTCAGGAGATGGATGCCGTTTCCTGCCCGACATGGAAAGAACCTCCGGGGCTGCTGTTTTAGAGAAATAACAGTCCCAGTGGAGCAGGCAGGGAGGGGCTGGTGCTGACTCAGGAAGGTGCTGAGCTTGCTTTCAGCTTAGGGAAGCCCCCAGCCCTGCCCTCCTCTGCCTCTGCCCACGCAGGAGCTAAGTGAACTCTTCACCTGGGCGTGTGTTCTCTGGTGGATTTACTTATTACCTCTGCACTCAGTCTGACAAGACAAAACTACACGGCCTTAAGAAGCCCCTCTGCTAGGCTCACATGCACTGGTCTAAGTGGGTGAAGTCCTTGGGTTCCAGCTCTCCTCCCGATTCTACCCAGGGCATGCAAGTGAATGCCATCTGAGGTCTGGAAGGATGTTCTGTTGCCAGCAGGCAGAGCAGATTTCAAACGCATTTTCCACAAGCCTCATGCATAGTCCTTATGTCTGGCCTCATTCACAAGCCTGATTTCTCTCCCAGCTGCAGTTTCAGCAGTGGATTATTCTGAAAGCCCCATCTTTGTCCTGACAATTTTCACCCTCATGGACTTTGTGTGGTAACTCGAATCACTGCACCGCGAGAGGAACACTGCAGATTCACAAGCCCAGTTCAGGGCTGGGTGGGGAAGGAGACCCGCAGATACCAGCCACCGCCCCCAACACACTACAAGGGAAGTGGTTCCGTCCAAAGTCCCTCAGGCTCCAGGGTGAGTCCCTGCAGGCATAGAAGCACCTCCCTTGAGGCTGACAGAGCTAAAGTGCTGGGTGTTTACTGAGACAGCTATTTGGGGAAAAGGCAGAGAAAAGCAACATTTCTCCCAGCTTCCTGCCAGCCCCCTCAGCACATGAATTATTTCCAAGGGCTCATTTTGCTGGCCCTTTGCCGAAAGACTCAAGTTTATTTTGCTTTTTGCTACCTCCCCCCAACCCCGCCCCAGGATAATCTGAGGCTAGGGTATGTTGTCAACCTTGGTAAGTGACCACGACATGAGCTTGAAGGACATATCCCCCGATTAATAATAAATGACCAGAGCCAGCGTCTGGAGGACGCCAGTCTTCAGCCAGCCCGCGGGGCTCCAACACGGAGCGCTTCCGGCCCTGGCTTGTGCCCAAAGTCAGCAGAGCTGCTAGCGGGGCTGGGGGCCTGTGGGCAGACCCGAGGAGGGCAGCCTGAGAATCGGTCTCTGGGGCGACTGCCCAGCACAGAGCATCCCGTCCCACCCTCCAGGACCCTCCTGGGAAGATGCTTCCCACCTACCCCATCCCCCCAACCCAAACTTCTCCGATCCCGGAAGCCCGGGAAAGTTGAAGGGCGCGGGTCGCGGGCGCACCGGCGGCCTTCAGCACCGCGGACAGCTCCGCGCGCCGACCCTGCCCCCGCCCGCCCTACCGGTCGTCGTTCTGGAAGGACTGGTCGCCCAGCAGCAGGTCCCGGAAGCGGTACCGCGGCGGCAAGGGCAGCACCTCCGAGTCCAGGTCGCTCATCTTGAGGCCGGCGGTGTCCAGGCGCGCGCCGTCCCCGCGGCCGCCGTCCTCGGCGCCGGGCTGCCTGCGGGCACACGCCAGCGCCCCCTCAGCCCGCGCCCGCGCCCTCCCGCGCCCAGCGCCCCGGGCCTCCTGGCCCGCAGGGCCGCGCCTCCCCCGCCCCGCCCTGCCCGCGCAGCGCCCCCGATCCCCACGCGCCTGGCCGCGCAGCACAGCCCGGGCCACTGCACCCCCCGCCCCTGCAGGGCTGTGAAGCCCACTGCAAAGCACCTCCAGGGTGTGGGGGAGGTTCGCCACTGCCCACATCAGGGGCAGGCACTCACCCCACCCCTGGACTCCCACCAGGGCCACAGAAGCCCTCCCAGCAACCCCCACATAGACTGCCTACGCAGCCTTCCTCAGGATCCAGAACACTCATCTCCCCCACTTCCAGACCCTCAGGCTGCTGGGCTCGGGCCGGGGGTGGGGGTGTGTGTGACAAGGAGACTTAAGAAAAGGCCCTTGTCTGTGGCCTCCATGGGGCCAAGCGGCTCAGGTGGGATCAGAACCTGGGAGGTGGTGGCAGTGGGGACGGCAGGATCCCTCTGGGCCCCCAGCTGCCCTTTGCTCAGTATCACCAGGACTCTGTGGCCAGAAGCCCCTGTCCCCACTTGGCAGGACAGAGCAGAGGAATGAGATCAGACCAGGTAAACTGGGAGGGCCCTTGGTGGTCTGCAGCCTTCTGGGGCCCAAACATTTGTCTCCTGGGGCACCTGCCCCTTCCCGCCCCCACCCCACATCCAGGTGAGTTTTGGCTGCGGTCACCCTCAAGCACCAAGGCTCCCGGTTCCCAGCCTCCTGGGGCGACAGCCTCATCAGGACCTCTCTGCCCGCCACACAGAGGCTTGCTCGCCAGCCCCCGCGCCCCGTCATCACCCAGTGGGTGCTGGACACAGCAGGGCAGCTGCATAGCATTAACTGAGTGCCCTGGGGAGCCTTACCTCCACGGCGCAGGCGGGCAGGGGAGGCGCGGCCACGAGTGCAGGTGGGAGGCTAGGGCAGACCCCCAGCTCCCGCCAGGTGAGCCCAGCCCCAGGCCACCCCTTGGTGGTGCCCTCAGCTCTGCCGTGGGGAGGTGGAATTCTCTCCCTGCAGCCTCCACCAGCTGGGCTGAGCCCTCACTCTGCTCTTCTGAGAGCCAAGACCCACCCCGGGGGGGGGCGGCGGGGGAGGCAGTATATCAGCTGGGACCCTTTGGTGGTGGACCCATGAATGGGCCTTTTGGGGCCTTCAGAGGCACTCCCGCGACAGCAGACCAGCTGGAGGGCACGGGGTGGGGGGTTCTCTGCCCTGTGAGGCCTGTTCCTGCCAAGCAAGGGGCAGGAGATGGAGGGAGGAGCCTGGCTCTGCCCCTGGGCAGGTGCAGGGCTCCGCTGACCACTCATTCCCAAACTGAAAACTCACGGACAAGCTGTGCGAGAGGCTGGAGGCCAGGCCACTCACCTGAAGCACGAGGTCCACGCTGGGGGTGTGGGGTGGGCGGCAGGCACTCTGGTCCCCTCCTCTCCCTCCTCAGGGCAGGAAGGGCAGGCGCACTCCCCGGGCCCCCACTGAGCGCCTAGCCCACGCGTCCCGACCCCCGGACAAGCGGCAGGCAGGCGTCAGCCCCTCATCCCGTGGCTTTGGGAGCTGCTCAAGGGCCGTCCCGGGCCCAGGCTGCGAGTGGCCCTGTGGGCCCAACACGCCTGTGTGCTGTTCTCTGGGTCACGGGGTCAACCCCGAAGATCTGGCAGTGTTTGTAAAACAACATTTTCCTAATCACATCAGCGTGATTGCATGTTTTTCCTTAGTCATAAGCTGGGGCCGTGGGGAGGCGCAGGCAGGCAGGGGAGCCACGTGGCGGGAGGTTGGGGTTGTGTTTTCTTGCTTTTGTCCCTTTCTTGCTGACCACCTCTTTTGACGGCAGAACCCCAGAGCTCCCCAGGCATGGCTGCCTTTGACCCCTTCTTCACTTTGACCTGTTTTGGGTTTTCTCTCATGTCCTGGCCTTGAGACCCGGACACAGCAGGGTCTCTGCTTCAGGAGAACACGGCGAGGTGGAGGGCGGGGGGAAATTGTGCCCGGAGTCAGAAGGCCCCGCCGTGTGGTCTCCGGGGGTGACCGGGAACGCGGCCCCTCCTCCCTCGTGGTGCAGCCAGGACACAGGAGCCTGGAGGGAGCATGCACCAGGAAGCAGGCGCCCCGCGGGCCTCGTGGTGTCCTGCCTCGTTGCCCCAGCGGAGCCGAAAGCCCACACGAGCCTGAGTGATTGTCGTGCTGGCCGATGGCCAGGCCCCGGGGCTCCTGGAACGGTGCCCCTTGTAAGAGGGACGTGGCCGGGCAGCTGCTCCCCGTGTCCAGGGGCCTGCTCAAGGCCGCTCAGCCCAAAGGCTTGTGTCACTGAGAGCTTCCAGGCATGTGGGACTCGGGGGTCCTGTCCCCGCCCATACCTGCCCACCCCCAACAGCTGGGATGGTCCAGGTGGGGCGAGAACGGGCCACCTGTGCCTCCTCGTCGTCCCCTTCCTCTCCTGGGGTGACTGGGGGTCGGAGGACCCGGGGAGGAAGTCCAGGATCCCCAAACCACGCCCAGTGTCTTTTCTGTCTGACGGCCACACAGAAGAACTCAGGGCTTCCGTGGCCTAAAGCAAGCATCCATCTCCCTGGCCCTCAACTGCCCTCAGGACAAGACATGGAACTTCATCGGGGACTCACTGTCCCCCGTTCCCCGGAGCCAGGACAGAGCACCCCCTCCCAGACAAGGCCTTGGGGGACTCTCAAGTCCCCTCGACATGAACCTGCCGGGCCCAGGAAGCTGCCCAGGGTCCTGATGACTGAGCAGGCCTCAGTCCTGCCCCTTTAGCTCATGGTGAGTGGCCCCAGGGAAGTCACCCGACCTCTCTGAGCCCCCGTTTCTTCTTTCGTAAACGAATATTCTGAAGGCTCTACCGTTATGAAGCGATGGCGGAGATGGAATGAGGCAGCACGTTTGAGGTGGTCAGTGTGTGTGATCCATGTCAGGTTTTAATTTGGGGCTGCTGAGCCAGTTGTTTGGCCAAGTTCCGGTGGACAAAGGCCCTGACCCCAAGCATCAGGTTCCTGGGACGGCCAGCTCCCTGTCCCCATCTCCCCAGTTCAGCAGGAGGCCCCTTTGGGGGCCTTTTGGGATGGTGACCAGGGAGGCCAAGGCGACAGGAAGCCCACTCCCAGCACACACACAGCAGGAAGTCACCTCCCAGTTTGGGGCACATGAGCTCGGGCACCCTGACCCTCTGGCCGCAGGGGACAGACAGCCTGGGCCACGGCACTGCATGCAAGCCGCGTGCCAGGCACTGTGACTGCACTGCCCAGCAAGGAGTCCTCAGAATCCCTCCTGCAGCCAGGACTTCCCGTCTCTCTGAGAGGAGCTGAGGACATCTGGGCTCACACAGCCTAGGAAGAGGCCCAGGAGGCGGGGGTGGGGAGGCCAGGCGCACCTGAGCAGAGCCCTGCCTTTCACCACCAGGGCTTTCCGGTGAGACTAGTGGTAAAGCACCCGCCCGCCAACGCAGGAGATACAGGAGACGCAGGTTTGCTCCCTAGGCTGGGAAGATCCCCTGGAGCAGGGCGCGGCAACCCACTCCAGTACTCTTGCCTGGAGAATCCCATGCACAGAGGAACCTGGAGGGCTACAGTCCGTGGGGTCACAAAGAGTCAGACACAACTGAAGCGGCTTGGCACGCACACGCTACCCACAGGTGGCCAAGGGGCATCCTTCTGAGGGACAGGACTTCCACTTCTCTCCCCTCCCAAGTCCTGCCCCCCGCCCCCAGCCCGGGTGGTCAAGGAGTTAAGCATGACTGAGGACAGTAAAGTGGTCAAAAACCTCCTTCTCCCACCAAAGGCACCAGGCCCTGGTGGTCGCCTAAGTTTGCCACCGTCAAACCGTGCCAAAGCACAGAAAGAAACAGAAGTGACTTTGTTCATTTTCCTAAGCGGACCTAACGCCATCACCAAAGTCAGGTGCAGACAACACCAGGGTACTGATACATAGGAGGAGACCTCCCTGAAGGCTCTAAGTGCAAAAATCCTAAGTAAACTGTTAGTAAGCGGAATCCAGGAGTGCATTACAACACCATACCACCAGCATCCAGGAGGATTTACCCGAGTGTGATGTACTTCACAGTGCCAAGGAATTAAAGCAGAAAATCTATATGATTTTGTGAGCAAATACAGATCTGTTAAGGATCTGTTAAGACCCCAAATCCGTTAGTAAAATTAGATATAGAGGGAAATGTTCTTAATTTGATTAGCAAAACCAACAGTGGAATCCTGGGGGCATTCCTGCTCCAGGGGGAACGCAAGTCTGTCCGCTGCAACAGGCCCACCGGGCCTCCTGGGGGCCCAGTGAGACGAGGGCGGTGCGAGAGGAGGACGCCGTGGGCTCTTTCTGCTGTCAGCAGCAGCATCCCCATTTGCCTCAAAACCCCAAGAGTCAACTGAAACCTATCAGAACAAATGAGAGCTTCTAATGCGGCCGCCAAACCAGAGAGCACCGGATGTATGAAGCGAGGGCAGGAGCAACGAGGCGGCCGCAGCATCACGAGGGAGTTCGCGCCCCATTCTCCCTGGGCCTACAGGGTCCCTCAGGGAGGCCGCCCACCGCTCCCCGGCACCGTCTTAACAGCGGGAGGAGCTCGCGCTCCCAGCCCTTGACAGTCCCTTCCCCAGACGAGGGGGCAAAGTCAATCAGCACACAGCCATTTCGAGTCTGACAAACCATTTCCAAGATTTACACTGAAGACTAAATATGCGAGACCGGCCAGGACGGGTGTGAGAGAAAAACAGAGAAGGGGCGGGCCTTGCCAGCTGTCAGGGCTAATTTATAGCCTCAGCAGAGGGACCGGCTCGAGCTTGGCACGAGAGAGGACACAGAGCCGGGGAATTCAGGATGAGAGGCAGGCGATCTCGGGAGGGAAGCGGCAACTTGGGGCTGGGGTTGGAACGAGGGCCACTCGTGGGATGCTCACGGCATCCTGGGTGGTGGGGTCGGCGTCCCCTCATTTTGCTGATGGGAAAACGGAGACGCAGAGAATGTATGCTCAGCTGAAGGAACTCAGCTATCCAGGCAGGCCCAGACCCAGAGCCCAGAGCCCCTCAGGGGCGATGCCATCCGTCCAGCCATCAGCTAAAAGAAAAAACCCACTTTTCAGCCCCAAACCGAGGAGGCCGGAAGAGGACACAGAGCGGAGATGTCTACGGCGGAGAAGGCCTATCGTTTAGCAGAACAGACGCACAAATGCTTCCACGTGGGAAAAGACACTGCCATTTAAAGAAACGATGACAGGGAAGAGCAGCGACAGCAATCAGGTCAGCGCACGGGTGCCTGGAAGTCACCCAGGAAAGACAGACGGGCAAGAGGAGGCAAAGGACAGCGAGGTGGCCACTCAGGAGGGGACACAGGAGTCCAGCGCTACACGTGTGAAGGGCTTCCTGCCTTCCTGGTCATCAGGAGACAGGCCAGCGAGCACCATAACAGGGCCGGGGGGCCTCTCCAACTCCAAGCCTCCACCTGGGACCCTTCACCTACACCGGGGACACTGGGCCCCCACCCTGCCTCACGATGACACCTTGGGCGGCCCGGACGTTCGTGACGGAGGACATAACGCCCTGTGAACACAATCCACTCCAAAAGAAGCCCAGGGAGACAGGCTTTCTCTGCAGGCCTGGCTCACGCCAGGCGTGTAGGCCGTCCTTACCACATGGAGAGAGTTCCAGGGAGCTGGGGCTGGGGGGGGATTCCTGCCTCATCCTTGGTGCTGCAGCAGGAGACATACTGAGCAGGACTCAAGTTACTGGACATGAGAAGAGCTGGGGGCCACCTGCCTCCCCTACAGGCCACTGGGCTGGACCCGCAGCCCCGGGCGGGTCTCTGGGGAGGAGGGGCATATGACCTCCTGGGACAATGTCCCTCCCACCCCGGCTCCTCTAGGCAGGAGTCCAGACGGCTTGGAATGCTCAAGTCGACCCACAGTGACTGACGGATGCCCCATTGGCTTAAGGATGTGGTCCTTCTTCTAAGATGCGTCCTTCAACACTGGAGAGCCATGACCAACAGAGGGGTGATGGATGTGTGCATGTGCACAGGTGTGCATGGACCGGTGTGTGCACACAGATCTGCAGGTGAACACACAATGTGCATGCACGCACATGCACACGCAGGTGTGTGTGCCCACACGCGTCCACATGGACACACACAGCTGTGTGTACCCACACACGTTCACACAGACACACACAGGTGTGTGTACACACACATGTTCACACTGCCCAGCACCCAGGAGAGTCCTCAGAGCCTGCAGCACCAGCAGGGGGGTGGAGGGCAGCTGAGCGCTGGGCTCGGCAGTGCCCAGGGAAGCAGAAAGCCGCCACCACTCTCTGCTGACCACGACAGAAAAGCTAAGTGCTTCCTCTGTCCTGTAATTAAAAAGCCAGAGCTGCTCAAGCTGCCTGTGGGGGGAGGGGGGCGGCCTCCGGGAAATATCCACCCTCTCGCTAGGGGAGGGGGCTTCAAGTCAACGCTGACGATGGCTGCTCACCACCCCCTCTGAGGGGCATCAGAATCCAAAGTTGAAAGCTCAGAACGCATCGTTGAGCCGAGGTCAAGCTCCGGAGCCGCCAGAGGCTCCTCCTAACAGCTTCTCCTGTGCTCCAAGTAAGCCCAGGGGACAGGAGGAGGGGCCTGGCATCCCTGTGGACATGGGGCCTCGGGCGTGTCCGTCACCTCCCTGCTCCCTGGCCTTCCCCAAGCCTTGGGCCCACCCTCAGGACACGGGGAAGCAGAAAGCACGGGGACTGCAGCACTCACCCCGCTTGGCCGCCCACCTGGACTGGGGCCTGCCTCTGGGGAGGGGTCTGCTGCAAGCCCCCCGAGTGGTCGCAGCGTGCCCAGGCCCCTCGGTGCCAGGCAGTGCGTGCACATCCAGGTCGCAGGCCCGGCACTCACCATCTGGCTGCCCGTCCCCTGGCTGGACGTAGGGGGCCTCCTGGTGGGGGTGGATGCTGGGGGGACCACAGAGGCCCGGGCTGAGTGGCCGGGGTCCCCCTGGAGGTGGAGAGCTGCCCTGCCCACCCCGTTCCCACGGCTGCGGGAGGCACCCCTGTATTCCTGCTGAGCCCTAGGCCCCACGGCAGGCACGGCCTGCAGGGGTGCCGGGCCTCGTCTGGGGGCTGGGGCCCAGATGGGACACCTCATACCCACAGGGCCCTCTCCTTAGAGTCCCGAGTCCCTGAGAATCTGGTCCCTGCTGGCTTCCTTGCCCCCCTCCTCCAACCTGCCAATGTGTCGGGGCTCCCCCTCCCCACACCCTAGGGGCTCCCGTGTCTGCCAGACGGGGGTTATATTCTGCGTTCACCCGGCACCCGGGGCCTCTTCCTCTGGTTTGAGACTCTGAGCTCTTCCCAAGATCAGACACCTGCCAAGAGGCGTCCAGCAGCGGCCTCTGCCTGGAATCCGGGTCTCTGTGAAGGCGGCTCAAGGGCCAGGCGGGGCCTGTTCCGGGGTGGAGGCAGGAGTGGGCTTCTGGTCACGTCATTGTCAACGTGCGGGCAGCATCCAGGCCTGCAAGGCTGGCGCCGCAGGGTGGCTTCCGGGCCTCACTGCCCGTGAAGGACAAGCTGACCACAGCCAGAGAGACTGAAGGAGGGACCTGGGAACACGCCCCTCCGTGGGAAGTCCAAAGCACAGGGCAAAGCTCCTGGGACAGGCCTTTCCCGGCACCGCAGTCCGGAGCGGGCCTTCCATCTCAAGTTTGAACTTGCCGGCGGCTGGTACAGGCCAGACCAGCACATCCCCCGGCTCCGCAGGAGGAAGAGGTTTTGGCAAACGTGGCGGGCCCACCCGAGCACCTAGCCTGGTAGGGTCCCCACGACTCCTTTAAAAAACACCCGTGTCATCAGGCGCTGCTCCTGGGCCGCACGGTCTGCAGACTCCACCCAGAGGCTCCACGCACCCGGGAATGGCCGCCGAAGCCCCACAGCCGTGGAGATGGAACGAGAAACCTCAGAGGAGGGTCACAGCCCAGTCACGAGACCTTCTGAGAAGAGGGGAAGTTGTGCTAACAAGGCTGCACTCCCGCCGCGCAGAGTAACTCAGGGTTAGTCAGACTCTCAGACAGGCCTCCCCGGTAGCTTAGTCGGTAAAGAATCTGCCTGCAATGCAGGAGACCCTGGTTCGATCCCTGGGTCGGGAAGATGCCCTGGAGAAGGGAAAGGCTACCCACTCCAGTATTTTGGCCTGGACAATCCCATGGAGTGTAGAGTCCATGGGTCACAAAGAGTCGAACACGACTGAGTGACTGTCACCATCAGACAGGCCGGGACACCCACATGGACAGTGGTCAGAGCCAGGCGTGACACCCGCAGGCCCGTACCTGGACACAAGCAGAGTCCTGTGCAGGTACTGCCCCCCAACCCCTGCTCACTCACCTCTGCCCACCCTCTGTGGCCAAAGGCAGACGCCCGAGTTCCCTCCAGCCCCTACACCAGGAAGCCGGCTCTCTGGCTGGACAGGGCTGGGTTGGACCTCAGGCCTTGTGAACCTTTTCCCACAGAATCTCGGCCACTTCCTGCTGCCTTGCAGGCACGGCTCCCTAATATGGGCCTGGAGGGCTGGCCCAGACCTCCAGCCAGACATGGACCCTGGCGGGATGCCAGCCCTGGATCCGTGCCCTCTGCAGCAGGGCCCAGAGGGTCCCACGGTGGCCCTGGGGGGGAGTTCAGTCAGGAAACCCTCCAAGGAGAGGGGAAGTTTTGCTAACAAGGCTTGACCCCTGCCGTGCCAGGGTAACTCGGGGTTAGTTAGACTCTCAGACAGGCTGGGACACCCACATGGACAGTGAGCAGAGCTGGGCATAAGGACACGGGTGGCACACACAGAGACTGGCACCTAGACACAAGCAGCGCCCTAAGGCCACTGGCAAGAGGGGCACCGGCCAGCTCTGGGGCAGCTGGGGGTGGCCCAGCCACTCCCTCTCCCACCTGCAGGGCAGAGATGTTAGGACCTGGGCACAGAGCAGGGCCCGAAGGACAGTGCCCAGTGACCACAGGGGACAGCTGGGGCAGGGGACCCCTGGGCACAAAGGGGAGGCCCCGGGGTTCAGACAGGGAACCAGGCACCTGGGCCAAGACTCCTGCGGCCTGGAGTCCTCCTGGGAACCCCCTATACCAGGCCTCACAGCCTGGGGGGCAGCCCGGGGACCAGGCAGGGCTGGGGGTCAGATGGGGGTGGAACGCCCCCCACTCCCCACCTACACCCTCCCCCACCTCCTCTCAGACCTGAAGCCCATCTCCCTGAGCTGCTGGTCTTGGCCACAGGCCCCACCGCAGTCCAGCCAGATTTCCCCCTCACCCTGCCTGACCTTCCTGGGGGGGAGGTCCCCACCTGGCCTGCCTGACGTGCCCTCGGCCCTGGCAGCCACCCCAGACGCCTGCAGCACGACTGGGAATCCTGCAGGGACAGAGGCAGCTCCGGCCAGGGGGAGGGCACTGTCCGGGGGGAGATGGAGGCATCCGGGGGATTGAGCCCACCCAGCCTAGACCTCAGGATACAGAGCCCGCGCCTCCGTCGGGCAGGCCGTCCAGTGCAGCGGGAGGACCGGGACACGGGTCACCGGGAAGATGGGTGACACCCTTCCGAGCAGGGAGACGGACAGAGGGGCGGTCAGACCGTGATGGTGCAAGACCCCCTCTCGGGGTCACTGATGGATGTTACCTGGTTGACCCTCGGAGCGGCCCAGGGGAGGTCGAGACTGTGCCTACTTCACGGGGTTAATTTTGCTTCCCAAGGACACCACCGGGCAGCCTGCTCTCAGAGCACTGGCCCCAGCCTGTGTCCCCAGGACCCCACAGGTGCCAGGCTGGTGCCGTCCCTGCCAAGGGACCACCCTGACCCTGGACCTGTGGCCAGAAGCCTCCCCTCCCGACCCTGGTCACTCAGAACACATGGCCCTCCCTTCAAGATCATCCGTTCCATTCCTTGCTTGACAAGCGGGGAAACTGAGTCCCACAGGAAATGGCCACAGCACTTGGCCTTGAACCAGGTGTCCACCCCTTCTCTGGCCTTAGAACAGCAGACCGAGTGGGACCCAGAGGCCGGGGTGCTGCTGAGCTGGGGAGGCTCGCACCGGGCAGTGGCTGTGGCTGACCTGGAGTCTGGCTCCTGGCTGAGGGTGAGGAGTGTCTGTGTGTGCCGACCCTTCGGGGGCTGGTGGGTGGGGGGAGGTCCCAGGACAGAGTCCTGGGCAAACCCCCTTGGGATGGTCACTGCTCTGCCCTTCCGGGGCCCCTGCCTGTGCTGTATCCTTGGTGCTGGTCACCAGGGGCCATGTGGCACTGTGGACATACCAGGAAGATCACCTCCCAGCCACCTGGAAGGCCCTGCTAGTCGGCCCTCTCCTCACACACGTGGACAGAGAAGCGACCTGCCGGCGAGCACCACGGGACCAGACCCAGCACCCCTGCCCTTCGTCTGACAGCCCACCTGCACCCCACACCCCACGCCCCACACGGGGCTCTTCCAAGGAGGAGCTGCCCCTGGGAAGCGGGGGAACCCCACTCCCCCCCAGAGCCTCACTGGCCCCGGCCAGGCCGTCCCACAGGCTCCTCCCCCAGGCCAGACCAGAGAGGGGGCTGGGAGGCCAGCACAGTACCCGGCCCCTCTGGCACAGAGGGCATCCGAGCTTCCTGCCTGCCGGGTCTGCGCCTCCCGGTGCCTGGGTGATGAATGTAAGCCTGGCCACACCGTGGCCACCTTCCATCAAGGGTGCAGATAGACAGCAGTCTGGGCACCTGCTGGTGATCTGAGTGTAAGCGCCCAGTGTGCTGCCACCCGGCCTCGAGGGGCAGCCCTCTCCCCCACGCTCCCCAGGCTCTTGGGGGGGGGGGGGGGGGGGGCCCGGCAGACCGTACCTGGGGGCGCACTGGCCGTCGTCGAACACGAAGGTCCGGTTGGTGTGGCCCCCGCCTTGCGCCCCTCTGTAGACATCCCCTGGACTGCGCACCCCGTCGGGAAGCGGCATTGGGCTGGCGGCGGCTGCGACTGAGAGGCAAGGGACACACCGGGAGCGACAGGAGACTTCTTCCCCTGCACCCCCCTCCCAGCGCTGTGCCCTGAAACACTTCTCTGATTTCGGTGGGGGTGGGAAAAAAAAAAAAAATCCTGTTCCAGGGATGGCTTCGGCGCCGGTGCGGGCGCGCCCCCTGCGGGCCACGCTGGGAACCGCGCGAGGCACGGCGCGGTGGTCCCTCCGCGTCCCACCTGCAGACCAGCCTCCCAGGTCCCGCGTAATCCTGAGACCCGGGGCACAGGCTCTTCAAATGCTCAAAAATAAAACCCCCAAACCCTAAAGACCACCACCCCTCTAGGGGCAGGGTTCCACGGTGGGAGGCGCTCCCAGGGGGCTGGGGGCCTCTGCGCGCTTCATGGGTGAGGGGGCCTGCGCTGCTGGCCCTGCCCGCCTCTGGGGCGGGAGGGGCGGCCGGTCAGCATCTCACCCGCCCCCAACTCTCCTGAGCCACCCGCCCCCCGCGGCACCGGTCACTCCTACAGGCACCGACACACAGACCCCATGTGTCCATCCGCATCGGCCTCACCCCTGGGAGGCCCCTGGTCCTGGAGAGGGAAGGGAGGTCAGAGCGCTGGAGGCGGGAGTGAGGGCCCCCCACCCCCCGGGGCCTCCGCGGTGAGCCCCAGCCCCACCCCGAGCATCTTGCAAACAGGCAGAGAGGCCGGCCGCACCCTGTTGCAGCTCCACCACCCAGGGGAAGAGGCTCAGGAAGCAGAGGGCTGGACTGGAGACACCGCCACAGGCTAACATGGGCATCCTGGCTCAGGGTTCTCCCCCAGCCCCATGCAGAGCCCGACAGGTAGCGCCCCTGGTCTGTCCCGGCCCTCAGTGAGCCAGGAGCATGGCAAAGACAGGAGAAGCAGACAGACACAGGAGCAAGAGAGCAGCCTCTGAAAAGAGGGCGAGGGGCTGGGGCGCCAGATGGGGCTGGGGCCGCTGAGCCAGCACCACCCGGCAGCTCTTCTCAAGGGCCCCAGACACCAACTCACCCCCACCCTGGGGCGGTCAGGGCAGGGGCTGACGGCAGGGCTGGGCCCGCTGACTGGGAGGGTGCATGGCAGGTACTTTGTGGTCCTGATGCTTGCGTTGCTCCTGAGACCCCATCTCTGTTTACTCCCAGGAGGTGGCAAGCTCAACACCATGCTCTTCCCGGAGGGGGCACTTGGTGAAGGCATGGATCGCCCCAAAGTCCTCCGGAGGGCAGCGCGCACCCCCAGCCGGCTTACCAGCAGTCTTGCCCTGGGGGCTTTCCCTGCTCCCTCCTGAGTGGTCCCACCTCCTTGGAGGTGCCCTGCTGGTTGGTCAACGAGATAACTGGCCTGCTCTGTTAGTGATGGGAAACAGACAAGACTGATAACATTCCTGACATCAAGGAAAACAAAACACGGCTTCGCTCTGCCACGGAGGAGCCAAGCCCCACAACACTGGCCCGTCCCTCCCTCCCCAGCCGGGAGCAGGGAGCCCACTTGCCCCAGCACCCGCCTCAGGGGTCCCTGCACACTCGCAGCCAATATTCTCTGCAGAGTCTACTCTGGCACCACCCTCCCTTGGGCACCGGGAACCCTCCCAGGGCATGGAGCCTGGCTTCTCCTTGCTGCTGCTCAGTCGCTTCAGTCGTGTCCGACTCTGTGCGACCCCACAGACGGCAGCCCATTGGGCTCTGCCATCCCTGGGATTCTCCAGGCAAGAACACTGGAGTGGGTTGCCATTTCCTTCTCCAATGCATGAAAGTGAAAAGTGAAAGTGAAAGTGAAGTCATGTCTGACTCAGCGACCCCATGGACTGCAGCCCACCAGGCTCCTCTGTCCATGGGAGTTTCCAGGCAAGAGTACTGGAGTGGGATGCCATTGCCTTCTCCTGGCTTCTCCTTACACCTCCCATAAACGCCGGGCCCTAGGTGCTAGCAGAACTGACCGTCCCCAGCCTTTCTTGGGTTCAGCCCAGAAGCCGGGCTGTGGGCTGAGCGTGACCAGGTCTCCCTGCTCCCAGACTTGACGTCAGGCCCACCCACCTTCTTAGCATAGCCCTCGACTGTGACTTGGGCCCCCTGCCCAGCGCCCCTTTGCCCCAGGCCCTGGCCTCGGGGCTCCCCCGCCCCTCCTGCATGGTTCGACACCGCAGGCCCCGGGTCACGGCCCCCACTTGTCCTCCAGCGTCTGGCCTGTGGCCGGGCCTGCGCTGGCCGGCCCCTCCTCGGTGCTGCCTTCAGGCTGTGGAGCTGAGCAGGGCTGGAGAGACAGGCCCAAGCCATCAGCTCCCAGGACCTCCCAGGGCCACACTTCAGCCATCTCCGGGGGTCCCCACGGTCCACAGCGCCGCCTGAGGACGCCCTCCGGCCGCCCCCAGCCCCTCCTAGTTGCAGACAGCTTTCTCGCTTTCCTGGGACAGAGGCTCTGCCCTGGCCCCTGGCCCTGCCCCAGGACGAGCACCTGGGGTGGACTCCACCCACCACAGGGACACCTGCCCCAGCTCCCTTCTGCTTCCCCTCCTGGGAGATGAGGTCTCCCGGACCGTGGTCTCCCCCAGGAAGGGCCTCGCCCGCCCGCAGCAGCCCTCTTCAGCGTGAGCTCTGACCTCCTCCCGACTGAAATAGGGGCTTAGTATCCTGTTCTCCCGCTACAAGTCCGCCTCCTTGAAAGAGGCGGTGTCTCCACTTTCCCTCCCTCCCTCCCTTCTTCCACCATTCCTCCACCGGACTTGGTGGGCTGCACGCCCAGCACTGGGCCGGCCCCCGGAGATCCAGCGAGAGGAGCACAGGCCTGGAGACCCAGCCACTCACACTTGAGTGTCAGGAGTGGGCAAAGGGTGGTTTGCCCACACCAATCTGCTAGAGACAGCGGCTCTGTGCAGCGAGGCCTGAGCCAAGGCCCCCGTCAGGGCAGGAAAGCCGGAGGGCAGGCGGGTGGGCCACCGCCTGGGTGGAAGGGGCAGGAAGGCCAGCCAGCATTCCAGTAAGCCGGAAGCTAGGGAGGGCAGAGAGAGGGTGGGTGGGATCAGAGGCAGGCATGGGAGGTGTGGGGATACCCCTGGCTCCTAGGTCGGTGGTGGCACTGGCTTAGGCAGAACGCCCCTGGACAAGGATGAGATTTGGGGTAGGGGCACCTGTGAACCTTGGACCTGCAGGCTCTCAGAGGCGGGTGAAGGGTCTCTGCCCATCCTTAACCAGCCGAAGTCCCGCGATCTCTGCTGACCAGCCTCCTGGCTCCTCTTGCATGTAGCTCCCCCAGCCTCTCATCCCTGCCCCCAAGGGGGCCCACAAGGATCCTAAAACCTTCCTCTAATCCCCCTGGCCCTGTAGTTCCCTCCTCCGTTCTCAGGTAAGACCAGCGCTTCCGGCTGCCACAGAGGCGGTCCTCCCTGCCCACCAGGCCCACGTGCCAGCCCAGGAACCCACCTGGGCTCCTTCCCTGGGAAGCTTTGCCCAGTTTGGTCCTCACCCTGATGGACCCCGTCCAACCCCTCCCTCCACCCTCAGTCCTTGCCCCTTGCCCCCTGCCCCCCACCCTCAGTTGTGAGATCCTTCAGGGAAGCACCCCAGCTTGGGACTGGCACCTGGGGGTGCCCGCGGTGGGCAGGTGAGAGGAGACCCCCACTCCAGTGGGAAGCTGGGCTGCCCAGCCGG
>SJYT01019663.1:33907-98716 GCA_006410635.1 Cephalophus harveyi | reverse complement strand
GGGGGGGGGGGGGGGGGGGGCGGTGGCAGGTGAGGTGCGTGCTTGTTGGCGGATGGGCATCTGTGGGTGAGAGTGTGAGTGCTGGGTGTCGGTGGCTGCGAGTCGGCTTTGAAACTTTTCCCCGAGAACGCGTGCCCATAGATGCACGTGGGGGCAGGGTGAGTCGAGCGTGTGCAAGATCTGGCGTGGAGGGGGTGCACCTCCTTGGTTCTGGCCCTCCCAGGGGTCTCGAGTGGGGCCAGCAGGAGTGGGCCCACCCACCTGGTCGGGGGCCCTTCTGAAGATGAGCAGGGGTTTCTTGGTGGGGTGGGACAGATGGGCGGCGGGGGGGAGGGGTGTCATCTCTTCTACGCTTAACCCTACCCTGCCCACCCTGGGTCCTGGGTTCCTTGTCTGCTCTGCTTACACGTCCCATCTGCTTCCAGGGTCCCTGGAGGGCAGAGGCAGCGGCGCCCCTTCTCGGGTGGCCGCCAGGAACAGCCCGCTGGACAGGCTCGAGCCAGGCTTCCTGGGAGACTCCGAGTCTGGCCCCCAGGAGGAGCCCCCGGATGGGCCCCTGGAGCCGTGGGGCTCAGATGGGAGCTGCCCCAGCCCGGTCCTGCGGGACGAGGTCGACAGCATCTTCCCCGACTTCTTCGCCTGCTGAGACCAGGGGAACAGGACCTTTTCAGCAGCACGTGCCACACACTCTGGCGGGGTTTTATTCTGGGTTTGGGCTGCAGCTGTGGTCTAATTCCGGCGAAGGCCGGTGGGGCCGTGGGGAGCGGAGGCTGAGTATTAAAGAGGAGAGCGATTTTCCTGGAGGAAGCAAAGCTTGTGTGGCTTTTGTGCAATTAACGCGATTCACTGGGCAGATGGCACCGGTTCCGTTCCTAGTGCAGGCGCCTGCCTGGGTTTTGTTTCTGTGAGGTTCCCGGCCTGTGCGATCTCTAAATAATGGCGCTGGGGCTGGCGGGGGCAGGGGCTCCCTGGATTGAGACTCCTGCGTCCTGGGCCTGCTCCCCGAGAGGTGGGTGGGGGACTCCCTGCCCCTGTGATGCTGGTCCCCGGAGCTCCAGAGACGTCCATCGGGGAGGCCTGTCTCTGGGCCAGGAGGTGCCAGGGCAGGACGGACCTCTGTCTTAGAGGTGGGGGCCTCAGCGCTCCCCTCACAGGGCCTGTTGGGGGCCCGGGGCAGAGGCTGCCTGGCTTTAACGCCTGGACTCCTAGCTGTTCCCGTTCACCCGGGGATCTGGGAAGCACTGGGTTCTGGGAGGAGTGGCCCCCCACCCTGGTATGGCAGGGTGACCCTGTCCACGTCCCGCTACCTTTCGGCCACCGTGCAGGTGGTACCAGTCTCTGAGCCAGGCTGGTCAGGGGCTCACTCGTCCTTGGCCCCTGCATGTCCCTTTCTGGAGATGCTGGGTTCTGGGCCCACCTGGAGGAACCCCATCTGAGCCCTGGGCAGCCTTAACCCAGCACCCCAGGAGGGAGAGGGGGGGATGGGGTGGGGCTCAGCTCTTTCAGAAGTCTGACTGAAGCCCCAGGGGTACAGGTTCACCCACCCTGACCCTTAGAGGACCTACTTGGACGCTTAGAAGGTGAGGAATAGGACCCCGCCCCAGGTGGTAGGCAGGGCTGTCCTGCGCTGCCTCGATCCCACGGCTGGGGGCGGGGGGCTGGACCCGGTGCTGGGAATGGTCCTGGGTCAGGGTTGACAGCGGTGCCTGGGCCATCACGGGAGGAACGTGGCAGGAAGGGCAGCCGTCAGACCTGAGCCCACCCCGGGGCCGTCCTGTCGGCCCTGGGGCCGCACACACAAAGTGCTGAGTTGAACGCGACCTGCCAACCCCCACCCCAGGCTGGTGGCTGGGACCTGGCCTCCCTTGCTGCAGCTGCCTGAGGGGAGTGGAGAGAAAGCCCCCCCGCAGTGGGGAGAGCCCAGGCCGTTGGCTGGCCTGGTCAAGACTGCTGAAGCCGCGGAGCTGGGGTCCACAAAACGGCTTGCTTTCTGCCCCCTCCGCTCCTCTGGCCCTTGCTGAACCAAAGCAGCGAGGCTGATTGCGTGTCTTGTAGGCTTGCTCTTGTTGGCTGCAATTGCGTGTCTGGGGGTGAGTTTTGAAAACCAACAAGCCGGTGATTACTGGCCAATTCTGCGAGTTGGGGAGGCCTCAGCACAACCCTCTACCTCTCAAGGTGATCCACTCTCCTTCCCCGTACCCCAGGGGGTCCTGCTTGCCTGGCCCCAGGACACAGCAGGCTCTGCCAGGCCCAGCAGGACCCCGGCACCCTGGGGCTGCACCATCTCCCAGGCCCACCCATCCCTCAGCTCGGGCCAGTGCAACCAGGCCTCGGTGGCAGGCAGCTGGCTGTCCTTGGAGCTGACCAGCCCTTGGTCCACCCTCCCCTGAGCCCGGCTTGCTTCCCCTGCCCCTCTGTGCTGCCCACCCCGCTCCTTGAACTTGGCAGCCACCACGGGTCAGTACTCACTGGTGTCGTGGTCAAGGTGCCCAGTGCCACCCGGGACTCTCAACACCATCCCTGGTCACAGGTCCTGCCCTGGAGCATGGCCTGCTTGGGGCCTCCCCGCAGAGCTAGGAGGGGGCGGGTTCTGCTGCCCTCCAGGGGCTGGAAGGCTCCGCTTATTGGGAAGGGGGCTGTGGTCCCAGGATCCCGTGCCCACCACTAGGCGGTGACCTCCTCTTGGCAAGGACACATCCATCCGTGAGGAGGGATCCCTCAAACTCACACTCCAGCGAATACGGGGAGCCCAGCAGCTCTCCTGTTGGGGCGCTCTCTCAGGTTGAATGACAGAGTCTGGTGGGGACCAGTGTGCGTGAGTGAGGCTTAAAGAGGTCGCCGATGGGGGAAGCTGGGAGTGGTCGATGACTCCCGGGCGCCCGAGTCATGGTCCACGTGTGGGGCATCGGGGCTGGGCCTGCGGAGTGCGGTGCCGTGAGGGGGGCCCGAGCCAGCACACCGGCACCGGAGGGGCCGCAGAGGGGCCAGAGTGCCACGTGCTGGGCTCACCGCATCCCTGCCTTTTTTCCCAGATGTGGGGCGAGGCTTGGCGGGTCACGCGAGGTCGCGCCCGGAGTGCTGGTGGTGGGTCGGGTCCCGGTCTCAGTCCCCTCCTCCGGCGCTGCCCTCCCTGTCCTCCCCAGGCCCCAGGGTGCTCTCCACAGGTGGGGCAGGCCCCTTGGCACGGTCACAATAGCTTCCCGAGATGCGAATTTTCCGCAGGAACAAAAGCCCTTGTGGAGGCCGCCTCCTGAAACAGACCTGTCTGAGGCCCCTGCACCCCTGTGTCCTTGCCCACGTGGCAGACAGCTTCCTCTTTGTCCCAGGGCCTAGGTGACCTCAGCCATGTGCGGGCATTCATGTCAAGAGTGCCCAACTTGCTCAGCCGCCACAGAGACCACGGAAGCCTGGGCAGCCCTGAAAATGCCAGCCCGCGGGTAGCTGTTTAATACCACAGCCAGCTCCGCAGCAGCATGGGAGCCGCACCTGGGCAGGTGGTCAGAAGGAGACCAGCCTGTCCGGGGGCTGGCCGCGGGCCTTCCACGGGTGTTCGTCCAAGTGACCCTGCAGGCCTCCCAGCCGGCGGCCCTGAGGTCCAAACCTCAGTCCTCCACCTTGCAGGTTGGCAGGATGGAGACTCAGGTGTCCCGCAGGCATCTCATCCAGCCCTGCGTGCTGGCCCCAGGCTGCCCGCTCGCCCCGGCCCGTGCGTGAGGCTGGTCTTGTGTCTGCAGGCAGCTCCCCCCTAGTGGGTTGTTTCCGGAGGGGCTGGTCCACCCGCGTTGCTCACGTCCTCCCAGAAAGAAGCCTTTGGTTGCCTCGGACCTTGCCGTGTCCTCCAGGGGTGTGTGTGTGAATATGGCAAGCGTGTAGGTGGCCGAGCCACTGACCCAGTGGACCCTAGACCAGGAAGTGAAGACCTGGCTTTTGCATAGAGACACCTGCCACCAAGGTGCGTGCGGCTCCCTGGGGCCCCCGGCGCGGCTGTTGGAATGGCTCTCATACTTCCATTTTCGTTTTAGATGTATTTGAAATTCACAAAAGCAGTATCACAGGGCATATCTTTTTGTGTCTAGTTAGTTATTCTGTGTGGAATATGTGAGATTCATCCACATTACTTTTAAATTAATTTTCATTATGATACGACATACCTAACAGAGTTTACGGTCTCAACCACTTTTTAAATATGTATATGTATTTTTAAATTGGAGGATAATGCTATGGTTTTTCCTGTGGTCATGTATGGATGTGAGAGTTGGACTGTGAAGAAGGCTGAGCGCCGAAGAATTGATGCTTTTGAACTGTGGTGTTGGAGAAGACTCTTGAGAATCCCTTGGGCTGCAAGGAGTCCAACCAGTCCATTCTGAAGGAGATCAAGCCTGGGATTTCTTTGGAAGGAATGATGCTGAAGGTGAAACTCCAGTACTTTGGCCACCTCATGCGAAGAGTTGACTCATTGGACAAGACTCTGATGCTGGGAAGGATTGGGGGCAGGAGGAGAAGGGGACGACTGAGGATGAGATGGCTGGATGGCATCACTGACTCGATGGATGTGAGTCTGAGTGAACTCCGAGAGATGGTGATGAACAGGGAGGCCTGGCGTGCTGTGATTCATGGGGTCGCAAAGAGTCGGACACGACTGAGTGACTGAACTGAACTGAACTGAGGGACCTCTTGGACTGCAAGGAATTCCAACCAGTCAATCCGAAAAGAAATCAGTCCTGAATGTTCATTGGAAGCACTGATGCTGAAGCTGAAACTCCAATACTTTGGCCACCTGATGCTCATTTGAAAAAGACCCTGATGCTGGGAGAGATTAAAGGCAGGAGGAGAAGAGAATGACAGAGGATGAGATGGTTAGATATCATTACCAACTCGATGGACATGAGTTTGGGTAAACTCCGGGAGTTGGTGATGGACAGGGAAGCCTGGCGTGCTGCAGTCCATGGGGTTGCCAAGAGTCAGACATGACTGAGCAACTGAACTGAACTGAGGGACCTCTTCCAGGCCCTAGTGGCTCAGATGGTAAAGAAGCCTGTGTCAGAATTTCTCACTTTTTTGTCTGAATGATATTCCATTGTGAATATTTTATGAACAAATAGTGTTACAGGCGACCTTGGTTCACCTGTGTATCTGTCTGTGGACATCTGGGTTGTTTCAGCCTTTTGGTTGGCGTGACTAGCGCTGCTATGCACCTGGGTGTGCAAATATCTTTTTGGGTTCCCGCTTTCCATTATTTTGGGTGTGTACTCAGATATGTAATAGCTGGATCAAATAAACACTCTTATGTTTCTTTGTGAAATGGCCGTACTGCGTCCCGCAGTGGCTGCGCGATTTTTCGCTCCCACTGACGAACGAGGGTTCTCGTTTTCTCCACGTTATCATCAACACTTGTTTCCTTTGTTTTTATAGCAGCCGCCCTAATGGGTATGAAGTGATAGCACATTGTAGTTTTGATTTCAATTTCCATAAGAATTATTGATCTTGACCCTTTTTTTTTTTAAGTACTTATTGGCCATTTGCATGTCTTCTTGGGGAAAAAGTCTATTCAAGTCCTTTGCCCATTTTTAAATGTTGCTGTTGCTGTTATCGAGTTGTAAAAGACCTGTATGTATTCTGGATATTAGTCTCTTATCAGATATAGAGTTTGCGAAAATTGTCTCCCATTCTGTGTTACCTTTTTTAACATAGTTCAGTTTTTTTTTTTTTTTTTCGATTATCTGTGCTTTTGGTTTCATATTCAAGACATCTTGGCGTGATCCAAAGTTAGGAAGCTCTCCTGTACGTTTAGCACAGAGTGCGCAGCAGCATGAGAGTGCTTAATGCCACGGAGCTGTCCAGTTAAAAGTGGCTGAGATGGTAAGAGCTTTACAGTTTAGCTCTTACATTTGAGCCATTTTGAGGTACCTTTTGTATGTATGTAAGATAAGGGTCCATCTTTATCCTTTCGCATGTGGGGATCCAGTTTTCCCAACACTGTTTGTTGAAATGACTGTTCTTTCCCTATTGAGTGGTCTTGGCACCCTGGTCAAGAATCTTTTGACCATAAAAGTGAGGGTTTAGTTCTGACCCCTCTGTCTGTGGCATTGCTCTGTAATCCGTCTTTATGCCAGGGCCACTGTTTTGATAACTGTAACTTTGTAGCAGGTTTTGAAATCAGGAAGTGTGAGTCTTCCACTTTGCCCTGCTTTCCAAGGTTGTTTTGGCTACTTGGCATCCCTGGAGTTCCCATAAGAATTTTTAAGTGGGCTTTTCTATTTCTTGGGATCCATATGAGTTTTAAAATGGGTTTTTCTATTTCTGAAAAAAAAGAAAAAGAAACTTTAGGATCTTGTTAGGGGTTGCGATGAACTGTTGATGGCTTGGGTGGTACTGACATCTTCACAATGTTGAGTCTTCCAATCCACAAACCTAGAATGTATTTCCATTTATTTGCACCTTTAATTTCTTTCAGCAGTGGTTTTCAGTACCCTAGTCTTTGTCTCCTTGGTTAAGTTTATTTCTGAGTATTTCATTCTTCTTGATGCTATTGTAAATGGAGTTGTCTTCACAATTTCCTTTGCAAATTCTGTTTATTGTCAGTATACAGAAACAGTGGATTTATCTGCTGACTTTGTGTCCTGCAAGTTTGCTGAATTCTTTTCTTAGTACTCACAGTTTTTTTGGTAGGATCGTTAAGGCTTTTCTCCATATAAGATTATGTTATCTGCAGACAGGTAATTGTATGTCTTCCTTTCCAGTGTGGGCGGCGTTTGTGGGTGCACCCACGTTGCTCTTCGTCACGCAGAGCTGTGNTTTTTTTTTTTTTTTTCGATTATCTGTGCTTTTGGTTTCATATTCAAGACATCTTGGCGTGATCCAAAGTTAGGAAGCTCTCCTGTACGTTTAGCACAGAGTGCGCAGCAGCATGAGAGTGCTTAATGCCACGGAGCTGTCCAGTTAAAAGTGGCTGAGATGGTAAGAGCTTTACAGTTTAGCTCTTACATTTGAGCCATTTTGAGGTACCTTTTGTATGTATGTAAGATAAGGGTCCATCTTTATCCTTTCGCATGTGGGGATCCAGTTTTCCCAACACTGTTTGTTGAAATGACTGTTCTTTCCCTATTGAGTGGTCTTGGCACCCTGGTCAAGAATCTTTTGACCATAAAAGTGAGGGTTTAGTTCTGACCCCTCTGTCTGTGGCATTGCTCTGTAATCCGTCTTTATGCCAGGGCCACTGTTTTGATAACTGTAACTTTGTAGCAGGTTTTGAAATCAGGAAGTGTGAGTCTTCCACTTTGCCCTGCTTTCCAAGGTTGTTTTGGCTACTTGGCATCCCTGGAGTTCCCATAAGAATTTTTAAGTGGGCTTTTCTATTTCTTGGGATCCATATGAGTTTTAAAATGAGTTTTTCTATTTCTGAAAAAAAAGAAAAAGAAACTTTAGGATCTTGTTAGGGGTTGCGATGAACTGTTGATGGCTTGGGTGGTACTGACATCTTCACAATGTTGAGTCTTCCAATCCACAAACCTAGAATGTATTTCCATTTATTTGCACCTTTAATTTCTTTCAGCAGTGGTTTTCAGTACCCTAGTCTTTGTCTCCTTGGTTAAGTTTATTTCTGAGTATTTCATTCTTCTTGATGCTATTGTAAATGGAGTTGTCTTCACAATTTCCTTTGCAAATTCTGTTTATTGTCAGTATACAGAAACAGTGGATTTATCTGCTGACTTTGTGTCCTGCAAGTTTGCTGAATTCTTTTCTTAGTACTCACAGTTTTTTTGGTAGGATCGTTAAGGCTTTTCTCCATATAAGATTATGTTATCTGCAGACAGGTAATTGTATGTCTTCCTTTCCAGTGTGGGCGGCGTTTGTGGGTGCACCCACGTTGCTCTTCGTCACGCAGAGCTGTGGTCGGCGCATCCTCACTGCTGAGCAGCACTCCCGTGCTGTTCCTTGGATCATCCTGCTGTTGGGGGACGTTTGGGTTCCTTGTGGCTTTTGACTCTTGCCTGTGGAAGTCCTCTGTTGCTGTTCAGTTGTGCAATCATGTCCAGCTCTTTGCAGCCCCATGGACCGCAGCATGCCAGGCTTCCCTGTCTTTCACCGTCTTCCCGAGTTTGCTCAAATTAATGTCCACTGAGTCAGTGATGACGTCCAGCCATCTCATCCTCTGTTACCGCCTTCTCCTCCTGCCGTCAATCTAAAGGACTGGAAGTCCTTTAGTGACTTACAATTCCATTTATTTGGGGGCCAAATACTGAATATTTAGTATTGCATACTAAACAAACATTCAACACTAGAGAAATGACTGGACAGTTAATTAAATATTTAAAGAGTAGACTCGCTGGATCCTGAGCAGGTGTGCTTCTATTAAAAACTACGAAGACTTTTCCCAGAGTGGATGTACCAGTTGGTATCCCCAAGACAACACTCCAGAATGCTCATTTTGCCTCCTTGCGGAGACTGGCTGAGTCAGCCCTGAATTTTAGCTGTTCCAGTGGGTGTGACGATGGAGGACCCCTTGGCTTGGATTAGCCTCTCTGGTGACTAGCGACGGCAGGCACCTTCTCACGGGCTTGTTGGCCATTCGTCTGCCTCCTGTCGTGAAGTGTCTGTTCCCACTTGCTGCCCGATTTTAAACGGGGTGGTTTGTTTTTCGCTGTTGGCTTTGTAGCAAGGCCTTCAGAGAGGCCTCTGGAGCCTCACTCCCGGATTCCAGCTTGCAGCCCTGGGCGACGGGCGAGAGCTGGCGGCCTCCATCGCGGGCTCTGTTCCTTGGAGGATGCTTCCTGGGTTAGAACTCTGGCTCGAGGTCTGTTTACCCTATTGGCACTTCCCAGGGACGGTTTCTCATCCTCCATCCTCCGTCATTTCGGAGGGAAAGCAAAGCCAGAGTTTCCCGCGTGATGCTCCCTTTGAGTTTCAGCGGGCCTGGTAGTGGTTTGCATTGCTTGGAGTTTGTCGAGTGTCTAGAACCCAAACACTGTCTTTTATCAGTTTGGGTTTTTGCTTTTCCATTATTTCTTAAAATGTTCTGGTTGTGTCTTTGGGGTGTGTATGTGTTGGCCTGTGTCCCTCCCTTCTCTCCACAAAGCTCCAGTTCAGTGCACATCAGGCCTTTGGATCCTGCTTGTGGTTGCAGACATGCTCTTCATTTTTTGAAAAAACGATTTCTCTGTTTGGCTGTGCTGGATCTTAGTTGTAGCATGCGGAATCTTTAGTTCTGAGCATGTGAACTCTTTGTTGTGGCATGGGACGTCTAGATTCCTGACCAGGGATCAAACCTAGGCCTTTCCAATCAGCCCTCTTTCTAGCAGCCGTGTCTGCAGGGCCGTGTCCAGAGCTCAGGTGTGGCCCGGGGCTGCTGGCCTCTATTTCCTGGCCCCTCTCCCCTGCCTCGGGGCTTTGCGGCACCTTCTGTACCGCAGACCCGCCCCCTCAGGGGCCCGGCCCTCCGCACCCTGCTCCTGCTCAGCCAGAGGCCCCGTTGGGCCGGCTCCGAGTCTGGACAAAGCCCACTGGAGGGTCCTTCCTCCTGCCCCCTGCCGCCTGAGGCCAAGAGAGAAGGCCGCTCCCTTCCGGAGAGGAAAGGCGTGGGGGCTCGAGGATGAAAGAGCTGCATGCCTGGGTGCCCCTTGCCGGGCTGGGCGGGAGGGCTCAGCCGTCCTTCCTTCCTGTCCTCTCCCGGCCAGCCCTGCGGTCTGACCCACCGCGCTCCACCGGCCCCCGGGGCTGCCTCCGCCCTGTAGTCTGCCCACACCCACACTGGACTGGCAGAGTCCCATCCAGGAGTGATTCACGCGGCTCAGTGGGCATGGGTCCTGGGGACCCCTGCTCACAAGTCCAGGAAGCTCAGGACGTCAATGCCCCCTGCCCCTGCCGGACCCAGCCTCCAAAACTGCCACTGGCGTCCCTTCCAACGCTCTGGGTGCTTGACTCTGGCCCAGCTGCCTTGGCGATGGGCATCTTCAGGTGGGGCCACGTAGGGCAGGATGGGAGGTTGTCAGGGCTACCATTGTCCTTCTCTCCTGAAAACAAAATCTTTCACATCGTAACAGGTAGAACGAATGTAGATGCTGGGAAGAACATTCCTGTTTAAGACCCCACTGGCGCTCTGAGGAAATCGGGTGTCTTTTGTACCTACTGTCCTCAAGTCTCTTCATACCGTTCAAGGGGACGACAGAGGATGAGATGGCTGGATGGCATCACCGATTCAATGGACATGAGTTTGAGCAAGCTCCGGGAGATGGTGATGGACAGGGATTCTAGTCAAGGCTATGGTTTTTCCTGTGGTCATGTATGGATGTGAGAGTTGGACTGTGAAGAAGGCTGAGCGCCGAAGAATTGATGCTTTTGAACTGTGGTGTTGGAGAAGACTCTTGAGAGTCCTTTAGACTGCAAGGAGATCCAACCAGTCCATCCTAAAGGAGATCAGCCCTGGGATTTCTTGGGAAGGAATGATGCTAAAGCTGAAACTCCAGTACTTTGGCCACCTCATGCGAAGAGTTGACTCATTGAAAAAGACTCTGATGCTGGGAGGGATTGGGGGCAGGAGGAGAAGGGGACGACTGACTCGATGGACGTGAGTCTGAGTGAACTCCGGGAGATGGTGATGGACAGGGAGGCCTGGCGTGCTGCGATTCATGGGGTCGCAAAGAGCCGGACACGACTGAGCGACTGAACTGAACTGAACCACAAGTTTGTTTTCTATGTCTGTGAGTCTATTTCTCTTTTGTAAACAAGTTCATTTATTTTTTCAGATTCCACAAGAGATATCATATGATATTTATCTTTTTCTTACGTCACTTGGTATGGCAATCTCTAGGTCCATCCACCTTGCTGCAAATGGCATTACATCATTCTTTTTAATGGCTAAATAAGTATCCCCTTGCGTGTGTGTGCGTTGTTTATCCATCCACCCGCAGGTGGACATTTAGGTCACCTCCATGCGTTGGCTGCTGTAAAGAGCGAGGCGGTGAAAGCTGGGGTGCATGTATCTTTTCAAGTTAGAGTTTCCTCCGGATATTCACCCTTGTGCTCTGACTGTGGGCTGTGGGCTCCGACTTTGCTGCCCACTGCACCTGTTTCCTTCCACCTGGGGGTCTCTGGGTTTGCGCTGAGCAGTGGGCAGCCCCAGTCCCACACAGAGCTACAGAGCCTGGCTCAGACAGCCAGCAGCTTGGGGACACCCTGCTCTGGGCTCCGCTCCCCTCTGAGCCTCCTTCTGGAGCAGATGCTGCTTCCCTGTGGTCCAGAGTCATGAGCCCCGACCCAAGCGTCCCTCTGGGCTGCCCCAGTTCTGCCTAGACACCAGCTTTCCACACCAGCAGGCCCCAGCCGTGTGGGCAGTTTCCTGCGTGTCCCCTGCCATGGTCCAACAGGCTGGAGTGGGGCTCCAGATAGGGCGCTGGAGGCCGGGCTCGGGAGAGTGTGGGCTGCCCCAGGCTCCAGGCCATCCAGATGGAGTCTCCTTGTCCTGCATTTGGCTCCTTAGGAAGGGACTCACAGCTCTCTATCCCCTCCGCCTGGGGCCCGTTCCCAGGGCAGCTGACTCAGCGACTGAACAGACAGTGGTGCTGGGCGGGGTGGGTTTCCTGGTCCTCCACGCAGCCCTGGGCCCCATCCACGAGGTTTCCAGGGCAGCAGGCTGTGCTCCCCTGCAGAGGGAGGGATGGGTCCTTCTCACCCTGGGGCGGTGCCCCCCCAACCCGGTCTTGCAGCTCCCCCTTGAGCTGCACTGCAGGGTGTGGCAAGCCCACGGGTGGGCGTAGTCTGGTCCCTTTCCACGAGGTTTCCAGGGCAGCAGGCTGTGCTCCCCTGCAGAGGGAGGGATGGGTCCTTCTCACCCTGGGGCGGTGCCCCCCCAACCCGGTCTTGCAGCTCCCCCTTGAGCTGCACTGCAGGGTGTGGCAAGCCCACGGGTGGGCGTAGTCTTGTCCCTATTCAGAGGGCAGGCTGGGGAGGCGGAGGGAACCCTGCGGTGGGGGCTGGGCCCCGGTGAGGCCAGGGCTGGCGGAAGCGCCCCAGGCCCTGGGGAGGGGAGGAGCCTAGTAACATTTTCTGGGGAGGAAGGACCAACTCTCTCTCTCTTTAACCTTTTATTTTGCGAGCACTGGAGATTCACAGGCAGGTGTAAGAACGAATGCAGAGAGCTCCCAGTTCCCCTCATCCACTCTCCTGATGCCGACCTCCCACAGGGCCGCGGGCCAGCACACTGCCCCCACCCATGCTGGGGTGGGTACCACCCACCCTTGCAGATGCTCTGTCCTTCCCGCCCGGCACCCGTGTCCGCAGCTGCCCAGAGCCTCCAGCCCCGTGAGAGCCCTGCCCTCCTCCAGGGCCCCTCCCGCCACTGCCCCCTGAGATGGCTGCGGCTTTGTCACTGGGAGACCCAGCCTTGGAGGTGGGCTGCTTTCACTCGACCTGACTCCCTGGAGGCCCGTCGTCTGCATGGTCTCTGGTGTGAGGCTCGACCACACTTTGTTCGGCTGCTGGCCTACAGGGAGCCCCGGGCTGTCACAGTTGGGGGACGCTGGGCAGAGCTGCCCAGAGGTCGTGGTGTGGACATGATCTTGGGTGGATGCCCAGTGGACAGTCAACTTTTAACCCACGAAGCAACTGTAGGCTGCTCAGGACCTCCCAGTGAACTCACCAAGAGGTGGGGTGAGGGCAGGGGTCCCTGGTATCAGAGGGAAGGGAGTAGAGAGGCGCATGGCCTGGTTGACGACCTTGGGGACCCCTTCCCCCCAAACCTCACAGACCCTCATCAGAGGGGCCTGCAGGCCCCTGATTCTCAGAAGAGACACTCTGGCGGCCAGTCCCTGCAGGAGGAGGGGGTGAGCTTACAGGGGCCAGGCCGGATCCTGAGAGGGGAGGCCAGCTGGAGAAGGAGCCTTTGTGTGGTGGACAGTCCCCCCAACCCCAACAATACATCTGCCCTCAGATCTCAGTGTCCGGAACCTGGGAATGGGATCTTGTGTAGCAAAGAGCTCTCTGCAGAGGGGATGAGAGTGAGGATATTGAGATGAGGTTGTCCTGGAGAAGGCCAGTGGTCCTTGCTCCAACGTGTCCTCAAGAGACCGAAGGAGAGAGACACGGGCCCAGAGGAGGGGCAGCGCGACCAGGAGCTGAGACGGCGTGATGTGGCCACGGGCCCAGGGAGCTGGGAGAGGCAGGAGGGGCCCTCCCTCGGAGCCTCCAGAGGGAGCGCAGCCTTGCTCACGCCTGGATTTCAGCCTCTGGGCTCCAGAACTGCAAGAAGATGAACTGCTGCTTTTTGGGGCCCAGTTTGCAGTCCAGCATTATAGCCACCCCAGACCTGGAGGCAGGCATGTTTGCCGAGCCCCCACCACCCCAGGAGGCTCCCCGTTTTGGGGGCAGGATGAACCCCGCATGCAGGGTGAGGGATGGGCTTGGAGAGGGGACCCCCACAGTCCCTCCGGCTTCTGCCCCCTGGCCAGCCCCCAGCTGAGCTCACGCACCAGAAGGCCTGGATGGGCGCCTCTATCTCGTGTAACAGGGATCTGAGGAGACAGTCAGGTTCTCAGACAGGGACTGCCTGAGGCCCCGCCCCACCCCAGGCCCGGGGCTCCCATCCCCACCCCCCATCCCCTTNTACACGCAAACACGCACATGTGTCAAAGCATACCCATGCACACTCACGTATGTGTGCACACATGGCCCCATCCCACACCCCAGATGCTTTAACGCATCTGACAGATCTTATAACTTGAACGTGTTATTTCTATAATCAGAAAGATGTACTTTAAAAATATGCTGAAAAGCAGAAGAAGGGGTTTGCTCTCCTCGGGGAGTCCACGGCCTGGAGATGGCGGAGGAGAAGGCCACCCTTTTCTGTCACAGCCGTGCACAGACTACTTAAAACTCCTCCCTGTAAGGTCAGCCTCTAGGGAGCAGGGAGGGAAGATGTGTATAAGAGACAGGGGGCCTCCATGCTCCCCAATTCCGGAGGATGGGGGCAACACTCACATGAAGTGGAAACTGAGCTTGAGACCACCGTCCTCTACGACTTGAATGCCCTTTATGAAGATCCTCAGGTCTCCGTCTTCCTCTATCCGCTTCCTGTTGTCTGCGGCCATGGAGATGGAGTACCAGGTCCCAGTGACCTGGAGGGCAGAGGCCGCGGTGGGTCCTCACTTCTTGGTGCCTGCTCCCTCCTGGGGCCAGGCCCTGGACATGCGGCTCCCACCCAACATCCAGACCCCCGGGGAGGGCCCGAACTGCAGCCCCACCTTGGAAATATCATAGTTCCTCTGCACGACGCGCCTGGGGTTGAAATCCTGGGCGCAGACCAGGCCCAGCCCCAGGCTCAGCAGAAGCAGCGCCATGCCCTCCGGTGGGTGGGCACCCGGCCTGCCTGCTGCCTGCAGCCTTTATCCCCCTCCCTGTGCGATGGTTTCCGGCCCCAGCTCTCCTGCGTCCTCTGCACAGGCCTCCGCTTACTGGGAACTCGGCCAAAAGTCGCTGCGGCCGCCCCCGTCCTCCACAGGCGATGGCTGGCTCTGGCTGGCGCCCAGATGGGGGCCTGGCTGGGTCTGAAGTCTCAAAGGGAAGTGGGGACAGGCTGGTGTCTTGGCCTGAAGCCCCACCGGCCACAGAGGCGGGTGGCACCAGGGCCTATCCGAGCCTTTGGATGCGAGCGGCAGAGGACGGCGCCCCTTCCAGCCCAGCCTGGCCTGGGTGCTCTGATTTCAGAGCACTGAGCGGTCCTGGCAGCCACGCGTGCAGGTCAGGGTCCTAAGCTTCGATGGACAGCTCCTCACTCCCCTGGTGCATCAGGGCACAAGGCGGGCTGGTGGTCAGGGTGCAGGCTGAGCTGGACCAATTGGGGCATCAGACGCTAAGTCCTATTTTAGAGACAACACAGTTTATGTGTTGATAGAATTTTTTTTTTATTGAGCACCTACTATGTCCAGGCTCTAGGGTTAGAGTGAAGCACCCAGTCTCAGGAGGTGCCTCTAGTCCACGAGCCAGATTCCTCGAGGCCGGGCCGGGAGGCACTTTTTCACAGAAGCGCTCTCTGCACACTGACAGCCCCCGGGATCTGGTTGGAAGGTCACCGGCTCTGTCACGGAGGACGGCTATGACCACAGCACAGCTCTGACGTGCCTCCCGGGGTCAGGGCGTCTACGACCCCGCGGGACAAGCAGGGGGCTCGGTGCTTTGGCGCTGGGGCCCTGTGATTTTGTCTAGGGTGACGCCTGCTTGAAGGGCCCTCCAGGGCTGCTGGAAGGGGCTGGATTCTTGAGCCCGGGAGAGGAGCGTCCACAGCCTGTCCCCACCACCCTCACCCCTGTGCCTGCCGGGGTCACCTTCCCGCCAAGACACAGCCATGGACGTTCGGCTCCAGGAATGATGACAGACATGGACACGCAAGTACGTACACGCAAACACGCACATGTGTCAAAGCATACCCATGCACACTCACGTATGTGTGCACACATGGCCCCATCCCACACCCCAGATGCTTTAACGCATCTGACAGATCTTATAACTTGAACGTGTTATTTCTATAATCAGAAAGATGTACTTTAAAAATATGCTGAAAAGCAGAAGAAGGGGTTTGCTCTCCTCGGGGAGTCCACGGCCTGGAGATGGCGGAGGAGAAGGCCACCCTTTTCTGTCACAGCCGTGCACAGACTACTTAAAACTCCTCCCTGTAAGGTCAGCCTCTAGGGAGCAGGGAGGGATGGCAGAGGAAGTGAGATGCAAAAGAGAATTTAGAATAAGAAACTCCCCTGATGGTCCCACGGTCAGAACCTGCCTTGCGGGGCAGGGGACGTGGGTTTGATCCCTGGCTGGGGAGCTAAGATCCCACCTGCCCTGGAGCAGCTAAGCTGGTGCACTGCAACCACTGGGCCCGTGTGACGCAGCTAAGGAGCCCATGCACCGCAGAGAAAGATTCCGCACGGTGCAACGAAGATCTAGCGTGCCACAAGTAAGACCCGACGCAACTAAATAGATAAATATTAAAAAAAAAAAATACCCTTTAGTTTTTCAAGCAGGACAAAGTCCTGTCGCCCGGCAACCATGAGGAGCCCCAGGCGGCAGAGGCGTCATTGTGACCCCGACTTTCTGGGGCTTACATCATCAAAGGGGGTGCTGACATCACCACCCACAGAAGGATCAACACCACGCGAGCCCACCTGGGGGTCTGGCGTGGGACTCTACAAAGAGAGGCCCAAAGAGAGGCCCAAAGAGAGACGCTTGAGAAGCACCCGGGCCGGTGAGCTGCCTTAGCACCTGCCTCGGGAGTGTTGCTGCTGAGACGCTCGGCTGGAGACTCTCCCGCCGTGGAACCTGCCCTGTGGCATTGCTAATACGCTTGGGTTCACGGGGGCGGGGGTGGGGGACGCAGCGCCCCCTTGTAGGGCAGTGGAAGCCTGGCCTGTGTCCAGCTGGAGTGCGACGTGACCAGCCTTTGCTGGCTTTCAAAGTAGGAGATGAAAAGAAATAGAGTACGTTTCGTCAGACATTTGTGCTGAGCTCAGCGAACATATAATCGCTATAAATCTACTGACGAGCCGCCGTTCTTTCCTTTGTCTTTAAGGCCTAGTCTGTTTCGGGCACTTGCAGCACATCCCAGCTCNATGAAAAGAAATAGAGTACGTTTCGTCAGACATTTGTGCTGAGCTCAGCGAACATATAATCGCTATAAATCTACTGACGAGCCGCCGTTCTTTCCTTTGTCTTTAAGGCCTAGTCTGTTTCGGGCACTTGCAGCACATCCCAGCTCAGACCAGCCACGTTTTACGTGCTTGACGGCCACACGCGGCTCCTCTCCTGGTCCGTGCAAGCTCAGGCCGCGTGCTGGCCAGCCGGGTGCTGGCAGTGAAGCTCCAGCGTCTCCGCTCTGCTCAGTGCATAGCCCCATAGCCCTGCAGACACGCGCACGGCGATGCCGCGCAGAACACGGGCCATAAGCCCCGGCGCCGGCCAGAGCCAAAGTCTCCATGTTAGCACCTGACGCCTTCGTTCAGGTTTAATCCCCGTCCCAGCGTCTGCCTGGAGAGGGCTCACGTGTTCTTAGCCTGCTGTAGTCTTGGGGCAAATGGTGCATCTTACTATCGCTGGGGGAGAAAGAGGAAAAGTCGACTTTGGGGGCGGACTGCATCCTCGTCACAACTTCATTTTGCTGTCATTGCTCTCGAGTGGAGGGTCTGTCACATGTCTTCTGCGAAGCCAAGGTGGACACTGATAAGGCCCAGGGGTATCCAAGACGGCACTCAGTCCCCAAAGGAGTGGCCAGCACCCCAGGAGACGCTAGTGGAGCAGAGGTGTCCCCGTCTCTCCGCCCTCTCCCCAGGGCTGAGCATCCTGGGACCAGACGCCGGGGTTGGCGCCCCGGTGTGTCTGAATGAGTCCACGAGTCCGTCATTGGGAGGCGGCAGGAGCTTTCAACTCTGTTTAAAACTGACTTCTCCTCCCTCCTCCTCTAGGAGACAATGAACTGTAAAAGGAAAATGCTGCTGTTGATTCTGGGCCTTTTACTGCTCCTGTTGTTTGATCATTATTCCAGGTAAGTAGAAAATCTCGGTGAATTGACGCCTGCAGTGCTTGGCAGAGCTGCTCGAAACCTCCTGAGTTTTATTCAAAGGTGTTAATAACACTTTCGAAATGAATCAGATGTTACCTCCCCTCTCTGTGGGACCAAGCAAAGTATACTTTCAGTCTTTCATTTATAAACATCCAACACATAGTGATCAAGCCCTGTCTGGGCCCCAGGCTCTGCCCTAGGTGCTCAAGGAGCCACGGTAATAGGGGGAGAAGGTCCCGGCGGGAGAAGGCATGGCAAACGGAACAGTGGCGGGGATAACCTTAGAAACTGTTTATTTATTTGGTCACGCTGGGTCTTAGTTGCAGCGCTCAGGGTCTTCGATCTTCACTGTGGCATGCGGGATCTTTAGTTGCGACATGCAAACCCTTAGCTGTGGCACGTGGGATCCAGTTCCCTGACCTGGGATCAAACCCAGGCCCCCTGAACTGGAACCGCAGAGTCTTAGCCACTGGACCACCAGGGAAGTCCCTGGGATAGCCTATTTTACATAATTAAGGTCACCAAGGAAAACTGAAATGAAGTCATAGCACCGAGTTGCTATTTCAGACAAACTACAAATGGTCCCAAAGTTCCATCTTGTTCTGACATAAACAAGACAGCAGTGACCTGCCCTGGCAGCCTGTGTGAGCCAGGGACGCACCTGTGCCCAGCTCAGTTTCTCATGAGAAAAATGCAAACTCCTCCTTCACTTGTGCCCTGTCTCGTGGGCCCCTTCATGAGCAGTGCAAACTTCCCAGACGCCATTTGAAAAGCAGTCTTATCATGAGAGACAATGTCTTGAAAAACAAAACCTTTGCAAAACGCAGATCTGATAAAAAGGCTTGTATCCAAAATATGCATAGAACTCTTAAAAGTCAACAAGGAAAAGAAAAACTTCATTAAATGGGCAAAATCTGGACAGACATCTCACCCAAGAAGACATAAAGATAGCAAGTAGGCATCTAAAAAGATGCTGGACATCATTTGTCATTAGATAATTGGGCTTCTCTGGTAGCTCAGCTGGTGAAGAATCTGCCTGCGATGCAGGAGACCCTGGTTCGATTCCTGGGTCGAGCAGATCCCCTGGAGAAGGGATAGGCTACCCACTTCAGTATTCTTGGGCTTCCCTGGTGGCTCAGCTGGTAAAGAATCTGCCTGCCATGTGGGAGACCTGAGTTCGATCCCTGGGTTGGGAAGATCCCCTGGAGAAGGGAACGGCTACCCACTCCATATTCTGGCCTGGAGAATTCCATGGACTGTTTAGTCTATGGGGTCACACAGAGTCGGACACAACTGAACAACTTTCACTTGTGGTGTAGCCACTGTGAAGACAGCGTGATAGTTTCTTACAAAGCTAAATACGGTCTTTCCGGTGATCCAGCTTTGGTGTTCTTAAGTATCATTAATCCAAGTAATTTGAAAGCGTATGTTCACAAACAGCCCACATAAGGTTTTATAGCAGCTTTATTCACAATGTTTAAAATCTGGACGCGATCAAGATGTCCTGCAGTAGATGAATGGGTAAATAAACTGCGGTGCATCCAGATAAACGAATATGATTCAAGACAAAAAGAAACAAGCTATCCAGCCTGGAAAAGATACAGAGGAAACGTCAGTACACATTGGTAAGGGAAAGAAGCCAGAAGCCAATCTGAAAAGACTACCTACTGTATGATTCCAACCACATGAAATTCTGGAACAGGTGAAACTGCAGAGACAGTAGAGGGATCAGGGGTTTGGGGGTTTGGGGAGGAGTGGCTGGACAAGCCCTGAAGATTTGGGGGCAGTGGAACTGCTTATGGTGGACCTGTGGCACTACACCTTTTTCAAAACCGGTAGAATTTTCTAGCACGAGGAGTGAATTTTAACCTAGACAAATTCAACTCTCATTTAGGAAGTCGAGGGAATCCCAGGAAGGATTGCTGTATGTGACCAAAGTCATCGCACTGTATCAAACATGCCAGGAGTAAGCTCCCTGAGGGCTGAGGAAGGTGCTGAGAGGTCACCTTGGAAACCAGTGGAGGCTGGAGTTTGTGGTTGCTCAGTTGCTCAGTCCTGTCCGACTCTTTGCGAGCCCATGGACTGCAGCACGCCAGGCTTCCCTGTCCTTCACCAACTCCTGGAATCTGCTTAAATTCATGTCCATTGAGTTGGTGATGCCATCCAAGCATCTTATCCTTGGTTGCCCCCTTATCTTCCTTTCATCAATCTTTCCCAGCATCAGGATCTTTTCCCATGAGTCGGCTCAGCTCTGTGGAGTCTGTAAACTCCAAAAGAGTTTAAAGAGGAAGACGGCCACGCAGGGGACTGTCTCTAGTGGATAACATCATTTCCTCACAGGAGGGCAGGATGGCAGCTCTGATGCCAGGCATGCGTGTGTCTGGGGGCAGAACAGCTGAGTGAGTGGCTGGTCAGTGACAGTGTGTGGGTAATCGGGGGACAGTTAGGTGATCCCTGCGGTGACGCATTAAAGCTGGAGACACCAGTCTGCACTCGCGTGTAGCTTTGTGGAGCAGGGGAGAGTTACCTGGGGAAGTATTTCCAGATACATGCCTCTGTGCCAGTTTGGCCAGGCTTCCACTGCCCTACAAGGGGGCGATGCGTCCCCCACCCCCGCCCCCGTGAACCCAAGCGTATTAGCAATGCCACAGGGCAGGTACCACGGCGGGAGAGTCTCCAGCCGAGCGTCTCAGCAGCAACACTCCCGAGGCAAGTGCCAAGGCAGCTCACCGGCCTGGGTGCTTCTCAAGTGTCTCTCTTTGGGCCTCTCTTTGTAGAGTCCCACGCCAGACACCCAGGTGGGCTCGCGTGGTGTTGAGCCTTCTGTGGGCGGTGATGTCAGCACCCCCTTTGATGATGTAAGCCCCAGAAAGTCGGGGTCACAATGACGCCTCTGCCGCCCTGGGCTCCTCATGGTTGCCGGGCGACAGGACTTTGTCCTGCTTGAAAAACTAAAGGGTATTTTTTTTTTTAATATTTATCTATTTAGTTGTGTCGGGTCTTACTTGTGGCATGCTAGATCTTCGTTGCACCGTGCGGAATCTTTCTCTGCGGTGCACAGACTCCTTAGCTGTGTCACACGGGCCCAGTGGTTGCAGTGCACCAGCTTAGCTGCTCCAGGGCAGGTGGGATCTTAGCTCCCCAGCCAGGGATCAAACCCACGTCCCCTGCCCCGCAAGGCAGGTTCTGACCGTGGGACCATCAGGGGAGTTTCTTATTCTAAATTCTCTTTTGCATCTCACTTCCTCTGCCATCCCTCCCTGCTCCCTAGAGGCTGACCTTACAGGGAGGAGTTTTAAGTAGTCTGTGCACGGCTGTGACAGAAAAGGGTGGCCTTCTCCTCCGCCATCTCCAGGCCGTGGACTCCCCGAGGAGAGCAAACCCCTTCTTCTGCTTTTCAGCATATTTTTAAAGTACATCTTTCTGATTATAGAAATAACACGTTCAAGTTATAAGATCTGTCAGATGCGTTAAAGCATCTGGGGTGTGGGATGGGGCCATGTGTGCACACATACGTGAGTGTGCATGGGTATGCTTTGACACATGTGCGTGTTTGCGTGTACGTACTTGCGTGTCCATGTCTGTCATCATTCCTGGAGCCGAACGTCCATGGCTGTGTCTTGGCGGGAAGGTGACCCCGGCAGGCACAGGGGTGAGGGTGGTGGGGACAGGCTGTGGACGCTCCTCTCCCGGGCTCAAGAATCCAGCCCCTTCCAGCAGCCCTGGAGGGCCCTTCAAGCAGGCGTCACCCTAGACAAAATCACAGGGCCCCAGCGCCAAAGCACCGAGCCCCCTGCTTGTCCCGCGGGGTCGTAGACGCCCTGACCCCGGGAGGCACGTCAGAGCTGTGCTGTGGTCATAGCCGTCCTCCGTGACAGAGCCGGTGACCTTCCAACCAGATCCCGGGGGCTGTCAGTGTGCAGAGAGCGCTTCTGTGAAAAAGTGCCTCCCGGCCCGGCCTCGAGGAATCTGGCTCGTGGACTAGAGGCACCTCCTGAGACTGGGTGCTTCACTCTAACCCTAGAGCCTGGACATAGTAGGTGCTCAATAAAAAAAAAATTCTATCAACACATAAACTGTGTTGTCTCTAAAATAGGACTTAGCGTCTGATGCCCCAATTGGTCCAGCTCAGCCTGCACCCTGACCACCAGCCCGCCTTGTGCCCTGATGCACCAGGGGAGTGAGGAGCTGTCCATCGAAGCTTAGGACCCTGACCTGCACGCGTGGCTGCCAGGACCGCTCAGTGCTCTGAAATCAGAGCACCCAGGCCAGGCTGGGCTGGAAGGGGCGCCGTCCTCTGCCGCTCGCATCCAAAGGCTCGGATAGGCCCTGGTGCCACCCGCCTCTGTGGCCGGTGGGGCTTCAGGCCAAGACACCAGCCTGTCCCCACTTCCCTTTGAGACTTCAGACCCAGCCAGGCCCCCATCTGGGCGCCAGCCAGAGCCAGCCATCGCCTGTGGAGGACGGGGGCGGCCGCAGCGACTTTTGGCCGAGTTCCCAGTAAGCGGAGGCCTGTGCAGAGGACGCAGGAGAGCTGGGGCCGGAAACCATCGCACAGGGAGGGGGATAAAGGCTGCAGGCAGCAGGCAGGCCGGGTGCCCACCCACCGGAGGGCATGGCGCTGCTTCTGCTGAGCCTGGGGCTGGGCCTGGTCTGCGCCCAGGATTTCAACCCCAGGCGCGTCGTGCAGAGGAACTATGATATTTCCAAGGTGGGGCTGCAGTTCGGGCCCTCCCCGGGGGTCTGGATGTTGGGTGGGAGCCGCATGTCCAGGGCCTGGCCCCAGGAGGGAGCAGGCACCAAGAAGTGAGGACCCACCGCGGCCTTGCCCAGGATTTCAATCCCAGGCGCGTCGTGCAGAGGAACTATGATATTTCCAAGGTGGGGCTGCGGTTCGGGCCCTCCCCGGGGGTCTGGATGCTGGGTGGGAGCCGCATGCCCAGGGCCTGGCCCCAGGAGGGAGCAGGCATCAAGAAGTGAGGACCCACCGCGGCCTCTGCCCTCCAGGTCACTGGGACCTGGTACTCCATCTCCATGGCCGCAGACAACAGGAAGCGGATAGAGGAAGACGGAGACCTGAGGATCTTCATAAAGGGCATTCAAGTCGTAGAGGACGGTGGTCTCAAGCTCAGTTTCCACTTCATGTGAGTGTTGCCCCCATCCTCCGGAATTGGGGAGCATCCGTCTCTCCGCCCTCTCCCCAGGGCTGAGCATCCTGGGACCAGACGCCGGGGTTGGCGCCCCGGTGTGTCTGAATGAGTCCACGAGTCCGTCATTGGGAGGCGACAGGAGCTTTCAACTCTGTTTAAAACTGACTTCTCCTCCCTCCTCCTCTAGGAGACAATGAACTGTAAAAGGAAAATGCTGCTGTTGATTCTGGGCCTTTTACTGCTCCTGTTGTTTGATCATTATTCCAGGTAAGTAGAAAATCTCGGTGAATTGACGCCTGCAGTGCTTGGCAGAGCTGCTCGAAACCTCCTGAGTTTTATTCAAAGGTGTTAATAACACTTTCGAAATGAATCAGATGTTACCTCCCCTCTCTGTGGGACCAAGCAAAGTATACTTTCAGTCTTTCATTTATAAACATCCAACACATAGTGATCAAGCCCTGTCTGGGCCCCAGGCTCTGCCCTAGGTGCTCAAGGAGCCACGGTAATAGGGGGAGAAGGTCCCGGCGGGAGAAGGCATGGCAAACGGAACAGTGGCGGGGATAACCTTAGAAACTGTTTATTTATTTGGTCACGCTGGGTCTTAGTTGCAGCACTCAGGGTCTTCGATCTTCACTGTGGCATGCGGGATCTTTAGTTGCGACATGCAAACCCTTAGCTGTGGCACGTGGGATCCAGTTCCCTGACCTGGGATCAAACCCAGGCCCCCTGAACTGGAACCGCAGAGTCTTAGCCACTGGACCACCAGGGAAGTCCCTGGGATAGCCTATTTTACATAATTAAGGTCACCAAGGAAAACTGAAATGAAGTCATAGCACCGAGTTGCTATTTCAGACAAACTACAAATGGTCCCAAAGTTCCATCTTGTTCTGACATAAACAAGACAGCAGTGACCTGCCCTGGCAGCCTGTGTGAGCCAGGGACGCACCTGTGCCCAGCTCAGTTTCTCATGAGAAAAATGCAAACTCCTCCTTCACTTGTGCCCATGTCTCGTGGGCCCCTTCATGAGCAGTGCAAACTTCCCAGACACCATTTGAAAAGCAGTCTTATCATGAGAGACAATGTCTTGAAAAACAAAACCTTTGCAAAACGCAGATCTGATAAAAAGGCTTGTATCCAAAATATGCAAAGAACTCTTAAAAGTCAACAAGGAAAAGAAAAACTTCATTAAATGGGCAAAATCTGGACAGACATCTCACCCAAGAAGACATAAAGATAGCAAGTAGGCATCTAAAAAGATGCTGGACATCATTTGTCATTAGATAATTGGGCTTCTCTGGTAGCTCAGCTGGTGAAGAATCTGCCTGCGATGCAGGAGACCCTGGTTCGATTCCTGGGTCGAGCAGATCCCCTGGAGAAGGGATAGGCTACCCACTTCAGTATTCTTGGGCTTCCCTGGTGGCTCAGCTGGTAAAGAATCTGCCTGCCATGTGGGAGACCTGAGTTCGATCTCTGGATTGGGAAGATCCCCTGGAGAAGGGAACGGCTACCCACTCCAGTATTCTGGCCTGGAGAATTCCATGGACTGTTTAGTCTATGGGGTCACACAGAGTCGGACACAACTGAACAACTTTCACTTTCAATCACAAATTAAGACAACAACCAGGCACCGCGACATGTCTATTAGCACAGCCGTGTGGTGTAGCCACTGTGAAGACAGCGTGATAGTTTCTTACAAAGCTAAATACGGTCTTTCCGGTGATCCAGCTTTGGTGTTCTTAAGTATCATTAATCCAAGTAATTTGAAAGCGTATGTTCACAAACAGTCCACATAAGGTTTTATAGCAGCTTTATTCACAATGTTTAAAATCTGGAAGCGATCAAGATGTCCTGCAGTAGATGAATGGGTAAATAAACTGCGGTGCATCCAGATAAACGAATATGATTCAACGACAAAAAGAAACAAGCTATCCAGCCTGGAAAAGATACAGAGGAAACGTCAGTACACATTGGTAAGGGAAAGAAGCCAGAAGCCAATCTGAAAAGACTACCTACTGTATGATTCCAACCACATGAAATTCTGGAACAGGTGAAACTGCAGAGACAGTAGAGGGATCAGGGGTTTGGGGGTTTGGGGAGGAGTGGCTGGACAAGCCCTGAAGATTTGGGGGCAGTGGAACTGCTTATGGTGGACCTGTGGCACTACACCTTTTTCAAAACCGGTAGAATTTTCTAGCACGAGGAGTGAATTTTAACCTAGACAAATTCAACTCTCATTTAGGAAGTCGAGGGAATCCCAGGAAGGATTGCTGTATGTGACCAAAGTCATCGCACTGTATCAAACATGCCAGGAGTAAGCTCCCTGAGGGCTGAGGAAGGTGCTGAGAGGTCACCTTGGAAACCAGTGGAGGCTGGAGTTTGTGGTTGCTCAGTTGCTCAGTCCTGTCCGACTCTTTGCGAGCCCATGGACTGCAGCACGCCAGGCTTCCCTGTCCTTCACCAACTCCTGGAATCTGCTTAAATTCATGTCCATTGAGTTGGTGATGCCATCCAAGCATCTTATCCTTGGTTGCCCCCTTATCTTCCTTTCATCAATCTTTCCCAGCATCAGGATCTTTTCCCATGAGTCGGCTCAGCTCTGTGGAGTCTGTAAACTCCAAAAGAGTTTAAAGAGGAAGACGGCCACGCAGGGGACTGTCTCTAGTGGATAACATCATTTCCTCACAGGAGGGCAGGATGGCAGCTCTGATGCCAGGCATGCGTGTGTCTGGGGGCAGAACAGCTGAGTGAGTGGCTGGTCAGTGACAGTGTGTGGGTAATCGGGGGACAGTTAGGTGATCCCTGCGGTGACGCATTAAAGCTGGAGACACCAGTCTGCACTCGCGTGTAGCTTTGTGGAGCAGGGGAGAGTTACCTGGGGAAGTATTTCCAGATACATGCCTCTGTGCCAGTTGGTACAGCTACACACATGCCCTCCTTGCTTGCCCAGCTGAGAGGACCTAGAAACGAGGAGCCCACGAGAGCAGCGAGCACTCCCAGCCCCAGACCTTGGTTTCTAATATTATTCTACAAAACAAAGCAAAACCCCTAGCCAGGCTTCCTTGGTGACGTGGCTGTTTCTAGGACGGGGACAGAACGTATACAGGGTGAGCCTGGAGCAGAAGGACACAGGAGCCAGTTGAAAGAGCTTCCAGCAGATAAAGTGGGAAGAATCTGAGCAGGACAAGAAAGCTGTATTGGGTTATATCCCAAAGCATAAAGCTGATCTTCCTGAGTGCACATTGATATAAATAAAGGACTGAATCAACAAGTTCATAGATGACAGAGAAAAGACAACACCCCGTTCATAAGAATCCCGAGGAATTGGTGGAGACATTGCCCTCCAGGAGGCGGAATGCGTGGGCTGCCATGGCGAGTCCCTATAAAGATTACAGGGTGGATTTTAAGTGAAGTCGCTCAGTCGTGTCCTACTCTTTGCAACCTCATGGACCAGGCTCCTCCGTCCATGGAATTTTCCAGGCAGGAGTACTGGAGTGGGTTGCCATTTCCTTTTCCAGAGGATCTTCCCAACCCAGGGGTCAAACCTGGGTCTCCCACCTTGCAGGTGGGACGCTTTACCATCTGAGCCAGAAGGGAAGCCACTTGACAGGGAAGCGAAAGAGGCCCTTGACGGCGGAGGAGCCTGGACACAGGGCCTCAGCTGGGTGCTCAGGGTCCGTTAGGTGGGACAGGGCGTGACATGGTCTGCGAAATGCAGCCGAGAGGACCCCAAGCAGACGTGCGTCAGGTGGGTCCTGGAGAGGATCCTGGCAACAGAAAAAGGGCTTTGGGGACAAGCTGAGGAAATCTGATGGAGGAGAGGAGTTGAGTTCATAATGGGGTCCCCCTGGCTTCAGCAACAGCAACGGACGCCCGCTACAAATCCAAGCTGTCGGTGATGCAGGGGCCGGGTGCAGGGGCGTCCAGGGACCATCTTCACAACGTTTGCTGTGAAACTGCTCTAAAAATAAAGTTCGTTTTAAAAGGAGGGGACTCAATGTCCATCAGCAGATGAATGGATAGGTATGGTGCATGTATACAAAGGAAGACTACGTGCGTGCTTACTTTTCAGTCTTGTCTGACTCTTTGTGACACTTTGGACTGCAGCCCGCCAGGCTCCTCTGTCCGTGGGATTTTTCAGGCAGGAAAGTGGAGTGGGTTGCCATTTCCTTCTCCAAAGGAACATTACTCACTTGGGAAAAAGAAAACAAAATAATGCAGCAGCATGGATGGAACTGGGGATTATCATGCTGAACGAAGACAGTCAGATATAGAATGGCAAATATCATGTGATGCCGCTTATGTGGTGAATCTAAAAAAAAAAAAATGAACTTACTTGCAAAATGGAAACAGATTCACAGACTTAGAAAACAAATATATGGTTACCAGGGAGGAAGGGTCGGGGAGGAGGGACAGATTGGGAGACTGGAACTGACATGTACATGTATGAAATAGGCAACCAACAAAGGTCTGCTGTAGAGCACAGGCAACTCTGCTCAATATTCTGTAATAATCCACAGAGGAAAAGAATCTGAAAAAGAATAGATACAAGTATGTGTCTAGTTGAATCACTTTGCTGTGTGCCTGAAACTAACAGAACATTGTTAATCAACTCTATTTCAACATAAAAATGAATAAAAAGAAGGGAAATAAAGAAAAATAAATTAATAATGCAAAATCAAGGCAGAAAAAATTAACCCCAGCTTTGGTATCATGCCTTGTATGTCTTTCGGTGGCATTTTCCCTCCAGGAGAGGACTGGGTGTTGAGACCACATCTTTGGAGCCCTAGTGATGGGCCCCCGTCTGCAGAGAGGAACGCACACCTGTCCACAGTGTGGATTTCGTCATGTTGCCACAACTGTAAAATGATGCCTGACGTGTAGTAGGTGTTCAGTCATCATATGGCTAAAAAGGAAGCACATAAATGGATCTGAAGTCTAAAATAATTTTGTCATTTAAATTTTGCAGCAGGTCTGTGTTCAAATTCAAAACATAAAGGATTTTTCCCGTTGATCTGAAGGATCAATCATTTACTGGGAGGGCTGACAAATTCAGCAAATAAAAACACAGAAAGCTCAGCTGCATTCAAATTTCTAATAGTGAACCATTTCTACCTGTGATTCCCCACATGACACGTGGGACATAGCTACACAAACCTGTGCTGCTTCTCTTAAGCTCGCAATGAATGGGGGCCCTGCAGTTGCCAGGCAGACCAGCCTTGGGAAGAGGCTTCTCTGCCAGCAAGAATCTTCATTGTGTGAAGATTCTACAGACTGGAGGGCAGAGTGGGCAGGAGCCAGGGGGTTCCTATGACGGAAGAACCAGGAGGAAGAGGAAGCCAAACATGGACCTTCTTGGAGGCAACTGCTATCAACTGCTATTGATTTCTTTGCTTATTGGCTCCGAAATGTTTTGAATGCATGCACATCTACGTGTCAACTAGCTTGTGTGTGCCGTGTGTGTACAGGCCTGAGAGCTGGACCATAAAGATGGCTTGTGCATGCCCAGTCATTTCAGTCATGTCCGAATCTTTGTGACCCCAGGGGACAGTAGCCCGCCAGGCTTCTCTGTCCTTGGGATTCTCCAGGCAAGAACACTGGAGTGGGTCGCCATGCTCTTCAGGGGATCTTCCAAATCCAGGGATCAAACCTGCATCTCTTCTGTCTCTTGCATTGGCAGGTGGGTTGTTTACCACTAGTGCTAACTGGGAAGCCAAAGAAGGCTTCATGAACGTGAACGTGAAGTTGCTCAGTCGTGTCCGACTCTTTGTGACCCCATGGACTGCAGCCTACCAGGCTCCTCCGCCCATGGGATTTTCCAGGCAAGAATGCTAGAATGGGTTGCCATTTCCTTCTCCAGGAGATCTTTCCAACCCAGGGATTGAACCTGGGTCTCCCGCATTGTAGGCAGACGCTTTACCATCTGAGCCACCAGGGAAGTCCTCAAAGAAGGCTTAGCGTCGAAGAATTGTTATCTTCTAACTGTGGTGCTGGAGAAGACTCTTGAGAGTCCCTTGGACTGCAAGGAGATCCAACCAGTCCACCCTAAAGGAAATCAACCCTGAATAGTCACTGGAAGGACTGATGCTGAAGCTGAAGCTCCAATATTTTGGCCACCTGATGCGAAGAGCTGACTCACTGGAAAAGACCCTGATGCTGGGAAAGATTAAAGACAGGGGGAGAAGAGGATGACAGAGGATGAGATGATTGGATGGCATCACCGATTCGAAGGACAGGAGTTTGAGCAAGCTCCGGGCGTTGGTGCTGGACAGGAGAGCCTGCCTGCTATAGTCCATGGGGTTGCAAGAGTTGGACACGACTGAGCGACTTTTTCTCTTCTGCCCGCTGTCGGTGCATTAGCTTCTGCGTACCATGGGTATAGGTGCAAGGGCTCTGGTGCTGATCCAGGGAGAGGCAGGACGCTGGAGGCTGGTCCCGCACCACTTGCTTCACCAGGCAGCAGACCTGGAGGCGGGGGGCGGGGGCGCCTCCAGCAGATAGCGGGCAAGAGGCTGCCTTTTGTCTGGACACAGCCCTAAGCTGCTGCTGATTTTCCTCAGTCCTTTCCCCAGCCACACGCTCCACCCTGCCTTCCTCCCTGGCCGCCCTCCCCTGCACAGCTCTCCCTTCCAAACCCAGGAAGATGTCTCCTCCCCAGGTGGCTGTCCCTGGTCCCGAATCGGGGCTGGATGTGCTGCGTTCAGCACCACACTCCAAGCTCTGTGGCTCCCCTTGGCACCGACCCCTGGGGCTTCTTTAGAGCCATCCCTCTGCCCCAGGTGCCCTGTGTGGGGGGTGGGAGTGGGGGCCAGGGCTGTGGGTCCACTGCTGTTGGACCAGCGCCTAACAGCACCTGCCACACTTCATGGGCTCCACAGATAATTGTTGAATGAATGCTTGACTCATAATAACTTGGTTTTCCCTTCACATCCAGGAAAAATCAAGAAGAAGAACTTCAGCTCTCAGACTGGTTCAACCCCAGGTAAAGATGAAAATGTCTGCATGTGAACACACACACACACACAGCCATGCACATATGCATGGCACAGGCACACACACTCACACACATGCACACAAAGGCACACAGGAATTCAATCTTCAGTAATTAGGTTTTTTCTTTTTCCCCAATCACCAAATTGCAACCATCCTGGGAGGTTCCCAGTCGCTGGAGTTCATGCTGACCCGCTCCGCTTGTTGGAAGCTTCCTGATTTATTGAAAATTCTATGAATGGCTTCTCCTGATTCTGGCCTCAGCTCTCGGGGAAGAGTTCTGTCCCCTGTTGTGATTCTGGGGTATCTTGCTTCCTGATTACCTGTCATCATCCATTAGCCAATTCCCTCCTGGTTTTAGATTGTTTAGCTTGCAGCTCTTGCCAGGAACGCTCCAGTGACTAACTTTGTATATATTAATATACATTCTGACATTGTCTTGTGAGTTCATCTGTGGGGTAAATTCCCAAAAGAGTCATTAAGTCAAACAAGGCAGATATTTAAATTTTTGTTTACATTATGGCTCTTTAAAAATTGAAAAAAATTTTCCACGACATGCTCACAGCCCAGACCCCAGGAGCCACGGTGTCCGGCACACAGAAAGGGGCTCGATAAGCCTTACCCGTTATCACCGGTGCAGCCTCTGCCGCTGTCGTTGTGAAGGTACCGGTTCCACCGGTTTCTCTTTTGTTCAACAGAAAACGCCCCGATGTGATCACGACCACGAGCTGGCTTGCTCCCGTTGTCTGGGAAGGCACTTTCAACAGAAAGGTGCTGGAAAAACACTACAGAAAGCAGAATCTCACAACGGGCTTGGCCGTCTTCGTTACTGGCAGGTAGGGCTCGCCAAGCCTGTGCCACACTTCATTTCGGAAAAACGCACACCACTATCCGTGGACCTCCCGCCTCCAAAGGGCCACTCATTGGCCTCTGTAGCCACTGTTGGTGGGCGGCCTGTGCAGAGCAGGGCATTGTTTTTCTCTCCTTCCTTGTTATTCTCGTTCAGTCGCCAAGTCCCGCCTGAGTCTTTGCAACCCCGTGGACTGTAGCCTGCCTGGCTCCTCTGTCCATAGCATTTCCCAGGCAAGAATACTGGAGTGGGTTGCCATTTCCTTCTCCGGGGAATCTTCCCGACTAGGGATCGGACCTGAGTTTCCCGCATTGCAGGCAGATTCTTTACTGCAGGAATCCCCTGTGAAGTCCTTCTCCTCCCTTAGCTGGGTCATTAATACCACTTGGCTGTCTTTCCACTACTATCCAGTTAGCTCTCACACTCTTTTTTTCCAACAGTCGTTCCAAAACTTCCGAGGCTTTTCTCAGACTCCCCAGCCCACTACTTCCCTCTTTCGTAACCATTGCAGCTGAAATGCAGACCCGACCTCCTGCCCTCCTCCCTGGGAATTCTGCAGCGTCGACTTGACGCCTCCCATGTGGATAGTGTTTGGTGGTGCCCTTCCGAAAACGTTTAGGGAGGCGAGCGTCCTCCTCTGCTCTGTGTTTCGCAGGCTTGCAGATCAGTACCTGGAGCTGTTCTTGCACTCGGCGAATAAGTACTTCCTGAGCGGCTACAGAGTGATCTTCTACATTATGGCGGACGCCTTTGTCAAGCTGCCCCAGATCAAGTGGGAGCCCCTCCGACGGCTCAAAGTGTTCACCGTCACTGAGGACAGCTGGCAGGACAACGCCGACCTCGTGCGCATGAAGAGCTTGGCCAACCACATCATCTGGGACATCCAGGACGAGGTCGACTTCCTGTTCAGCATGACCGTCACCCAGATCTTTCAGAACAACGTGGGCGTGGAGGTCCTGGGCGAGTTGGTGGCTCAGCTCCATGGCTGGTGGTACTTCAAGGACCGTGCGAGTTTCCCCTACGAGAGGAGGCCCAAGTCGGCAGCTTGCATCCCGTTTGACCAGGGCGATTTCTACTATGATGGTGCGTTCGTGGGCGGCACGCCCTTGGCGGTCCTGAACCTCGCGGAGGAGTACCTGAACGGTGTCATTCACGACCTCAGATTCAGGCTGAACAGCACCTACGAAAAACACCTCAACAAATACTTTTTCCTCCAGAAGCCCACCAAGCTCTTATCCCCAGAGTACAACTGGGATGCCGGCTTCTACCCACCGCCCCAGGTGCAGTACGTCAAGGTGGCCCAGCAGTCCAGAAGGAGACGCTGACTCCCCGGGACCGCAGGCCCTGCCAGCAATGGTTCCCCCTGGAAGCTGGGATCTCTCCATACGTCCCAGGTCTGAGAGATACAGATGTTTATACTCACCCACCAGGCATTTTTCTCCCCGCAATTTTGAGCCATCCAATTTGGCCACTGCAGGATAAAGAATAAAAGGTTGCTTATTGAATGTTTAACACATGGTGATGTTAATATCTATATGTTGTAGATAAACTGGACATAATTGGAGGCATAAAATGAATTCTTCTTAATGGAGAAAAGCTCTACTTCAGAAAAAAAAAATATATATATATATATACATGGACACAGAAGGGCAAAGGATGACGTGTGGAGGAGAAAATGAAACATTCATGGCTCGCGAGTCCATCAGCCTGCTTCTCAGGCTGGGGAGGCACATTGCTGTGTTTAAACACCTGGAACCGTCTCACCCTATCTAGCTTGTGACTGGACATGCGTGAACTAGAGACTTTCTACCAAATACACGTCTTTCTTTTATTGTTTACACAGAGAAGTGTCAAGTTCATTTCTAAAATCTCTCGGCATTTTACTTATTTGTGAGAAGCCAGGGGCTGAGCGCAGGGGTGGAGGCAGGTGTCTGCCAGGTGCAGGGAGGGTACCTCTGGCCTGAGCCCTCGGGCAGCTGCAGGGCAGCGGGGAGATGCGACTCTGTGAAGCTCCCTTTGCACATTCGAAAGGGATCAACATGGGCAGCTCGGAGCGCCATGAGGCTCAGGCTGGGAAACCAGCCCCCATGGGTGGCGGGGAGGGAGGCTGACGTGGCTAGCAGAGGTTTGCTCTTGGCAGTGAGTGTGAGGGCCGGAGAATCCCATATCATAAGGAGGCAGCTGTCTTCCTCCTCCTCCTCTTGGCTGCACTGCGAGGCACGTGGGATTTTAGGCTCCCAACCAGGGATGAAACCTGCACCTTCTTCCTGGGAAGTGCGGAGTCTTGACCTCCAGATGGCCAGGGGCATCCCCACAGGCGCCCCTGGGAATTAATCGTCTTTCCTGGGAGAGGACGCAGGCTGCCTAAGTGTGAAGGCCAGTATCATCATCCCCCAAATTCTTACGTGGAGTCCTAGTCCCCAGGACCTCAGACCATAACCGATACGGAGAAAAGGCCTTTACAGAGATGACTGAGGCAAAATGAGGTCCCCAGGGAGGGTCCTCGTCCAGTAGGACCAGTGACCCTACTGGAAGGGAATTGGGGCACTGACGTGCCCAGCACAGAGGGAAGGTGAAGTGAGGGCACGCCCGGGAGAGAGGCCTGCTCCACCTCAGACGTCCAGCCCTCAGGGGGACCCTATAGGGCTTCCTGGCGGTGCAGTGGTAAAGAGTCCGCCTGCCAGTGCAGGAGACGCAAGTTCGATCCCTGGGTGGGGAAGAGCCCCTGAAGGAGAGCATGGTAGCCCACTCCAGCATTCTTGCCTGGAGAATCCCACGGACAGAGGAGCCTGGCGGGCTACCGCCCATGGTTCGAAAAGACTCGGAGCCGACTTAGCAGCTCAACAACAACGACGTCAGCAAGCTCCTTCTACTTTTCTCTCTCAGTTGTCGCCTTTGGCTAAATCACGATGCTGTTTCCAGTGATTCATCCTTTCTTATATCACAGAGCAGCTCTTGATTTAAAAAAAATCTATAAAATTATTTCAAAACAGAGTATGATATTCCATTAGCCACAAGCCCTGTCTCACAAAGATCACTGTCAGCTCTCCTAGGTCATACCTAGAGACCAGAGGGTGCGATTTAGCTACTGGGCTGAAACCAGCAAACAGACAAAAACTGTTTTTCCCCTAACAAGTTATGGAGAAGGCTAAGGGGTTTACTGAGAAGGGTTCTAAACTTCTACCTTGAAAGATATTGTGGGATCCATATGAAAGCACTGTAAATTCCTTGGTAATAAAAGATTTTTAATGCCTAGAATTTCCAGGTTCAAGAACAAACTTGTTTAAAGGACTCATACAAACAGGTCACCCCTGAATGACATTTTCCATTTCCATCCCCCTAGCAAAAGTATGCTTCCCCACATGGTGGGTGCTGAGTTATTTTTTTTAAATTTTGCTAATTTGATAAGCAAACAGAGAATCTTTTTCTTGGATTGCTTGGGACATCAAAGCTTTTTTTTTTTTTTTTTTTAGTTTTTAAGCTATAGTTACTTTATTTTAAAAATTTAAAAAAGTTTTTTTTTTTGGTCATACCACAAGGCATGTTGGGGTCTCATTTCCCCAACCAGGGATCGAACCCAAGCCCTCTGCAGGAAGCTTGGTGCCTTAGCCACTGGACCACTAGGGACCACTGTCAAACCTCATTTTAAACTATAGTTATGAGCCATTTGACCTGGAGGAGGAAATGGCAACCCACTCCAGTATTCTTACCTGGAGAATCCTGTGGACAGAGGAGCTGGTGGGCTGGAATCCATGGGGTCTCAAAGAGCTGGACACGACTGAGGCGACTTAGCACACATCAGTCATTTGATTCATGCGTGTATAAATGACCGATTTCTGTCTGGCTCACTTTTCTAACATGGTGTTCCTTTTCCGCTTTCAGTGAGTTTGTAATATGATGTAAGCCCTTTGTCAAATGTGCTGAAAATACTCATTTCAAGTTGTCATGCCTGTTTCAGTTTTGTTAATGGTGTTTTGGGGTTCCAAAGTTTGTTTTCATAATGATATTGATATTTGTATCCATAGGCTAGGTATCTCATTCCTTAGCTATAGATAATATAGAACTTTCAAGATTTCTTTTCATTCAGAATTAATTTTAAGATAATGTGCAGAGTTAGATATATAACCTTATTTTTTTCCCTCAAGATATCTTGGTCATTTCTCCCACACTTCTTGTTGAATGGAGTCTGCCTGCCAGTGTAGGAGAAGCAGGAGGTGAGGGCTGGATCCCTGGGTCAGGAAGATCTCCTGGAGTAGGAAATGGCAACGTGCTCCAGTATTTTTGCCTGGAAAATCCCAGAGGTGCCTGGCGGGCTACAGTAGTCCATGGGGTGGCAAAGAGCCAGACACCACTGAGTGACGGAGTCAAGCGTGAGCGTGCGCACTCTCACACACACACACACACACACTTGTTGAACAAATAATACTTTTTAAGATGGGCCGTTTTATAACATCTTAAGTTACTGTACTGACTTGTGTTCATTTATTGACTGTATATCCAGTTTTTTACAGTGGTTTTTCTGTCACATATATGTAGCCCAGAGAAATATAGAACCCAATCAGCTTTACCAAAACAGTTCGGTAAACAATTCGGGGTTTGGAGCGATTATGTTTATGTGATTTTGGAAAGATATCCCTGGATGATATGTTTAATGGCATAAGCACAAAAGCCAGACAGACATTTAAATATATTTTGAAATGAGCATATTCTGGGAATTATAGTATGGATATTATTGAAAACTGGTGCTGTATCCTCATGAGGCTTGAGAAACTAATATTTGATAAAAATTCTGTGTACTAAATCATTTAGGCTTTTCTTTGCTGGAGTGAGGAAGTATTTCGTCTGACTGCAGGTTTTTATGGGGGCTTCCCAGATGTCGCAGTGGCAAAGAATCCACCTGCCGATGAAGGAGTATCTCTATTTACTGATTGTAGAATCTTAGAGGACAAAGTTTTCTGAAAAATCATTATTTATCCTGGTTGGACAAATCATAATAGAAAGGGCCCATCAGATTTATGGGTCAAAATAACATTTATGTTCAAGGCTAGGATGATTAGGGTAAGGATACAGGTATACAGAGGCTCAAGTGCAATAGAATGCAGGTATCCAGCCCTGAGGTGTTTAAGTCACAAGAATGCCTCAGTTCTGAGATACAGAGGACCATAAAAATTGAGATATAAGTCAATTGGGCTTCCCTGGTAGCTCAGTGGTAAAGAATCTGCCTGCCAATGCAGGAGATGCAGGTTTGACTCTTGGGTTGGGAAGATTCCATGGAGAAGGAAATGGCAAGCCACTCCAGTATTCTTGCCTGGGAAATCCCTTGGGCAGAGGAACATGGCAGGCTGCAGTACATGGGGTTGTAAAAAAGTTGGACTTGACTTTGTGACTGAACAACAACAACATATATACCCATTGCTTAAAATGCTTATTGGTCCACTAAAAATAATAGACCTGAGGTTGGGGGAAAGAGGTTTGTAGGCCCAACTGTTAATCAGGCTTAGCTGACTGTAGGAATAGGGTTCCAGGCATTTTGGGTGATGGAATGGCCAAAATATATTAACTTTCCACCACACATTCTTGTGATATGACTTTAGGTATATTGGTTTTGCAAATCTCTTACCAAGCATAGTATTTGCTTTTTAGCCATCACTATATGCTGCTCTCTTTTTCTTGTAGCAAGAAGTATGGTGTTTTTTTCATTCTCACTTAAGAGTTACACTACTCCAAATATTAACACATCAAGTATACTGGTTTTCAAGTCCTTTCCTAAGTTAATTTATTCATTCAGTCGCTACATATTTCTTACTCAGCAATCATACGGCAGGTTTAATGATAGGGCCTGGGAATGCAGTGTTCATCAAGCATGGGTAGAATGGTGTGTTCACACAGCAACACTGCCTATTCTGTCTTAGTAACAGTTCCTCTTTCCATTGGAGGAAATTGCCCCTCCCCCATTCCAATTCTGGCAGAGCTGCCTGTCATAGGACCCCCTGACCCAGGATGCAAGGCTGGAAATATGCCCCACGACTGATGTTAGTTGTTCGTCCCCTTGGCTACAGTGATTGGTCCAAGCATCAGTTCAATTCCAGAGCACTGGCCCAAATCCAGTGGTCCACCCTCAGATTTTATACTTGAACTCCAGGAGAGAGAGCTCTTTTTCCTTTATGATCTTTAAATCGAGATGATGTAAACCTCTAACTGTTAATAGCCGCATCACGCACCATCTTCTATCAGACTCGTGGAGGAAGTTCTGTGCAATGAGAAAGAAGAAGAATAACGTATAGAGAGAAGTGTGCACGAAAGAGAGATGAAGAGATAACAGAGAGACAGCAGGGAAGATGAAGGGGACAGAGGGAGAAGACTGGCCTATGGAGCAAAGCACAGGTGAGAGACATGGAGGAGGAGATTTGACACCTGCAAGCAGGGATTTGGAATTAATATATATATAGCTATTAAATCCCTTTTAGCTTCAGTTTCAGTAGCTTTTTTCTCATTTGTACAAAAAGAGATCTGACTACTATTAAACAGACACAGGCTCGGCCCTCAAGGAAAGTCTCCTAGGGGAGATTCAGAGGTAGGAGGGCAAAGCCAAGGGGGTAGGGCAGGTGCTGCGATTGGGAAATACAAGTGTGGGGAATGCACAGACAAGGGGGCTGAACCTTCGGTGAGGACTCCCCTGAGAAAATGTCATTTAAGCTAGTGCAGTTGGAGGGAACCTCATGTTTGAAGTTCTCAAGGCAAAAGGCTGGAAAACACATTGGAAAAAGTCCAAGAAGGTCTGGAGGGAAGTCAGCAAGGGAGGATGTTGAGAGAGGACTCTGCAGAGATAAGTGAAGGACCGATTTTGAGGAACCTCATAAACTCTGTTGAATTTTAAATATCGATGAAAGAGAAATAGACGTATTACCAGTATTTATTCATGCACTTATTTGATTTGTGTAAAGTACTAATTATACCCTGGACTTTGGGCTGGAAGTACAGGCCAGAATACAAAAGTTTGTTTACAAAGAACTCATGGTCCAATGCCTTTTCTTTGATCTATGTATCTAAAACCCTCACATTTCAATTTCTAGGCCCTTTACGTTTTCTTTTACTTTTTTTCAAAACCTTTTTATTTTGTATTGGGGTATAGCTGATTAACAATGTTGTAATAATTCCAGGTGAACAGCGAAGGGACTCAGCCATACATATGCATGGATCCATTCTCCCTAGTCCTCCCCTCCCATCCAGGCTGCCCCATAATATTGAGCCGAGTTCCATGTGCTGTACAACAGGTCCTTGCAGGCACCCATTGTAACTATGGCTGGCAGAGGAAAAGTATCAAATGACATCCCTTATATGTGGAACCTAAAAAGAAATGATGCGAATGAATTTACGGAACAGAGACTCACAGACTTAGCAAACGAACTTACGGTTGCTGGGGAAAGGGGATGGTTAGGAAGTTTGGGATGGACATGTACTCACTGCTCCATATTTTCTCTTCTCAATTAGTATAACTTTACCAAGATAGTCAAGAACAAACATTAAAATTCCTGTAAGAATGCTAAAATATATTATGACTTAGACTTCTTGGTTCCTCAGTTTTCTCAACTAACATAGATTCAGCGGGTTCAGGTGGCTCCTTCAGGGAATGTGGGGATTTGTGTGTGTGTGTACTCAGGTCTGACTCTTTGTGACCCCATGGATTTCCAGACTCCTCTGTTAATGGAATTTTCAGGTAAGAAGACTGGAGTGGGTTGCCATTTCCTACTCCAGGGAGTCTTCCTGACCCAGGGATTGAACCCACGTCTCTTGCATCCCTTGCATTGGCAGGCAGATTTGTTATCACTGGACCATGTAAAAAGCCCAGGGAATTTGTAAGGAGTATTTTATGTTAATGAATGATGCTCTTCCCCGCCCCCCATTTTTAGATTTGGTTGAATATTTTAGTTGACAAACTCAATGATAAACTCTCAAGTTTTATATTTGAGTTGTGCAAGAAAATAATAACATTCCATACTCAATGGCCCCAATCTATGTAGATAGGTGCATTGAATGTTTTATGTTAAAAATTATCCATTAAATTGGTCAGTTCAATTTCTGAAACAAATTGCAGATTAATTCTTTTATTGGCAGAGGTAATTGTTAAAATAGCATGTCATAAATTACACTTTTCTTTGTTCAATGAACATAGTAAAATACTTGTTTAGGAATTCACATAGCTAATATATGTCTCTAACTTGTTTTTTTTTTTTTTTTTTTTTTTTATCTGTATACCCTGGAGCAAAGGAGGTAAGATTGGTAAACTAATCAGTGGTGAGGGTAAAATTACCCAGACTAAGACTTCTACTTAATGAAAATCTCTTTATTGCCTCTTTCATCTAAGGGCAAGAATGCTGAGGAGTAAAGCGTTGCCATCACACCTCAAGACGAGAGCTGTTGAGGTCTTGATTAGACGGGGGGCAGTCCTGCTATTCACCTCTGTCTCAGGCAGGCACTCGTCAACTGAAGTAGTGAAATAATGACCACAGTGCTATTATTAATCTAAAGATTGCGTTTGCAGTTTTTTTTTTTAAAAGAGATTTCTAAGACTAGAAGGGACCTAGAAATGACAGTTAACTAAATCTTAGAGAAATAACCATCGATCCTGCTTTTCAGGGTTTTCAGAAGAAGGACATATCTATCTTTTATCTTAAGAAGTATTTCAGAATTTAATACTTGGTATTGTCAAGATGAGTTGCTTCTTCATTCATTCACATACTCACTAATTCAACAATTTTGTGAATAGGGCCTATTGTGTATTAGGTAATAGGGCAAATGTGATTCTACAACTTTCAGGGAATTTGTAATCTAGTAAGAAAGAAGAGCAATACAACAAAATATGATAAATAATGATAAATGTTATGATAAGCAACGTATAGGGATGACAGAACCATAATGGGTATTTCTCACCTGGACTAGGGGGTTGGGGAAGGATTGTTGGAGGAAGTAAGTTTTAAGCTGTGTTGGAAGCAACAAGAAGGGTTTCCAGTTGAGGCTGGGGTCGATTAGGGCATGGGGGAAAAAGAGAATTTTCTAGGCTGAGGAACAGTATCGTGAAGACTGAGAGGTAAAAGATTTCAGGCTACATTCTAGGACTTTGATTACCTTAGGCATCAGTTTAAGAAAAGACTTTTTGTGGGAGACAGTATTCCTATGTTTTTTCCCAGGGTCATGCGTCATTAACATCACAGAAGTTTTACAAACTGGTTATGCTCTTTTTCATGCTTGTTGGCTGGTGGGATTCCACCAGTGGTCTGGGCTTTGGTTTCTGTAGGACTTGGAAGTAGGCATGTGGGCAAAGCTCTCTATATGGGGATCTGGTAAGTTAGGGCTCCAGCATGACAGAACCCTAATGGAGAAGAGGTGGTCATTAATAGCGCATGCTCTAGGAACTTCTCCTGTGGTCCAGTGGTTGAGAATCTGCTTTGCTATGCAGGGGGCGTGAGTTCAATACCTGGCTGGGGCACTAGAATCCCTCGTGCAGCAGAGCAGCTAAGCCCGTGCACCTCAACTAGAAAGGGTCCATGCACCTCAGTGAAACATCCGCATGATGCAGCGAAACTCCCGTGTGCCACAGCTAAGATGCAGCTAAATAAATTAATATGTTTTTCAAAAGAGTGTAAGCTCTAACATAAAGCCCTAGCCTAGAAACTCAATTCTGTGTTTTTAAAACCTGTGACTCTGGACAAGTTAACACAAATTTCCAACTTATTTCCCACAGACATTTAACATGGGAACCATAATAGAAGATATCTTCTTCATAGGTTTATTATGATGATTCAGAGAATTGGGGACAGGAGCACATTTGGTAAATGCTAGTTGCTGTTGCTTTTGTTGTCCTTAGTCCTGTCTCATCTGATTCCAAGGGCTAGGCCAGCCAGTTTAATTGTGGTTACTGAAAGAAGCTGTCATTTCTTATTCTCTGCTCTTGAGATTTATTTCAGAATTGTGGTATCTTGTCCCCAGATTTTGATTTTTGCCATCCTAGCCACAGGCAGCCCATAAGTTGCCAGATGTATGCTGCTGCTAAGTCGCTTCAGTCGTGTCCGACTCTGTGCGACCCCACAGATGGCAGCCCACCGGGCTCCGCCATCCCTGGGATTCTCCAGGCAAGAACGCTGGAGTGGGTTGCCATTTCCTTCTCCAATGCATGAAAGTGAAAAGTGAAAGTGAAGTCGCTCAGTCGTGTCTGACTCAGCGACCCCATGGACTGCAGCCCACCAGGCTCCTCCGTCCATGGGAGTTTCCAGGCAAGAGTACTGGAGTGGGATGCCATTGCCTTCTCCGTGCCAGATGTATAGCTATAATTTAAAACCCCTGGGTGTGTGTTTGTCATTAATTTGAGAGACTATTTGAATATTGGAAACTTCAAGTCTAATTAGCATCTGGTAAGAAAGTGAAGAGGAACTAAAAAGCCTCTTGGTGAAAGTGAAAGAGGGGAGTGAAAAAGTTGGCTTAAAGCTCAACATTCAGAAAACGAAGATCATGGCATCTGGTCCCATCACTTCATGGGAAGTAGATGGGAAAACAGTGTCAGACTTTATTTTTTTGGGCTCCAAAATCACTGCAGATGGTGACTGCAGCCATGAAATTAAAAGATGCTTACTCCTTGGAAGAAAAGTTATGACCAACCTAGATAGCATATTCAAAAGCAGAGATATCCTCTTGATGAAAGTGAAAGAGGAGAGCAAAAACGTTGGCTTAAAGCTCAACATTCAGAAAACGAAGATCATGGCATCTGGTCCCATCACTTCATGGGAAATAGATGGGGAAACAGTGTCAGACTTTATTTTGGGGGGCTCCAAAATCACTGCAGATGGTGACTGCAGCCATGAAATTAAAAGATGCTTACTCCTTGGAAGAAAAGTTATGTCCAACCTAGATAGCATTTTCAAAAGCAGAGACATTACTTTGCCGACTAAGGTCCGTCTAGTCAAGGCTATGCTTTTTCCTGTGGTCATGTATGGATGTGAGAGTTGGACTGTGAAGAAGGCTGAGCGCCGAAGAATCGATGCTTTTGAACTGTGGTGTTGGAGAAGACTCTTGAGCATCCCTTGGACTGCAAGGAGATCCAACCAGTCCATTCTGAAGATCAACCCTGAGATTTCTTTGGAAGGAATGATGTTAAAGCTGAAACTCCAGTACTTTGGCCACCTCATGAGAAGAGTTGACTCATTGGAGAAGAGTCTGATGCTGGGAAGGATTGAGGGCAGGAGGAGAAGGGATCGACCGAGGATGAGATGGCTGGATGGCATCACGGACTCAATGGACGTGAGTCTGAGTGAACTCCGGGAGATGGTGATGAACAGGGAGGCCTGGCGTGCTGCGATTCATGGGGTCGCAAAGAGTCGGACACGACTGAGCAACTGAACTGAACTGAACTGGCTGCTCGGCTGGTAAAAAATCCACCTGTAATGCAGGAGACCCTGGTTCGATCCCTGTGTTAGGAAGATCCCTTGGAGGAGAGCCTGGCAACCCAGTCCAGTAATCTTGCCTGGAGAATCTCCACGGACAGAGGAGCCTGGCAGGCTATACAATCCATGGGGTCACAAAGAGTTGGACATGACAGAGTAACCAAGCATAGCACATGGAGTTTATATATGTTGACATTTATCTACTTGTTTTAAACTGCTAGTCTTTAATGTTCAAACACATTCTGAAAGAACTGCAAATTTTCTACCCTGAACAATAACAAAAATTAATGTTATAGTCCACAACTTAACTGGAACTCAGGGTTTGATAATTATAAAATAGCCAATCAAATACAGACTGGTTTACTTCCCAGATGAATAAGTTAATGAATATTTATAAAATCTTCAAGGATGTTTGGGAACCAACTTGGCAACATATGACACAGTCATGCATTGTTTATGCATGCAACAATGACACACTGGTCAATAGAGTTTTTTCTTAGTGATATTTGCCAACTTGGCTCCCATTGTGAAGTGTTTCTGTATCTGTTTTAGATGCTTAGAAATTTGTTTTCAGATGCTTTGTGATATATGTGGAAATATAAACAAATCTTGTGTCTTTTCTTGTAAAATTCTATCACTTTGCAATAGAAAGAAACACTAAAGCTGGTATCAACAAACTTTCTTGTAAAGTGACACACAGTAAATATTTTCAGTTTTTCAGACCATAAATTTTCTGTTGCAACTATTCACCTATGCTAGTATAGCCTCAAAGCAGCCATAGACAATATATAAAAAAAAATAATTCTGGCAACATTTTAATGAAATATTAATTTTAAAAAAAATGGTGTAGAATGGATTTGGCCCATGGCAATAGTTTGAAAACCCCTGCATTAGAGTTGGGGAAAGTCTATCAACTACTTGGGTCAAGCTATATAAAACTTTTGTCCAAATTAAAACTGTCCATATGTGTCATGTGTTAGAATCCAAATAGTATAGCTACACATTTCATATTCTGAAGAAGTTCACATTTGGTTAGCTGTGCCATATTGAGCAAAGATTTTACCTTTGGTATTTTCCATCTTTAATACAATTCTTATTCTGTTCTGACTGCTCAGCAATAGCTGTTAGGCTAGATAAAACCTCCCCCACTGAGTTCTCTCTTGTGTAAGTTTCACAGCTTGAAATGAGAAATCTACACCCTTCATAAAGCACTCTATTAAAAGACCTCAAATGTATAAAAAGCATCCCTTAGCTCAAGGAAAAAAAAAACATAAGATAATTTAAGAGAAAAGAGAGCTACCAGTAATCTATTAACACAGAAATAGATAAAATTGAACAGGATAATGAGAATAATATTAACGTGAAGGTTTATAAGACACTTTCAGATTTTTTTCCCATTACATCAAATCATGTATTTTTTCCCCCTAAGTGTTGCTTTCTTAACAGCCTTTAAGTGGCCCTGACTAAAGATCTATAAACATCTTTTATTACTCAGCATTAAGCTTCTTTCCATCTTTTCAACATTTTACCCAAAAAGTAAGAGGTCAGAGCTCCTGTGAGATCTTAACTACTTTAAATGCTTACAGTATTAGCATTCATTTTAAAAAATATAGTCTTTACAAATAAAGGTGATTAATTGACACTTTCTTTCACTTCATATTATTTCTTTAATGATCCAGAGAATGATACACGTTCAATCTATTTCCTTTCAAATTGCATTTCTAGATATTTGATGGAAAATGATGCAAATTTTTAATCAAGCTTTTGCTTTCTATATGACAATTCATTGTTAGTTGGGAGCACTTCTTTACTTTTAAAGGTCATGTCATCTTCAAAATCGGACATAACTCTACTTACTAATCTCATTCTGACAGGTCTTACATGCATATATTTGTTCTGCTTTGGCAAAGATAACCCACATCTCATGTCACTGATGTGGATGAGCAGAAAAGAAGATAAAAAGGAAGAAAAGGAAGTAATATAAACTGGTTGCTGATTTTATTTCTTTTCTTTAAAACATGAATAAAAATGTGTGTTGCACTCTGAGTACTATAAATCCTTTAAAAAAACATTGTGTTACTGGACTGTTGACATTTTATTTCACAACCCCATTTCAAATGAATATCCCTTTTTATTAAGGGATTGTATAACACCAAAATAATTAATGGATTATTTTTAGATGGATTAGTTTCTTAAATCCAAAGTAAACTATATGTATTTGTATAGTAAATAGACCAATCATTTTCAAATACAGTAGAAATTCTAAAGTCTTATGTAGTAGTTATGTTAGATTAATAGTTATTACTCAGATTAACATCAAACTCTTAAAAGGGATAAAAAGAATCTCACTTCATATTAACTATCTTTGATACATAAGTTACCTCGAATAGAAGATGTTCCAGTGCATGGAATACTTTGTCAGTCAATATATTTAATTATCATCATAGCTGTAATAATAACAATGCAGTGAAGTGAAATCACTCAGTCATGTCTGACTCTTTGCAACCCTATGGACTGTAGCCCACCAAGCTCCTCCGTCCATGGGATTCTCCAGGCAAGAATACTGGAGTGGGTTGCCATTTCCTTCTCCAAGGGATCTTCCTGACCCAGGGATCGAACCCAGCTCTCCTGCATTGTAGGCAGACGCTTTAACCTCTGAGCTACCAGGGATGCTCCAATAATAACAATACTTCCTTGTATTTTTACAGAACTTCAAAGACTTTCAAAACTTAACATTTTTTACATCATTTTTCTGAAATTTATTTTGAGATATACTTGACATGTAAAACTGTGTAGTTTTTGATATACAATGTGTTAATTTAATATAATTACATATTGCATTATGATTACCATAGTGTTGTTAGTAGCAGTTCTATATTGCCACATACTTATTATTTACTTTTTGATGTGGGAGCCATTAAGATCTAAAACTATTCTAGCAACTGGAAGTTTATGTACAACATTTTTGTCTATATTCACTATGGTATGCGTAAGATTTCGAGGAATTATTTATCTATGGGTCGTAAGTTTGTATCCTTAAACAACATTTCCCCAACTGTCCTACTGCCAGGCCATAGCAGCCATTATTCTGCACTCTGTTTTTTTGAATTCATCTTTTTTATTTACATGTATAAGTGATACCATCTGTCTGACCTACAGAATACACTTTGTCAAGGTTTATATATGTGGTCACATATGATAGAATTTCCTTTTTTTTCTCATAGTTGTATAATACTCCCCTATGTGAGTGGAGGAAATAATAAAATCTTCCTTATCTATTCATCCATTTACAGATACATAGGTTGCCTCTGTATTCTTGGCTATACTGAAAAATCCTGTAGTAAACATAGGAGTGCATATGTTTGCCTTTGTATATGCACACACTGAGAGAATTGTTGGACTACATATGGTAGTTCAATTTTTAATTCTTTGAGAAGCCTCCAAGTTATTTTCCACAGTGTCTGAATAAATTTGCATTCCCACCAACAGTGAAAAAGAGTTTCCTTTTCTCAGCATCCTTGCTGACACTGTTAATCTCTTGCATTCTTGACAATAGCCCTTCTAACATGTGTGAGATGATATTTCATTGTGATTCTGATATGAATTTCCAATTACTACTGATTCTGAGTATCTTGTTATGTACCCATTGCCCATTTGGGTATCTTTGGGAAAATGTCTATTTAGTTTCTCTGCTCATTTTACAAAGGATTTTTGTTGTTGTTATTAAGTTGCATGAATTCTTTGGATATAATATATCCCTTATCTGATATTTTGGTGTAAATATTTTATCCTAGTTCATAGATTGTCTTTTTAAATTTTTTTTTGTTTTTTTTTTTTTTTTCTGTGAAGAAATTTTATTTTTTAGCTTGATGTAGTCATAATTGTTCATCTTTACTTTTGTTTCTTGTGCTCTTGGTGTCATATCTAAAAATATCATTGCCAGTACCAATGTCATGTTTAAAGCTTTAATTTATTCTCAGTTAATTTTTGTGAATGGTTTAATGGATGAGTCCAATTTCATTTTTTTGCATTGAATTCTGCAGTTTTCCCAACACATGTTGAAAAGACTTTCCAAACCCAGCTGAATGTTATTGATACCCTTAGCTGACCATAAAAGCAGCGATTGATTTGTGGGCTCTGTTCTGTTCCAGTGGTCTATGTGTATAATTTTATGCCAGTGTAATTCTCTTTTAATTACTAAAGCTTTGTAGTAAAGTTTGAAATCAGGAAATGTGATGCCTCCAGCTTTGTCTTCCTTCTCACAATTGCCTTGGCTGTTTGGGGTCTTTTGTTATACAAATTTTAGGATTGGTTTTCTATTTCTGTGGGGAAAAGAAAAGACATTTTGATAGGAGTTGTGTAGAATTTATGAATGGCTTGGTGTAGAATGGACATTTTAATAATCATTCTTCAGATCAATAAACATGGATTTTTTCCCCAATTTTTTTTGTGTTTTCTTTAATGCATTTCTTTCTTTTTAAATGGCAATTATTGTTTTCTTTCTAACTTTAAAATTTATGTTCATTGAAGAAAACTAGAAATACATAAAAGTCTAAAGTGGAAATTAAAAGTCACCTATAATCTGAACCCCCAGAGATAATCATCATTAGCATTTTGACACATTTCCTTCCAATGTCTACATATTCTTTTTTCAGTTGCTATCTAATTGACCTATATGTCTACATTAGTTCTAAGTGCATACCTTAATGATTTGATATTTCTATAGATTACAAATTGATCACCATGCTGTGACTAGTCATCATCTTTCACCATGCAAATATATAACAATATAATTGACAATATTCCCCATGCTGTACATTTCATCCCCTGGACTCATTTATTTTGTAACTGGAAGTTTGTGCTTTTTAATATTCCTCACTTTTTTCACTCATTCCCCAACAAGTCTCTGCTATGATAACAATCTGTTTTCTATGAGTTATTTTTGTTACTTTTGTTCCTTTGTCTTATTTTCTAGATTCCACATGTAAGTGAAATTATATCATATTTGTCTTTGTCTGACTTATTTCATTTAGTATAACAACCTTTGTGTGTGCTTAATTGCTCAGTAGTGTCTAACTCTTTGCAACACGATGGACTGTAGTCTGCCAAGCTCCCCTGTCCATTGAACTCTCCAGGCAAGAATACTGATGTGGGTAGCCATTCTCTTCTCAAGAGATCTTCCCGATAAAAGGACTGAACCTGCAATGTGATTGCAAATGGATTCTTTTCTGGCTGAGCCACCAGGGAAGCTCTAATGCTTTTTAAGTCCATCTATGTGAAAGCTCAACATTCAGAAAACGAAGATCATGACATCCGGTCCCATCACTTCATGGGAAATAGGTGGGGAAACAGTGGAAACTGTGCCAGACTTTATTTTTGGGGGCTCCAAAATCACTGCAGATGGTAACTGCAGCCAGGAAATTAGAAGACACTTACTCATTGGAAGAAAAGTTATGACCAACCTAGATAGTATATTCAAAAGCAGAGATATTACTTTGCTAACTAAGGTCTGCCTAGTCAAGGCTATGGTTTTTCCGGTGGTCATGTATGGATGTGACAGTTGGACTGTGAAGAAGGCTGAGCGCCGAAGAATTGATGCTTTTGAACTGTGGTGTTGGAGAAGACACTTGAGAGTCCCTTGGACTGCAAGGAGATCCAACCAGTCCATTCTGAAGGAGATCAGCCCTGGGATTTCTTTGGAAGGAATGATGCTAAAGCTGAAACTCCAGGACTTTGGCCACCTCATGCGAAGAGTTGACTCATTGGAAAAGACTCTGATGCTGGGAGGGATTGGGGGCAGGAGGAGAAGGGGTCGACCGAGGATGAGATGGCTGGATGTCATCACGGACTCGATGGACGTGAGTCTGAGTGAACTCTGAGAGATGGTGATGAACATGGAGGCCTGGTGTGCTGCGATTCATGGGGTCACAAAGAGACAGACACGACTGAGCGACTGAACTGAACTGATGTTGTCACAAATGGCAATATTTCATTCTTTTTAATGGATAAGTAATTATTCTATTATATATATAGATATATATAATATTCTATCATATATTATCCTGCTGCTGCTGCTGCTAAGTCGCTTCAGTCATGTCTGACTCTGTGTGACCCCATAGATGGCAGCCCACCAGGCTCCCGCATCCCTGGGATTCTCCAGGCAATAACACTGGAGTGGGTTACCATTTCCTTCTCCAATGCGTGAAAAGTGAAAGTGAAAGTGAAAGTGAAATCGTGTCCGACTCGTAGCGACCCCATGGACTGCAGCCCACCAGGCTCTTCCGTCCATGGGATTTGCCAGGCAAGAGTACTGGAGTGGGTTGCCATTGCCTTCTCCATATATTATCCTATATATTATCTATTTATATATTGATGGACACTTAGGATGCTTCCATATTTTAGCTATTGTAAATAGTGCAGCAATGAACATAGGAGTGCATATATTTTTTGAATTAGTACTTTTGTTTTCTTTGGAAAAATACCCAAAAATAGAATTACTGGATCATATAGTGTTTATTGAATTTTTCATCAATCATTTCCCATCATTTATCAGTTCAATTTTCAACCTTTATCAAATAAGTATTATACACTACTTTATATAGAGATGAACTTTCAAAAATGTTTAAAAGCTTCATATTTTAAAAAGCAATTTGAGTGGCTCCTACAAAGAGAGAATATTTTCTGTTGTTATATTACTGTTATTAATGCCAATTGCAATTTATAATATGAAATAATAGAATAAAATTAAAAATGGTAATGGAGTTAACAAAAATAAAACCATGGAAAACAACAATAGACAAAACAGTAATAACTTTAATGATATGACTGAAAAATATGTATATTGTAACAGAAAGAATTACTGGATTATATGGTAGCTATGGACTCCCCTGGTGGTTCAGTGATAAAGAATCCAACTGTCAAAGCAGGAGATGTGGGTTTGATTCCTGGGTTGGGAAGATCCCCTGGAGAAGGAAATGCCAACGCACTGCAGTATTTTTGCCTGAGAAATATCATAGACAGAGGAGACTTGTGGGCTACAGTTCATGGGGTCACAAAAGAATCAGACATAACAGCATCTAAACAATAACAAAAACAACAATGGTAGGTATATTTTTAATATTTTGAGTAATTTCCATACTGTTTTCATTAGTGACTCTACCAATTTACATCCCCACCAACAGTGAACTAGGGTTCACTTTTCTCTACATTCTTAAATGTTATTTGTTGTCTTTTGATAATAGCCATTCTGACAGGTGTGGTGTAATAGCTTACTGTGGTTTTGATTTGCATTTCCTAGATGACTGTTGAACATCTTTACATGGGCCTCTTGTCTGTCTGTATGTCTTCTTTGGAAAGATATCTATTCAGGTATTCTGCCCATTTTTAATTGGGTTATTTGCTCTTGTGATACTGAGTTGTATGAGATCTTTGTATATTTTGAATATTAACTCCTCATTAGATATATGGTTTACAGATATCTTCTCCCATTCAGTAGCTGAGTAGCTGGCTCTTTCATTTTGTTGATAGTTTCCTTTGCTGTGCAAAAACTTTTAGTTTGATATATTGCCATTTGTTCATTTTGCTTTTGTTTCCCTCACCTGAGCAGACATACTCAAAAAAACAATTGCTAAAGTCAGTGTCAAATAGTGTGCTGCCTATGTTCTCTTCTAAGAGTTTAATGGCTTCAAGTCTTATATTTAAGTTTTTAATCCTGTTTATGCTTATACATGGTGTGAGAAATTAGTCCAGTTTCTTTTACATGGAGGAATCCAGTTTTTCAACACTATTTGTTGAAGAGTCTTTTTTTTTTCCACATTCTATATTCTTGCATTCTAAGCCATAGGTTAACTAACCATAAAAGTGTAGGTTCATTCCTAGGCTCTCTATCCTATCCATTGCTCAATATATCTATTTTAATGTCAAAATCATATTGCTTTGATTATTGTAGCTTTATAATATAGTTTGAAATTTGGGAGCATGATAACTTTAGTTTTGTTCTTCTTCCTCAAGTTTTTTTGGCTATACAAGGTCTTTGATTTCTCCAAATAAATTTTTGAAATATTTGTTCTAGGTCTGTGAAAAGTGGTATTTTAATAGAAGTTACGCTGGATCTGTAGATTTCTTTAGGTAGTACAATCCTTTGAACAAGATTCATTTTTCCAATCTCTGAGCAGACTATATTTTTCTATTTGTTTATGTCACCTTCAGTTTCTTTCATCTGTGTCTTATAGCTTTCTTAGTAGAAGTTTTTACCTCCTTAGGTAAAATTTATTCCTAGATATTTCTGTATAGTAATTTTGTATCATGCAACTTTATTGAATTAATTGATGAATTTTAACATTTTTCTCATGGTGTTTTTAAGATTTTCTATGTATAGTATATCATTTGCAAACTCAGTTTTACTCATTTCTTTTTACTTTGAGTGCTTTCCCCCCTGTATATTGTGGCTATGATGTCCAATACTTCAGAATTTCTATTTGATTTTATTTGGAGTTTTGATCTCTTTGGTAAATTATTTCTTTACTTCATTAATTTTATTCCTGAGCTCATTGAATGCTTTTGTTTCCCTTGTAGCTCACCGAGTTTATTTGGGATTTGTTGTTATTCAGTCACTAAGTCATGTCTAACCCTTTGAAACCTCAAGGACTGTAGCACGGCAGGCTTCCCTGTCCTTCACCATCTCTTAGAGTTTGCTCAAATTCATGTCCACTGGGTCAGTGATGCTATTCAACCATCTCATCCTCTGTCGTCCCCTTCTCCTGCCTTCAATCTTTCCCAGCTTCAGGGTCTTTTCCAATGATTTGGCTCTACACATCATGTGCCTGAAGTTGGGGCTTCAGTTTCAGCATCAGTCATTCCAATGAATAATCAGGTTTGATTTCCTTTAGGATTGACTGAGTTGATATCCTTGCTGTCCAAGGAACTCTCAAGAGTCGTCTCCAACACCACAGTTCAAAAGTATCAATTCTTCGGTGCTCAGTCTTCTTTGTGGTACAACTCTCACATCCATACATGACTACTGGAAAAACCATAGCTTTGACTATACAGACATTTGTTGGCAAAGTGATATCTCTGCTTTTTAATATGCTGTCTAGGTTTGCCATAGCTTTTCTTCCAAGGAGCAAGCATCTTTTAATTTCATGGCTGAAGTCACCATCTGCAGTGATTTTGGACCCCAGGAAAGTAAAGTTTGTCACTGTTTCCATTTTTCCCCATCTATTTGTCATAAAGTGACATAACTGGATGCCATAATCTTCATTTTTTGAATTTTGAATTTTATGCCAGCTTTTTCCTTATCCTCTTTCATCCTCATCATGCGGCTCTTTGATTTGGAGCAAGATGATGGAGTAGTAGGTGGATGTGGATACATGAGGAATACACCTTCAGACACAGAAGTGCTTGCAGAACACCAGATGAGAAAAGACAAGAGTACCTGACCACCAGAAAAGAATATATAGAATCACAAATAACTCGGTAGGCCAAGGGAACTGGGGGAAAAAGCCATAGTGTTAGTAGGACTGGACCTGCCCTCAGTAGGTTTGGGAAATGAAGCAGGGGTCCAATCCCCACATCAGGGCAAGTGTCTGGGTCAAAGGATAAATATTTAAGGATGAGAGTGAAGCAGCTGATCTGTGGCAGCTTAAATGGAATGAGAATCAGACAGCCCTTGCCAGAGCCATACATACCCTGGACAGGGACGTAGGTCTCCTAGAAGGCACAGTGACTGGGAGCTGGAACATATGGATGGTGGAGCAATCCCAGGATGAGGGCTGCTGTTGATTGCAGAGAGTTGGACTGAAGGGATATTAAGGAGAGGACTGTGGTGGGAAATGTTTGTGAAGGAAAGTCAGGCAGTCACGGAAGCAAGGCGATCCTGCTGAGTCCTGCATAGGGGGTGGAGCCCTCACCACAGCCTCTCCCTCCCCACACACCAGCATCGGCAGCTGAACAACAGAGAGGCTGGCCCATTCAGTACCTGATGCTCAGAAAAACTGTAGGATCTCAGCCAGGGTGCCCCTTTAAGTGCCTGGTATGCCAGTCTACGGAGTAGGACCCCAGCCAGGGGGCCCCCTCTATGTACTTGAACAGGTGAAGCTATAAAGACTAGCCAAAGAGGCCGTTTGATAGCCATCTACTGGAGGCTCAAAAAAAGCCTCCACTAGGGCCATAACTCCTGCAGCTGCAGTAGTCCATATCCCTGCGCAATTGATGCTGTCAGGGTCTCCAGGACCCAAACAACTGTGGGACCTTCATGCACAACTCTCACTGGGGCAGAGCTGCCGCAGGCAAAAAAAGAAGTCTTATGTCTATACACGTGGGGTCATTTCTGTCGTATCTGACTCTTTGTGACTCTGAAGAATGTGGACTGGAAGGTTCCTCTGCCAGGGTGGTTCTCCAGGCAAGAATACTGGAGTGTATTGGCTAATACTGGTTGCCATACCCTTCTAGAGCACTGTATTTTCTGCTGCCCTAGCCACCAAATCCTCTGAGTTCCTTGTGCTGCCAGAGGCTCTGTGACCCAAGTAGCTGTACCACCTCCACACATGGCCCTCACTGGGGTAGACCCAAGTCCTCCAGGGCAGTCTCAGGAGTAAACCCCAGTGGACCACCCACAGGCAGAGATGGAAATAATACCACAATTGAAACCCATGGGCAGTGTGATGAAGGAAGAAGACCCAAAACCTTTCCACTAACTGTACAAGCTGAAGATTAAATCCACACGATCAACTAGGCAGACTCTGTGTCTATGGAATATATAAAAGGACATTGAGATCTCCCACAAAACAAACACACTAGTTCTGATAGTTGTGGACATTTGAGGCAAGGACATACAGGAGTAGGATCAGATTCGAGTCTGAGCTGCCCCCACAGCAGATACCAGCAGCAGTGTTGGAGAACACCCTAGGGAATTGAGGTGGACTGTGAATCCTAGCGAGGGAAAGGAGGCTGACAGCAGAGACTCAAGAAAAAAACATTTATTAATCTTATATTTTGACTTGTTTTTGTAGTTTCTTTTGGAATTATTTTCTTTTTTCCCCCCTCTGTTGTAGCTGTCGATTTTAATAGCATTTTGAAATCTAATTAAGCTATTGATTATTAAAATCATACTTTTTATTGCTGTTATAAACTTCTGCTTCTACATTGACCTTTTGCAGTTCTGTGGATTTTCATTTTTCTTCTTCTTTTTCTTTTTTTCTTCTCTGTTTTTTAATTTTAATTTTTTAACCGATTATTATTTTTTCTACACTTATTCCTTTGCTTTACCATGTACTTTTCCCTTTGCAATTAATCTTTAATATATATAAATCTTCCTTATCTAACTCTACTTAACTTTACATCTCTATTTTTTCTTTCTTTCCTTTCTTTTTCCTCATTGTATTTGTTAGATTTGTTTTCATTGTTTTATTCCCTAGTTGCCACCTTGCTTTAGTTTTGTTTTCCAATACTGTGCTTTAGTTAGTTTTGTTCTTAACTGGTGGATATCATTTTTGGTTTCCTTTGTTCACCAGGTCAATCTATAGTACTTTATTTTTTGGAATTTTTTGATTTTGCTTATGGGTGTATATGTATTGTTGTATATTCCATTATTTTAATTATTATTTGTAACTGCCACTTACTTGAGGTTCATTTTTGGTCTCTCATTTTTGGGTATTTGTTTAATCTCATTTAATGCCATAACAAACGACCCGTGGAATCTCTGTTCCTGGTCAGAGATCAAGCCCTGAGCATTTGGAGTAGGAACACTGACTCCAAGAACCCAGACTATCAGAGAACTCCTAACTCTAGGGAGTATCAAATAGTGAGAACTACCACAAAGGAAACCACTTGAATACAAGACCTAGCATCACACAACTACGAGTAGCACCCTATGCAGGATGCCTCCTCCAAAAAACAAACAAGAGAAAAATACAAAAGCAATCATCAGCAGACAGGATTACCTACTCAGCCCTGCTCATTAGAGGAAAAAAAAAAAAAAGCAAAACAACTCAGCGCAAATCTCACACTATAGGAAGCCTGCACAAACTACTGAACCAACTTTAGGAGAGTGGAAACCAAAAGGAGGAAAGAATTCAACCTTAAAGCCTTGGAAAAAGAGACTTCAAACACAATAAGTAAACATAATAATAATAATGATGATGATGAAAAGGCAAAGAAATACTGCACAGTTGAAGGAACAAACTAGAAACACAGAAGTCCAAATAAATGAAGAGGAAATATGCAATTACCTGAAAATAATTCAGAATAATGATAGTAAAGACAATCAAAAACCTTGAAAATAGAATGGAGAAAACACAAGAATCAATTTAAAAAGGCTTAGAGGAACTAAAGAATAAACATGCAAACAACACAATTACTGAAATTAAAAATACTCTAGAGGGAATCAATAGCAGAATATCTGAGACAGAAGAATGGATAAGTGAGCTGGAAGATAAGATGGTGAAAATAACTGCTAAAGAGCAGAATAAAATAAAAAGAATGAAGAGAATGGAGGATGGTCTCAGATACCTCTGGGGAAATATTAAACCCACCAACATTTGAATTATAGGGGTCCCAGGTGGAGAGGAGAAAAAGAAGGGGTATGAGAAAAATTTTGAAGAGATTATGGTTAAAAATTTCTCCAACATGGAAAAGGAAATAGCCAATCAAGTCCAAGAGGTACAAAGAGTTCTATACAGGACAAACCCAAAGAGAAACACACCACAACACATACTAATCAAACTAACAGATTAAGCACAAAGAAATAATATTAAAAGCATCAAGGGAAAAGCACCAAGTAATATACAAGGGAAACGCCCTATGTTTAGCAGATAATCTTTCAGGGGAAGCTCTGCAGTCCAGAAGGGAATGGCAGGAAATATTTAATGTACTGAAAGGGAAATATCTACAACCAAGATTACTCTACCCTGCAAGGATCTCATTCAAAGTTGATGGATAAATCAAAAGCTATTCAGACAAGCAAAAGTTAAGAGGAATCTTTACCACCAAACCAGCTTTACAACAGACATTAAAGGGACTTATTTAGTCAGGAAATAAAAGTGAATAAAAAGGTCTAAAAAAACAAACTGCAAACAAGAAAATGGCAATAAGAACATATATATATATATATCAATAATTATTTTAAATTTAAATATAAATGGATTAAATGCTCCAACCAAAAGACATAGACTGGCTGAATGGATACAAAAACAAAACCCATATACATGCTGTCTGTAAGAAACTCACTTCAGACCTAAGAAACATACAGACTGAAAGTGAGAGGATGGAAGAATATATTCCATGCAAATGAAAAGCAAAAGAAAGCTGGAGTAGCAATCCTCACATCAGACAAAATTAAAATAAAGAAAATTGCAAGAGATAAGGAAGGATACTACATAATATTCAAAGGATCAATCGAAGGGGAAGACATAATTGTAAATATTTATGAAACCAACATAGGATCACCTCAATACATAAGACAAACACTAACAGACATAGCAGGAGAAATTGACAGTAACCCAATTATAGGAAATTTTAACAGCCTACTCACACCAATGGAAACATCATCAAACCGAAAATTCATAAGGAAACACAAGTCTTAAATGACCCATTAGATGAGATGGATCTCATTGATATCTTCAGGACATTTCATCCAAATGCAGAAGAATACACATTCTTCTCAAGTGAACATGGAAAGTTCTCCAAGATAGACCACATCTTGGGTTACAAATCAAACCTCAGTAAGTTTAAGAAAATTGAAATCATATCAAGCATCTTTTCTGACCACAATGCTATAAGACTAGATCAATTACAAGAAAAAAAAAAAACTGTAAAAAAAAAAACAAAACACGTGGAGATTAAGCAATACATTTCTAAATACTGAACAGGTTACTGAAGAAATTAAAAGGGAAATGAAAAAATTCTTAGAAACAAATGACAATGAAAACATGAAAACTCAAAACATATGGAATGCAGCAAAAGAAGTTCTAAGAGTGAAGTGTATAGCAATACAATCCTACCTCAAGAAACAAGAAAAACATTGAATAAACAACTGACCTTTATGCCTAAAACAACTGGAAAAAGAAGAACAAAAAAATTCCTAAAATTAGCAGAAGGAAAGAAAACTTAAAGATAAGAGCAGAAATAAATGAAAAAAGAAATGAAAGAAACAATTGATTAAAAGCTGGCTTTGTGAGAAAATAAACAAAATTGACAAGACATTAGCCAGACTCATCAAGGAAAAACAGAGAAAAGTCAAATCAACAAAATTAGAAATGAAAAAGGAGAGGTTGCATCAGACAATGCAGAAATATAAATGATTATAACAGACTGTTATGAACAACTATATGGCAATAAAATGGATAACCTGGAAGAAATGAACAGATTCTTAGAAAGTTCAATATTCCAAGACTGAACCAGGAATAAATAGAAATTATGAACAACCCAATTAAAAGTACTAAAATCGTAACTGTGATCAAACATCTTCCCCAAAAGAAAAGCCCAGGAGCAAATGACTTCACAGGAGAATTCTATCAAACATTTAGAAAAGAGCTAATGCCTATCCTTCTAAAACTCTTTCAAAAAAATTGCAGAGGAAAGAACACTTCCAAACTTATTCTACTAGGACACCATCACCCTGATACCAAAACGAGACAAACACTAAAGAAGGAAACTAAATGCCAATATCACTGATGAATATAGATGCAAAAATCCTCAGCAAAATTCTAGCAAACAAAATTCAATAATAGATTAAAAAGCTCAAACACATGATCAAGTTGGGTTTATTCCAGGGATGCAAGGATTCTTCAATATATCCATATCAATCAATGTCATAAACCATATTAAAATATTGAAAAATAAAAACCATATGACAACCTCTATAGATGCAGAAAAAGCCTTTGAAAAATTTCAGCACCCATTTACGATTAAAACCTTTCAAAAATGGGCTTATAAGGAACCCACCTCAACATAGTAAAGGTCATATAGGATAAGCCTACAGCAAACATTGACATAGATGTCCACTTTCACCACTACTATTCAACATAGTTTTGGAAGTCCTAGCTATGGCAGTCAGAGAAGTAAATTAAAGGAATCCAGATCAGAAAAGAAGTACAGTTCTCACTGTTTGAAGATGGCATGATATAGAAAACCCTAAAGGCACTATCAGAAAATTACTAGAGCTAATCAGAGAATTTAGCAAAGTCATAGAATATGAAATCAATACACACAAATCACTTGCATTTCTATATACTAACAATGAAAAATTAGAAAGAGAAATTAAGAAATAAATCCCATTCATCTTTGCAACAAAAAGAATAAAATATCTAGGAATAAACTTCTCTAATGAGAAAAAATAACTGTACATAGAAAATTATAATACAATAATGAAAGAAATACAAGATGACATAAACAGATGGAGAGATATTCCATGTTCCTGGGTAGGAAGAATCAATATTGTGAAAATTGTTATACCACCAAATGCAATCTGTACATTCAATGTGATCCATAACCGATTACCAATGGCATTTGTTCATAGAACTAGAACAAAAATTTCACAATTCATATAGAAGCACAAAAGACCACGAATAGCCAAAGCAGTCTTGAGAAAGAAGAATGGAGCTGGAGGAATCAGCCTTCCTGCTTTCAGTTTATACTACAAAGCTACAGTCAAGACAGTATGGTACTGACACAAAAACAGAAATATAGGCCAATGAACCAAGATAGGAAGTCCAGAAATAAGCCCATGAACCTATGGGAACTTTATTTTTTACAAAGGAGGCAAGAATATACAATGAGGCAAAGACAGCCTCTTTAATAAGCAGTTCTGAGAAAACTGGACACCTACATGTAAAATAAAGAAATTTGAAAACTTCCTAACACCATACACAAAGATCAACTCAAAATGGATTAAAGACCTAAATGTAAGACCAGAAACTATACAACTCTTAGGGTAAAACATCGGCAGAACACTCGATAACATAAATCAAAGCAAGATCCTCTATGCCCCACCTCCTAAAGTAATGGAAAAAAAAATAAACAAATTGGACTCAATGAAACTTAAAAGCTTTATCACAGCAAAGGAAACTATGCTGCTGCTGCTGCTGCTGCTAAGTCGCTTCAGTCGTGTTCGACTCTGTGCGACCCCATAGACGGCAGCCCACCAGGCTCCCCCGTCCCTGGGATTCTCCAGGCAAGAACACTGGAGTGGGTTGCCATGTCCTTCTCCAATGCATGAAAGTGAAAAGTGAAAGTGAAGTCGCTCAGTCGTGTCCGACTGTTCGAGATCCCATGGACTGCAGCCTACCAGGCTCCTCCGTCCATGGGATTTTCCAGGCAAGAGTGCTGGAGTGGGGTGCCATTGCCTTCTCCAAGGAAACTATAAGAAAGGTGAAAAGACAACCCTCAGAATGGGAGAAAATAATAGCAAATGAAACAACTGACAAAGGATTAATTTCCAAAAGGACCAAGATAGAAAGTATACAATGTATACAAGCACTGGTACAACTCAATACCAGAAAAACAAACAACCTAATCAAAAGGTGGGAAAAAGACATAAGCAGACATTTCTTCAAAGAAGACATACAGATTGCTAACAAACACATGAAAAGATGCTCAACATTGCTCAATATTAGATAAATGGAAATCAACACTACAGTGAGATATCTCCTTACACAGACCAGAATCTCCATCACCAAAAAGTGTACAAACAATAAATTCTGGAGAGGGTGTGGTAAAGGGGAACCCTCTTGCACTATTGGTGGGAATATAAATTGATACAGCCACTATGGAAGACAGTATGAAGTTTCTTTAAAAAACTAGAAAAAACAAACAAACAAAACAACAACACCATGTGAGCCAACAGTCTCACTTCTAGGCATAAAGCCTGAGGAAACCAAACTTGAAAAAGACACATGTACCTCAATGTTCATTGAAGTACTATATACAATAGCTAGGATATGGAAGCAACCTAGATGTCCATCGACAGATGAGTAGATAAAGTTGTGGTACATATACACAATGTAATATTATTCAGTCATAAAAAGGAACACATTTTAGTCAATTCTAATGATGTGGATGAACTTAGAGCCTATTCTACAGAGTGAAGTAAGTCAGAAACAGAAAGATAAATATCATATACTAACTCATATATACAGAATCTAGAAAGATAGTACCGAGGAATTTATTTTCAGGGCAGTGATCGTGAAACAGACAAAAAGAACAGACTTATGGACTTGGGGAGAGGGGAGGAGAGTATGAGATGTATGGAGAGAGTAACGTGGAAACTTATATTACCATATGTAAAATAGGTAGCCAATGGGAGTTTGCTGTATGTCCCAGGGAACTCAAACAGGGGCTCTGTATTGGCCTAGATGGGTGGGATGGGAAGGCGATGAGAGGGAGGTTCAAGAGGGAGGGAACATATATATACCTATGGCTTATTCATGTTGAGGTTTGACAGAAAACAACAAAATTCTGTAAAGCAATTATCCTTCAATTAAAAAATAATACAATTTTTAAAAAAAGGCTCTTCACTTTCTGTCATTAGAATGGTATCATCTGCATATCTGAGGTTGTTGGTATTTCTCCTGGAAATCTTGATTCCAGATCTTGTGATTCTTCCAGCCCAGCATTTCTCATGATGTATTCTGCATATAAGTTAAATAAGCAGGGTGACAATATACAGCCTTGAAATACTCCTTTCCCAATTTTGAACTAGTCTGTTATTGATAGATATTTTGAATTCCCTTCAATTAAATAGCAATATTATGCAACTTTAAGTTTGGTTTCTGTAGAATTATCATTTTCTTTTTGTGGTATATAGTGTTACTGTGTTTCTTTGTGGTTCCTCATGGTTCTTGATGATTTGTTCCTCTGCTGGTGATTCATGAGCATCAAAGACCTATTAGATTGATTCTCCTGATTTAACAGACTATAAATTATGGGCTTTTGTTTTTCAATAGGTGGTGCTAGAGCACAAATTTTTGGTTGCTTTTTATTTGCACTGTCCCTAGTTATATTTGTGGAGAAAGAAATGGCAACCCACTCCAGTACTCTTGCCTGGAAAATCCCATAGATGGAGAAGCCTGGTAGACTACAGTCCATGGGATCACAAAGAGGATACGACTGAGCGACTTCACTTCACTTTAGTTATATTTGAGAATTTGTACTTTCCACCTTTCTGTTTCCTCTGTCAAAAGTGTGACCCTATACCCTTTTTATAGCTTTGTGAATCTCAGTAGTGCCTTGCTTCTGCCAGTTTCTTTGGCATCGCTACCTGGTACATGGGTGTGGTAGACTCCTATTCTGCATCTGAGATCCCTGTCACAGGTCTACCCCTGCAGGGGAGAAGGGGTTACTCAGTTGTCTCTGCCATGTCCAAAGTTTTAAGGTTTGTGGATTCCGCCTCGGTGAGTGAAGGGACAGTAGGCCAGAGTCGAGGGCACTTCAGCAGTTGGGTGGACAGGATCCCATGTCAGTGGCAGGATTCTTAAGCTAAATGGTTGGATGGCATCACAACCTCCAAGAATTGGTGGTAGACACGGAAGCCTGACATGCTGCAGTCCCTGGGGTCACAAAGAGTTGGATGTGACTGAGTGAGCTGAATTGGTTCTTACAACTCATCATGGTGGCTACTGGAAACCTCTCTTTGGTTTCCCAGAGGTGGCTCTATAAGTCAAGTTTGTGGTTTCCCCCTTGTCCATACACCATGGCTTGTTTTCTGATTGTGCTTCCTATCTGCTGGTTCTCTCTCTTGGTGCCACAATTGAGAGTGTGCACAAGGTGCCAGCTGAAGATTGGGAAGAGGTGAGGTCTTCCCAGGTGGTGTTAGTGGTAAAGAACCCACCTGCCATTGCAGGAGACATAAGAGACTCAGGCTCAATCTCTGGGTCGGGAAGATCCCCTGGAGGAGAGCATGGCAACCCACTGCAGTATTTTTGCATAGAGAAACCAATAGACAGAGAAGCCTGGTGGGCTACAGTCCATAGAGTTGCAAAGAGTTGGAAATGACTGAAGCGACTTGGCATGCATGCATGTGGATTTAGCATTTGGGACTCTGTGGGTGCCCAGGGACCCAGAAGGGAAATCTCTATGTATAGTATTATCAGATACTCATGATTAGACTTTCTGCCCAGCAGTTATTGGGAACTGTGTCCCTTCAATGCCCTTTGATATTTTTATTTGTCTCTTTCCTGATTCCCTGCCTCTGCCTAGTCATGGAGGTCCCATCTAAGTATTCTGGGTGGTGCTAGAAAGGAATGGGTTTCTTCCTGCCGAGTCCCACATCACTAAAGTAGTCAGAGTCTCACACTTTTTTCTCCTTTTCCTCAGCAGGAAAGAGAGATGCCAAATGATAGTTCATGCAGTTTTGTCTTGTACTGATAATATTCTGTTTATAGTCACCTCTGCTGCAACCAAAGTTTTAAATCTCCCCACAGAAAGACTTCATTTTTGTTTACCATTTCTCTGATATCTTCTCAGGCCAATGCTCTCCAGGTTTTTGCTGTTGTTGTTGTTGTTTTTTTTTGTTTTTCCCTGCCTTGGCAAGAGGAGTTGGAATAGGTTCACAACCAGGTTCACAACCACAGCCCATAATGAGGTCTGCTTGCTTATTATTGGATTCACAGATAGATGAGACTACTCTTGGATCCCTTGGCATATTGTCTGGGATCCCATAGCTCCCCAAAAGGGGCTTTTGTTAGTGGATGAATGTCTAATTCTGTGTTGAAAAGGACACACAGAAAAGAGGAACATCTTATGCTACCATGATGCTGATGTTACTTCCACAGTCTCACAACTTTCTTTGATTGAAATACTTGACTCATGAAATAGTTATATAAAGGTAAGAAGGCTACATTATCTCTACTCTTATACATGATGTAAGGAGGCTTTAGGCACTTGATAATAAGTATTACCTGATCTGATTTTTCTGGGATCACACACATTAACTTGGAGCTTGAACCAGAGCTCACAGACCCAAAGCAATATATTTCACTCTAAGTTTTGTTTACTATATGTATATGGCTATCCTTTAAGTATCAGAAACCTCTCCCACTCTGGCGGGAAGAATCTACAATTAATCTTGATGTCCCAAAGTCAGTTGGTCTGTTCAAAATAGAAGCCAGGTACTATATTTCCATAAAGATCTAACCTCTCCCTCATCTTCATTAGGTTCCTTAATCCATAATCTAGTTTTACTCCCTTTTCTAGAATCTTGTAAATTTGACTATGAAACATCATGGCAAGACAATCTTGCCTCTCTGATCCAAGGTAGAGAGTTTATCATGCCCAGTGGCCCAATCCATATATGTTCAGTTTGGGATGCTGATAAACCATATCAATAGCCTTCTCATTGTCCTCTCTGTAACTAATTTCTTCCCCATATCAATTCAAATCCACAGTGTTACTGTTCTTACATTTCTGAAACATCTCATCCAAACACCCTCATGCTTGAAATAGTGAATGCTTCTAAACTGCTTTCATAATGAATTCTTAAATGTCTCTCATTCAGCCTCTACTTGTATTTTAGAATTATTTTTATTTAACCCATTTCCACTTTTACTCCATATTCTTTTATATCACAATACATATAGTCTTAATTATAATCCTGAAAGGTAAAATTGCTGTTGCTATTTTAGACAGACATATTTAAAGTGGATAAATCTCTTGCTCAAGTTAAAAATTATAACAACAAAAACAAATACAAAAAGCCCTAATAGTTCATATAGCAAATCTGAGCCTTTATTTGCCCAACTACTAAGCCTCTGCTGTTTCTATTAATCCATATGTTTTTTGTATATTGATTTATTTATTGTAATTAGAGGCTAATTACCTTACAATATTGTAGTGGTTTTTGCCATACAGTCACATGAATCAGCCATGGGTGTACATGTGTCTTCCATCCTGAAAACCCTTCCCTTTTCCCTCCCCATCCCATCCTTCAAGAATGTCCCAGTGCACCGGCCCTGAGCACCTTGTCTCATGCATTGAACCTGGACTGGTGATCTATTTCACATATGGTAATATACATATAACAATGCTGTTCTCTCAAATCATCCCACCCTCACCTTCTCCCACAGAGTCCAAAAGTCTGTTCTTCACATCTGTGTCTCTTTTGCTGTCTTGTATATAGAGTCATCATTACCATCTTTCTAAATTCCATATATATGCATTAATATACTGCATTGGTGTTTTTCTTTCTGACTTAATTCACTCTGTATAATAGGCTCCAGTTTCATCCACCTCATTAGAACTGATTCAAATGTATTATTTTTAATAGCTGAGTAATATTCTATTGTGTATATGTACCAGAGCATCCTTATCCATTCATCTGCTGATAGACATCTAGGTTGTTTCCATATCCTGGCTATTGTAAACAGGGCTGTGATGAACACTGGGGTACATGTGTCTCTTTCAATTCTGGTTTCCTTAGTGTGTATGCCTAGCAGTGGGATTGCTGGGTCATATGGCATAATTTATATGTTTCCTAGTGAAAAAATAGTACTACTATTTTTAGTACTATTATTTAGTACTACTTTTAGTACTATTATCTTAATAGTACTACTATTAAGATAGACAATCTGTAGGCCTCATGCCAAATCTCTGATTTGTGTTCTAATTGTAGGAGTCAAAAGATGGAAGAAAATAAGAAAGTGACTTTTAACATTTTAATCCTAATATCAAAACATGAGAACTGAGAATGACCTTAGAATGATGAGATAAAATAGAAGCAAGAGTTTCATACACACGAGGAGATACTTAGTCAGGATTTTTGAGTCTCTGGTTGGCACCTTATCAATCAACAGATATTTTATTTCCAAATTAACTTTTTGGTCTCATTTCATGCTCATATAAGTTAAGACAGCCTCAAAATACTGTTCAAGAATGTTTTGGTCAGAGCAGTAAATATTACTGCAGGGCTATATTTGAAAAAGCACCATAGAAAATGCTAGTCTGAAACTTAAGCATTTAGGATTAATTGTTTCAAATTGTTCATTGAGGATAGATAAAGCATGAAATCTTTTGAGTTTTATATTGTCAAATGCCCTATCTACAGAAGCTTTTTTTTTTTTTTTTTAATTTACAGGAAGCTTATCTTTCAGTGCCAGGTAGTCACTTCTTTGCTTGTATTCACCATCCTAAGACACTCATCAAACTAGATAAAGGGTAGTTTGGGGTTCTTTGCTATATTTTCTTCTTATGTTCAAAGTTACAATTGCAATTTCAGATAACTCTGTGTGAAAAGATCAAATGACTCTACAGCAGCCTTGAAAAATATGCAAATTATTTTTAAAAGGCCAGTGTCCTTATAACATACAAAGGATAGTGTCAATGATATTTTTTGTTGATAAAATATAGATTCACTTTAGAGGATATTTCAAGCTTACCCTGACATGAAATATTTAATGGAGAATCTTACACCAGTTATGATTATGAAAAGAGGTAAGGAATACCACTTTTAGAACGCATAATTTTAAACTAGGAAATTTTTTCTAACAAGCATTTAGGATGAATATATCACTGATAGTCTTCATTCTTCTCATGATCTTTTTACTTAAGAAGTTGCATTTCCAACTCTTTCAGGTGTTATTTTCCTACTTAAATTGTGGCTAATAGATTTTATTCAGCTTTAAAATTTGTTGAAAATTATTAGAAATTTGGTTAAGGTAACTGTCAGTAACAATTGAGGAGACTGTTTAAAATGAAATAAAATTTTGTCATGAAAGAAAAATCATCTCCATTGAGGGATGTCTTATTATTGCTTAAAAATATTTGGTATTATTACAATCATTTCAAAATCAGAGACATTACTTTGCCGACTAAGGTCCGTCTAGTCAAGGCTATGGTTTTTCTTGTGGTCATGTATGGATG
>SJYT01019663.1:17505-31049 GCA_006410635.1 Cephalophus harveyi | reverse complement strand
CTTGTTTTTGTTGACTGTATAGAGCTTCTCCATCTTTGGCTGCATAGAATATAATCAATCTGATTTTGGTGTTGACCATCTGGTGATGTCCACGTGTAGAGTCTTCTCTTGTGTTGTTGGAAGAGGGTGTTTGCTATGACCAGTGCATTTTCTTGGCAAAACTCTATTAGTCTTTGCCCTGCTTCATTCCGCATTCCAAGGCCAAATTTGCCTGTTACTCCAGGTGTTTCTTGACTTCCTAGTTTTGCATTCCAGTCCCCTATAATGAAAAGGACATCTTTTTTGGGTGTTAGTTCTAGAAGGTCTTGTAGGTCTTCATAAAACCATTCAACTTCAGCTTCTTCAGCATTACTGGTTGGGGCATAGACTTGGATGACTGTGATATTAAATGGTTTGCCTTGGAAATGAACAGAGATAATTCTGTCATTTTTGAGATTGCATCCAAGTACTGCATTTCGGACTCTTTTGTTGACCATGATGGCTATTCCTTTTCTTCTGAGGGATTCCTGCCTGCAGTAGTAGGTATAATGGTCATCTGAGTTAAATTCACCCATTCCAGTCCATTTTATTTTGCTGATTCCTAGAATGTCGACATTCACCCTTGCCATCTCTTGCTTGACCACTTCCAATTTGCCTTCATTCATGGACCTGACATTCCAGGTTCCTATGCAGTATTGCTCTTTACAGCATCGGATTTTGCTTCTATCCCCAGTCACATCCACAACTGGGTATTGTTTTTGCTTTGGCTCCATCCCTTCGTTCTTTATAACTACAGAAATAACTACATGTTCCTTTACCTGCAGAAATATTTAGATTGCTGTGTCTGAGGTGGCCTTTCTATATGCTGGAAGTTTGTGTTTCCTCTTTATTGTAGAGGTTCCTCCCTGAGGGTGTGGTTGGATGAATGGCTTGTCAATGTTTCCTGGTTAGGGAAGCTTGTGTCAGTGTTCTGGTAGGTGGAGCTAGATCTCTTCTCTTTAGAGTGTAATGAAGTGTCCAGTAGCAATTTTTGAGGTGTCTATGTATTTGGTGTGAGTTTAGGCAGCCTGTATATCAATGCTCAGGGCTATGTTCCTGCATTGTTGGAGAATTAGTGTGGTATCTTGCTTTGAAACTTGTTGGCCCTTGGGTGGATATTGGTTTCAATGTAAGCATGAAGACTTTTGTATGAGCTGTTGTTGATTAATGTTCCCTGGAGTCAGAAGCTTGCTAGTGTTCTCAAGTTTTGAATTTAAGCCTCCTGCCTCTGGTTTTCAGTCTTATTCTTACAGTCAAGGCTTCTAGGTTAATGGAGAAAAGATTCTCCACAATAAGGAGCACTCACAGAGGTTCGCAAAGTTACATGGAAAAGAGAAGAGGAAGGAGGGAGATAGAGGTGACCAGGATGAGAAGAGGGGGAAATCAAAAGGGGATTGAGTAATCTAGACAGTAATCAATTCGCTATGTGCTCTCCACAGCCTGGAACACCCAGAGAGGTTCGCAGAGTTACACAGAGAAGAGAAGAGGGAGGAAGGAGATAGAGGTGACCAGGAGGAGAACAGGGGGAATCAAAAGGAGAGAGACAAATCTAGCCAGTAATCAGTTGTCTAAGTGTTCTCCACAGCCTGGAATAGCCAAAGATATTCACAGTGTTGGGTAGAGAAGAGAAGGGGGAGGGAGGAGATAGAGGTGACCTGAGGGAGAAAAAGGAGAGTCAAAAGGGGAAGAGGGCAATCAAGCCAGTAATCATACTCCTAAGTAAAATGGGTACTGAAGATTGTATTCTAAAAGGTACAAAATTAACAAATACCAAAGAGCAAAGATTAAAAATCTGGAGTAGAGGTTAGACTCTCAAAAATACAATATTAAAAAAAATCACAAAATTTATAAATATATATATATATGAAATTTGCTTTAAAAATAGGGTGTTTTTTGCAAGGTAATAGTAGGTCATAAAAATGAAAATTAAAGGAGTAACAAAGGGCTTAAAATTTTTTTAAAGTTAAAAAAATTAAAAAATGATAATAGTAAAATATATATAGGAATTTCTCTGGAGCTGTTGTGGGCAGTGTGAGGTCAGTTCAGTTACAGATAGTTCCTTGTCCCAGCTTATACTTTCTCGAGGTCTATAGGCCCCTTCCAATGTAATTAGTGCTAACTACAGTGTTTTAATCTGTTGCACCTGTCACTTCCCAAGCAGTTCCCTCTGTTTATTTTGGCTTCTTCTGTTTGCAAGTCTCTTCAGTGTCTAATTTCTGTCCTGACACAAAGGGGAGGAAGTGGTCACTTATTTAGTCTCACTTGTTCAGTTGTGCTGTGGGGAGGGAGGAATACTGTAAACAAATATCACTGGCATGTGTGGGGAGTTCTCACAGTGTCTGGGACACACTGGGCTTGCCCCCATTCACGACATGTGTCCCAATCTACACTGCTCAAGCTCCGGGTTGATCTGCAGGGGAACTATCTAAAGGAGGCCCTGAGTTGCATGCTCTTCCTAGGTCTAAGCTGCTCAGGTTCAGGTTCTCGGGTGCTCCACAAAGGCACAAACTTGGTTGGGCTTTTGGTTGGTGCCCTTCCCATATCCAAGCAGCTCAGGTGAGCAGGTGCTTGGTGAGCACATTCTCCCAGCTGGGCAGTATGTCTTATCCCCTCCCCGGTCCCACCACTCGGTTTCCCGGGTGTGCAGTGGGAGCACTGTCTCAGGTGTGCTGTGTGTCTCCTCTGGGGAGCTGACCTCTGGCTGCGACCCTCCTGGCAGATGTCAACCATCTAGGATCCCAGGAAGATTTGGTCAGCAACTGGGAGCCTGCTTGGAGTTTGGTAGAGGATGCTATCTCTGGGGCCGAGATTGCCCCTCAGTGGCTCTGGCTGATGCCCGACTGACTGTCTGCCTCAGGGAGGGGATGGGCCGGTCCACAGCCAGCTAGCTCTCCTTTAGTATTTGCTCAGTCCTTTGTTCTTTGCCGACTAAGGTCCGTCTAGTCAAGGCTATGGTTTTTCCTGTGGTCATGTATGGATGTGAGAGTTGGACTGTGAAGAAGGCTGAGCACCAAAGAATTGATGCTTTTGCACTGTGGTGTTGGAGAAGACTCTTGAGAGTCCCTTGGACTGCAAGGAGATCCAACCAGTCCATTCTGAAGGAGATCAGCCCTGGGATTTCTTTGGAAGGAATGATGCTAAAGCGGAAACTCCAGTACTTTGGCCACCTCATGCAAAGAGTTGACTCATTGGAAAAGACTCTGATGCTGGGAGGGATTGGGGGCAGGAGGAGAAGGGGACGACCGAGGATGAGATTGCTGGATGGCATCACGGACTCGATGGACGTGAGTCTGAGTGAACTCCGAGAGATGGTAATGGACAGAGAGGCCTGGTGTGCTGCGATTCATGGGGTCGCAAAGAGTCGGACACGACTGAGCGACTGAACTGAACTTGTTCTGTGAGCAGGGCCGGCAGTGCCTTAGGCTAGGGCTTTTCATGGGAAAGTTCTCTCTTGCACGCCCTTTTTTTTTTTTTTTTTCTCCACAGTTTGGGTTGCTATTTCACGTTAGCTCCCTCAGGTTGTCCTCAGGGCATTCAGGCCCAGTCCTTACCTTAAGAAATGCAGCCCTCGCCTCCTTGTTCAGCCCCCGCTGTTGGTGGCAGACACGAGTGTCTGAGCTACTTTTCCTCTGGGAGTTGTGGTTAGGCACGTAATCTGTGGGTTTTGTTTATTTTTTCCTCCTGGTTATGTTGCCCTCTGAGATTCAAAAACTCCTCACAGCCCCTCCGGTAAGAGGGTTTCCTTGTGTTTGGAAACTTCTCCTCCTTCACAACTCCCTCCTTTGGATGGGTCTCCATCCCTAACTTTTTGTCTTTCTTTTTATCTTGTATATTTTGTCCTACCTCCTTTCAAAGACAATGGGCTGCCTTTCTGGGTGCCTGGTGTTCTCTGCCAGTGTTCAGAAGTTGTTTTGTGGAATTTGCTCAGTGTTCAAACAATCTTTCAGTGAATTTGTGGGGAAGAAAGTAGTCTCCCTGTTCTATTCCTATGCTATCTTAGGACTGCCTCCCTGCTTCTGTCATTTTTAGAATTTGAGGTTTCTCACTCAGTTTTATTCCTTGGGTCATTGTCTCTTGCATTATTTTTACCAAAATATTTGATGAGTTTAGTATCAGTTCAGATGATCCATATAACTGCTGAGTCTCCTAGTTCACTTCCTTTTCACTTTTTTACTTGTATACCATTTAAACTATCCATTCCCATGGTTATATGCAATATCTAGTCAATGTGTCCTCTCCAAAATCTGTTTAATCATCTTTCCCTCCAAGCACAAGCTTTAAAAAAAAAACTTTTTGTATTGTGTTGGGGTGTAGTTGATTAGAAAAACAATTTTGTGATAGTTTCAGTTGAACAATGAGGGGACTCAACCATACATATACATGTCTCCATTCTCCCCCTAACTCCCCTCCCATAACATTGAGTGAACATAAGCTTCTGACTTTTCTACTCACATCTTCTAGAAGAGCCACCACAATTTTCCCACCCTGTTATGACCATAAATTTCTTGATCCAATCAACTTTGCTGCTTAATATTACCACACATCCTTACTTTTTTTATTATCCAACTTTGTATAGTATTTGACTTCTCCAGTGGCTAAGTGGTAAAGAATTCACATGCAATGCAGGAGACCCAGGAGATGTAGCTTTGTTCCCTGGGTCAGGAAGATCCCTTAGAGGAGGGCATGGCAACCAAGTCCAGTATTCTTGCATGGAGAATCCCATGAATATAGGAGCCTGGTGGCTCCTGCGGCTCCTGTAGAGCCTGTGGCTCCACAGTCCACAGGGTCACAAAGAGGCAGACACGACTGAAGCTGCTTAGCACACATGCACGTATAATATCTGGTAGTAATCATTACTCACATATCTTGGTCTCTTCTCCTTGTCTTATTTAAAAATACCTCAACTATTTTTAAATTCAACTTTGTACTCATTCCACATCCACATCAAAGCTGGTTAGGGGAAAACATACAATCATGTTAATTATACTAACTGATTATAAAGTTATGACTATCTTGTTAAATGGCCATCAGCAATGCTTAGGCATTCTATTACATTTCTGTGCTTAAGTCACTCTGTAAATTCTTCAGTTAACTTATCAGTCACATATTTCAAACTTTGTTGTTTCTTTCCAAATTCCAATCTTATTGTCACTCGTTCATATATTCAATAACTGTGCTCATCAGATGTACTCTGCATATAAGTTAAATAAGCAGGGTGACAATATACAGCTTTGATGTCATCTTTTCCCAATTTTGAACCAGTATGCTGTTCTATGTTTGGCCCTGACTGTTGTTTCTTGACTTGCACACAGTCTTCTCAGGAGGCAAATAAGGTGGTCTGAATTCCTATCTTTTTAAGAATTTTTTCCACAGTTTCTTGTAATTAACAAAGTCAAAGGATTTAGCATAATCAAAGAAGCAGAAATAGATGTTTTTTCTGGAATTTCCTTACTTTTTCTATGATCCAACAGATGTTGGCAATTTGATCTCTAGCTCCTCTGCCTTTTCTGAATCCAGCTTGTGCCTCTGGAAGTTCTGGGTTCACATATTGCTGAAGTCTGCCTTGAAGGATTTTGAACATTACCTTGCTAGCATGTGAAATGAGCAAAATGGTATGGTAGTTTGAACATTCTTTGGAATTGCCCTTCTTTTGGATTGGAATTCAAACAGATATTTTCCAGTCCTGTGGTCGCTGATGAGTTTTCCAAATTTGCTGGCATATTGAGTGCAGCAGTTTCACAGCATCATGCTTTAGGATTTGAAATAGTTTTGTTGGATCCCATCACCTCCACTAGCTTTGTTCATAACCCTAAGGCCCATTTGACTTCACAATCCAGAATGTCTGGCTTTTGGTGAGTGACCACACCATCATGGTTATCTGGGTCTTTATGACCTTTTTTGTACAGTTCTTCTCTGTATTCTTGCCACCTATTCTTAATCTTCTGCTTCTGTTAGGTCTATGCCATTTCTGTCCTTTATTATGCCAATCTTTGCATAAAATGTTCCCTTGGTATCCCATTGAAGAGCTATAAATCTATTAAGAGCAAAAAATATTTGGAAAATCTATCTTTGTTAGGTTGGAGAGACCTAAAGTAGTAAAGCAGTGCTTCCTTGGTGGCTCAGTGGTAAAAAAAAAAAAAAATCCACCTGGAATGCAACATGCACAGGAGACATGAGTTTAGTCCCTGAGTAAGGAATATCCCCTGAAGGAAGTCACGACAACCCACTCCAGTATTCTTGGCTGGAGAATCTCATGGACAGAGGAGTCTGGCATGCTATGGTTCATGGGGTCACAGAGTTGGACACGACTAAAGCAACTGAGCACACACAAACACAAAGTAATAAAACAACAAAGACAGCTCTTCATTTAAGATGAGAATGACTCTGATGCAAGGCCAAAAATTAAGACTCAATATGTGCTGCCATTGTATCTAGGGTAAATCAGGAGGGCCTTAAGTGCCTAACTACCAGTTCTCCTCCCCTCACTATCCTCCCACAGGTAAGATCCCTTAGTCAACACTCCTTATCAAAAGGACTAAGTACAGTTCCTGCTTATCCATGAGTGATGGGTTTCAGTCTTTTGCTAGCCCATGGAATTCAACAAGCCAGTCTCACCTAGGGGTAACTAGGGGACATCTCATCACCTTGGTACTTTAAAGCTTAACAGTGACAAATCCTGATGATTCACTCTGATCCTGACTGCAAACACCATTTGGACTGTGAATATATGAAACTAATAAAGTACTCTCAGTACATTTTTCCAGGTTCTAGTGTCATGTGTCTGGTTATCTCCAAAAATCTAGGGCAGAAATCCTTTCCTAAACAATGGAGTAAATAGGAAGCAATCAAGATAATAACAGCACAAAAGTCTCATTCTATGATGAAGAAATAGAGGATTTAAGTGATGTGAAATGTCAAATGAATATATTGATTTACTATACATATATGTGTTTATTAAAAATATTCATTGAGTGATTAGTATTTTTCCAGGCATTGTACTATTACTAAGAAGATAGTGGGGAAAAGAAAGCTACAGTCTTTGATGCTTAGAAAGTTAATAAGTTGTCAATTCTATAAAATTTAGTAATTCTTTATTCTCTAATCATGTCACATGATTTAGTTTTTGTATTCCAATTCGATTTTAGTTTATATAAGAGTTTTCTTCAATTACTTACTCTATCCATTGTAAAGTTTGTACTCAATACATATAGCTGCTTGATTCATGTGTGCTATACGTACATATGGATAAAATATGGCCAGTGACCTCATAAAGCAATACCATGGAGTTTACCACAATAAGGAATTAAATTATGAGATTGAATTGGATTTCAATTTTCCTCACTATTAAGATACATTCAATTAACTTTAATAATAAAAGAGAATAAGATCTATAGCCTGAATAACAACTTATATTTTAACATATTTTAGATGATGACATTTAAAGTCATTAAAAAATTAAAATGAAGTTAACAGTGGTTCAGGCATCTAAATTGAACCGATTAGCCTTTGTGGATAGTTTCAGACACTTCCCTGCATCACTTAGAACTTGAACTTTCTGATCTGTATCAAAAATTTCACCACTAGCCCTGTTTTCAAATCAATATTTGATAGCAGCTGTTAGTTACAACTCTGTAGTTTCAAAGTCCCCCTCCTTTCACAACTATGTAAAGATTTTGATTCCAAACCAATACTTGCTTAATGAGCACACTCATTGCTAGCCAATTCAAACCTAATTTTTGAGAAATTAGGTAACCTTGCAGTTTTTGCCTTTATAAACATTTCCCATTTTGTAGTCTGTGGAAAACAACTGAAGTGCTTTCTTGTACTTGTGCTTCCCATCTGTAGTCCTAAGAACCCAAAATAAAAAGAATTTTGTTTTTGCCTCAACCAGGTCACTATTATGGGAAGTCTTGATTAACATAGATAAGCTTGTTTGGGTGTTAAATCCCTTTCATTTCTTACTCTCTACTTTCAAGTCATTATACATAGAGGTATTTGAAATATTCCAAATATTGTGATTCAATATTAATCATGTGAGAAAAATGTAAGCATTACTACTACAAGCCTGCCAATTCTAATTAATGCCACTATTTGACTAAGAATAAATATAAAACAGATGAACAGCCCAATCTTGGACATGGATAGGTTTGAAGATGCTCAAATTACCTCGAGTCTGTCCCAACAGAACTTGGAACAGTTAGTTTAGCAAAAGCAATGAATCAACTTGAGTACTACCTGTTTCCTTAGAATTAGGTCAAATTAATATTGCAAGTCAGCATGTTTTTTCATCAGTTTCACAGCAATTCAACTGGGACCAATTTGTCTGCCTCTTAGTTCCTCAAAATATCTTTCTATGGTTTCTCTTAGCCTTTACATGAATTTTATTGAATCATATTACTTCTCAAACTCTAAATAGAAAGAGTAAAAACATATATTACCAAGAGAATCATAAAGCATCTGCTTCTCTTAAATGATTTCACATTTAGAATCTATTCTAGATATCCCTTGCCAAATACCTAAAACACATTCTCCCTCGAAATATTCCCTGAAATTCAGAATTTAGGAAATATATTACCTCTCCTTTCTTATTTAGGCTATCTACAACATTAATCTATTGAAATTGAAGTAGATGATATTACTTTATTGTAATTGACAATGACAGCAATTACCCAAAAAGAATGAATTGCCAGTTCTTTTCTCAAGTTGCTCATCTTTAATTCAATCTTTAACTTGAATTTGAAGGACTATTGGCCTAGAGCCACCAAACTATAGCCAGACATGTTTAATAGAGTTTCAGAAACTTTACTCCACACCATCCCTGGCTCAAGGCAATTTATCTGTCTTAATTGAAAGTCTAAGATGAATTTATTTTCAGTATAAAATATGCTTCATATGTTTAAGTGTCTTTACCATTAACCTAGATAGCATATTCAAAAGCAGAGACATTACTTTGCCGACTAAGGTCCGTCTAGTTAAGGCTACAGTTTTCCAGTAGTCATGTATGTATGTGAGAGTTGGACTGTGAAGAAAGCTGAGTGCCAAAGAATTGATGCTTTTGAACTGTGGTGTTGGAGAAGACTCTTGAGAGTCCCTTGGACTGCAAGGAGATCCAACCAGTCCATTCTGAAGGAGATCAGCCCTGGGATTTCTTTGGAAGGAATGATGCTAAAGCTGAAACTCCAGTACTTTGGCCACCTCATGTGAAGAGTTGACTCATTGGAAAAGACTCTGATGCTGGGAGGGATTGGGGGCAGGAGGAGAAGGAGATGATAGAGGATGAGATGGCTGGATGGCATCACTGACTCGATGGATGTGAGTCTGAGTGAACTCCGGGAGTTGGTGATGGACAGGGAGGCCTGGCGTGTTGCGATTCATGGGGTCGCAAAGAGTCAGACACGACTGAGCGACTGAACTGAACTGAACCATTAGAGCAGAATTGGTAATGAGAAAGGACAAAACACTATTTGTTTCCCATAAGTGTTCAACCACTTACTACTTAATAATGTGAAATTTTGGACTTGTTTTTATGACTCAGATTGTTTAAAGGACATAAAATTGAGTGATTCAAGGGTGTCACATAAATGTCAATGTAATTATTCTAGAAGTCTCATCACCATTCTGGCAATTAAATCTTGAATATTCTACATTTCCACTGTGTAGCAGTTGAAGGATGAAGAAAGGGCATTATACAATTATCAGAAAGCTGTTTTGCAATAAATATTAAGGACATCCACAAAATTCTTAGTCTTTTTTTTTTTTTTTTAATAACATCATTTCAGACTAGAATGGACATGGTATTTGATTTTAGTATAACAAGAATCGTGTTATTTCATCAGACTATAGTTATCCCCTATACATGTTACCACTTCATCTTGAATATTTGAAAATATTCTTATAAAATATACTATACTCTCTTTTGACAATCCTTACTGTCAAAAATCCATTCTATATTTGATGGATAGTGTATTTAACACATAAATATTCATCATGTTCAAATGAACAGTATTTATTCCTAAGTGATAATTCATGATTAAATAATTTAAGATGTAGACTTAATGAAACCAATGTGTCAAAAATCACTTTATTTTGAGGAGGAGATTAAGGTGACAGAGAGGAGAACGCAGAACCCACCTCTCTCCACAAACATATCAAAAATATATTTACATTTGGAATAACTGTCATTTAAAATAAACTGGGTACTGACATGAAAGCCTTTTATAATCAAGACTGTAAAGAAAGAGCCACAAGTAGTTAGGTAGGAAAGAAAGGGGTGATCAGGACAGAACCATTACTCCTAGGAGAGGTCACAGAAGAGCAGGGGGATATTATAAGTAGGCTTGCAAATCCTCCTTGCTACAATGGAAATCAGAAACCATACTGGGCACCCCAGTCTTGGGGTTCCAACAATAGGAAGATGATTCCCCCCTTAGTTGGTTTGAACACCAGTGGGACTTAGGCAATGACTGTAAGAAACCTAGATTCTGTTTGTGAAGAGTGTACACACACTTGCTTACTCTTAGAATCATTGCAGAAGAAGCAGGTTGAAATTGCCCAAGGTTGTTGCCAGTTTCCCTGGGAGAGCCCCAGCTTGTGCCTTGGCACCTATAATTCCTGCACAGCTCCCCAACAAGACAAAATCTGCTATTGTTGTGGCCATGGAGAGTAAGTACTTTGGAGAAGTGGAGATTGCTCAAACTTGGCACTATATCTGAATATGATATTAGGGTGGCTTTGACTGGCAAGGAGGTGTTGGATTAGGAGCTGTCCTGAACTCTGATGGGTGTGTTAGAACAATCACAGCAGGCAACCCAGCCTGTTCTGGGCCCTCATTCCAGCCCTTCTGGCTTCAGCTCTGTTTACCTCTGGGGTAAAGATATTATCACTGTGTGTGGGGAGAGTGTACACAATTAGAGGGGATGGAATCAGCTCACACATGAACTTTAGGGCTTCTGCTCCAGCACCTTAGGACCTGCCATTTCCCTTGCCCATAACAGGTGACTGCTGAGCAGAGAAGATGCTCTGGCATACCCTTGCTCTGGCTCTAGCCTTTCAATCACCAGTCCCACCTCACTAAGATGATAGCTGTCAGCATACCATGGGGGAAATGTGACCCTTGTACACCAAATCCAGTTTTCACACCAAAACCACTGGGCACGTGCAGACTGTATAGGGACACTCTCACACAAGGATACCACTTCAAGACTAGAGTAGGTAACTGTTTCATTTAATTTCATAGAGACAGAAAAGTTAAACAAAAGGAGAAGACAGAAGAATTTTATTCAAATGAAAGAACAATGAGGGAAAAAAGTAGCTAATGAAAGATAAATAATTTGCCAGATAAAGACCTCAAAGTATTGGTAGTAAGAATGCTAACTGAACTTGACAAAAGAATAGATGAACATAGTAAGAACTTTAACAAGGAACTAGAAAATACAGAAGAAACTAACAACAGAAGAATACAATAACTAAAATTAAAAAAAAAAAAAGACTCTAGAAGGAAATAAGAGCAGGTGATACAGAAGAATGCATAAGTGATCTGGAAGTTAGAATAATGGAAAACACCAGATCAGAACAGCATAAGAAAGAAAAACAAAATAGTGAGAACCACTTAAGAGATCTCTGAGACAATATCAAATATACTAACCTTCTCTTTATAAGGTTCCCAGAAGAAAAAGAGAGAGCGAAAGGGATTGAAAATATATTTCATACAATTAGGGCTGCAAATTTCCTGAACCTGAAGAAGGAAACACATAGCTAGGCACAGGAAGCACAAAGATTTCCAAATACATGAACCAAATGAATCTACAGTAGACAAATAATAATTAACATGTAAAACTTAAAGAAGCAATTTTATTTATTTATTTTTATTGGAGTATAATTGTTTTATGATATTGTGTTAGTTTCTGCTGTACAACAAAATGAATCTGCTATATGTGTATATATATATATATCCCCTCCCTCTTGAGTCTCCTTCTGACCCAAAGAGGAATTTTAAAGGCAAAAAGAACAAAATAAAGAGTCACACAAGGGAACCCCCATAAAGATATTAGCTATGTTTTCTATAGAAGCTTTGGAAGGCCAGAAGGATTGGTATAATGTATTTTATTTTATATTATTTATTTATTTTTGTGGGAATGAGGATTCATTTTATTTATTTATTTTTTTACCTTACAATATTGTATTGGTTTTGTTTTAAATGACAAAAGGGGAAGATCTACAGTGTAGGATATCCTACTTAATAAAATTTTGATTCAGATTGGAAAGAGAGATAAAGAACTTCCCAGACAAACAAAAACTAAGAATTCATTAACATTAATCTGACTATAAATGAAGTGTTAAAAGATGTCTAAATAAGAAAGAAAAAGCTATAACTAAAATGAAGAATGCATAGGAAAGTGAACAAGACTGATAAGAACTCAAGTCGAACAGGTAGCCAGAGGATGAGTAGGCCTTGATAGGTTATTGAAAAGATTTTGAATTTATTTTAGATGTGATGGAAAGTTAGTAGAGGATTGAGACAGTTGAAGATATTAAGCTTTTGTTAAGATAAATTTGCCTTTTTGTTAAGAATAGACTATATGAGGTAAAAGTAGGCTGGAATTTCAGTTAGGCTGTAAATTCTATATACAACCAAGAATGTTTGCTGATCGATATGGATAGTGAGAAATAAAGATAATTGAAGATTTACTCTAAATCTTTTACAAGAATTATTGGAATGAAAATAGTGATATTACTGGGATAGAAACAGTTGGATGTATATCAGTTCATCAGGTCAGTTGCTCAGTCGTGTCTGACTCTTTGCAACCCCATGAACTGTAGCATGTCAGGCCACCCTGTCCATCACCAACTCCCAGAGGCCACCTAAACCCATGTCCATTGTGTCGGTGATGCAATCCAACTATCTCATCCTCTGTCGTCCCCTTTTCTTCCTGCCCTCAATCTTTCCCAGCATCAGATTCCTTTCGAATGAGTCAGCTCTCTGCATCAGGTGGCCAAAATATTGGGGTTTCAGCTTCAACATCAGTCCCTCCAATGAAAACAAAAATTTGCTTTTAGTCATGTTGCTTTATCATGTTTGACAGATATTCAATTAATCAGTTCTATATAAAATAGAAGCTTAATTGCAAAGTCTAATTGCACTCATCTCACATGCTAGTAAAGTAATGCTCAAAATTCTCCAAGCCAGTCTTCAGCAATACATGAACCGTGAACTCCCTGATGTTCAAGCTGGTTTTAGAAAAGGCAGAGGAACCAGAGATCCAATTGCCAACATCCGCTGGATCATGGAAAAAGCAAGAGAGTTCCAGAAAAACATCTATTTCTGCTTTATTGACTATGCCAAAGCCTTTGACTGTGTGGATCACAATAAACTGTCGACAATTCAAGAGATGGGAATACCAGACCACCTGATCTGCCTCTTGAGAAATCTGTATGCAGGTCAGGAAGCAACAGTTAGAACTGGACATGGAACAACAGACTGGTTCCAAATAGGAAAAGGAGTACGTCAAGGCTGTATATTGTCACCC
>SJYT01019663.1:0-12692 GCA_006410635.1 Cephalophus harveyi | reverse complement strand
TCAAAAACTTCTGCACAACAAAGGAAACTATAAGCAAGGTGAAAAGACAGCCTTTAGAATGGGAGAAAATAATATCAAATGAAGCAACTGACAAACAACTAATCTCAAACATACAAGCAACTTCTGAAGCTCAATTCCAGAAAAATAAACGACCCAGTAAAAAAATGGGCCAAAGAACTAAAGCATTTCTCCAAATAAGACATACAGATGGCTAACAAACACATGAAAAGATGCTCAACATCACTCATTATCAGAGAAATGCAAATCAAAACCACAATGAGATATCATTTCACACCAGTCAGAATGGCTGCGATCCAAAAATCTACAAGCAATAAATGCTGGAGAGGGTGTGGAGAAAAGGGAACCCTCTTACACTGCNAAAGATGCTCAACATCACTCATTATCAGAGAAATGCAAATCAAAACCACAATGAGATATCATTTCACACCAGTCAGAATGGCTGCAATCCAAAAGTCTACAAGCAATACATGCTGGAGAGGGTGTGGAGAAAAGGGAACCCTCTTATACTGTTGATGAGAATGCAAACTAGTACAGCCGCTATGGAGAAAAGTGTGGAGATTCCTTAACAAACTGGAAATAGAACTGCCATATGACCCAGCAATCCCACTTCTGGGCATACACACTGAGGAAACCAGGATTGAAAGAGACACGTGTACCCTAATGTTCATCACAGCATTGTTTATAATAGCCAGGACATGGAAACAATCTGGATGTCCATCAGCAGATGAATGGATAAGAAAGCAGTGGTACATATAAACAATGGAGTATTACTCAGCCATTAAAAAGAATCATTTGAATCTGCTCTAATGTTGTATACCTGTGGCAGATTCATGGTGATGTATGGCAAAACCAATACAATATTGTAAAGTAATTAACCTCCAATTAAAATCAATAAATTTATATTTAAAAGAAAGACACTTGGTCTTTGGAAGAAAAGCGATGACAAATGTAGACAGTGTATTAAAAAGCCAAGGCATAGCTTTGGTGACAAAGGTCCATATAGTCAAACTTATGGTTTTTACAGTATGGAAAAAGCTATGCTTTTTCTGTCCATTACATCTGGATATGACAATTGGGCCATAAAGAAGCCTAAGTGCCAAAGAATTGATGCTTTCAAACTGTGGGTTCTTGATAAGACTCGAGAGTCCCGTGCACAGCAAGGAGATCAAATAAGTCAATCCTAAAGGAAATGAACCCTGAATATGTATTGGAAGGATGGAGGCTGTAGATGAAGTTCCAATATTTTGGCCCCCTGATATGAAGAGTGGACTGTTTGGAAATACCCTGATGCTTAGAAAGATTGAGGGCAAGAGGAGAAGGGGGCGAGAGAGGATGAAATGGTTGGATGTCATCACTGACTCAAAGGACATGAGTTTGAGCAAGCTCTATACGGTATTGAAGGACAGGGAAACCTCATGTGCTGCAGTCCATGGGGTCACAAAGAGTTGGACACAACTTAGTCACTGAAAATCAACAAGACAAAATGATCTCTGTACAAATATATGTTCACTTGAAAAAAATGAATAGTATGCTCCTGTTGTTCTATATCTGTCTGTTCCCATGTGAACTGAAACTGAGGGTTCTTTAACTATTATTCCAAATGTCTAGCTCTTGTTATCAGAGATGCTGATAATTCATGTTCAAATAATTATGCACCTTGTATCAGACAGTGGTCAAATATTTTTACCCTAAGAGCAGTTTGCTTATTATTCTAAGGGTCTTGCCTAAATATGTTTGCACACAAAGATTAACCCAACTTGTGATCATCATAACTGCTTTAAAATAAAAATTGAAAATTATAATTTTCCAAAAATAAGTTCAAAGTAAATACAATAAGAATGATATAACACCATATTATCTATTTCTGGTTGCCAGTTCATTGATTTTTGTATTACTATCATTTCAATTGTCCAACTTTTCCAGCAACAAAGGCATTTTTCTTATGAGGGCTATCATTACAATGCTTAGTTTTTAGCTTCTTCTCTTTCAGTTTACTGATTCTAATGACCGCCTTCCTTGAAAATAGAGAAATAACAGTTGAGTACTATAGAGAGTGAAGAGCTTCAGAAATAGTGATAATTACAATTAACTAGAAAACAAGAGCTAGACATTTGGAATAATAGTTAAAGAACCCTGTTTCAGTTCACATGGGAACAGACAGATTCCCACAGCACATCTTATACGGAACTCTCATACAGCAATTTGAATGATAAATATTTCTACCTATTACATAGGAATAATTTATATTTTTACTAATCTTGATCCATCTCCTTTTTATACACAGGATTATCTTTATAAATACAGTGATGCCACTGTACTTCCAATTATATTGTACAACAATGGAGATAAGTGAAATAAAAGTAGCACATTTATTACAAAAACACAACTTATAGAAATAAGGAAAAAGAAAACATCTTTTGGTATATTTAATATTTTCTATTACACATTTTCGTACTTTATACCAAGTCAAGTAGGATATCCTGAATGATGAAAATTATTCAGGATAATTTCTGTTCTATCTAGTCAGCAGTAACATGAAATATCTTCACTGTCCATTTTTAAAATTAGATGCATAACTACTATATGTAGAAACAGTAACCAAAGGTGATGAATATATTAACAGTCAACATCCTGACAACTTAAGATTTTAGTATTCTAATAGCAACCTTTAGGAGAGTGATAGGTAAAAAGATAACCTACTCATTGAATTTATAGGCAACTACAAGCCTAAATGCATTTATGTTTCTACCAATTTAATAGTATTAAAAATAGAAAGCAAGTTTATAAAATTATTTGGTAAGGTAAAATAGGGATCATTGCACTCAAAATACCATTGAGGAAGAAAACATAAATAAAGCTGGTGTATGTTCTTCAATAAATTCTAGAATTATGGACTTTATGAAATGAGACAAAATATTAGGTGAAAAATAATAACATGAAAAAGGAGCTAGTTGCTGAAGCAAAGAAACACATAAAAGGAATGTAATGATTTCAAGCAAGAGGGTAATGTGTATAAGAGACAGCTGGAGTGGATTGCCATTTCCTTCTCCAATGGGATGTATATAAAGGAAACAAAATCAGGATCTCAAAGAGATATCTGTATTTTCATGTTCATTGCTGCATTATTCACAGTAGTCAAGACAGAAAACAATCCAAGTGTTCTAAGTGCATCTATGATACGTGGATACAGAAGTATGTGTATATGGCCAAAGATCAACTTTTGCTTTCCTAAAGACTATTTCCTATGTTTTGAGATACTAGTTTACACTTTATTACAATGTGTTTTTCTCTAATATCAGAACTCAAGACACAGTGAAGCAAATTAAAAAACAAACTCAAAAACATAGAAGGCTGACTAGAGATATTACCACTAATACACACACACACACACACACACACACACACACACACACACACATATACATATACTATTCATCCATGAGAAAGAAGGAAATCTTAGCATTTGCAATAACATGGGTGAAACTTAAGGGTTTTATGCTGAGATAAGATAAATAAAAATAAGATAAGACAAAATTGAATCATCTAACTTGTACGTGGAACACAAAAATGCCAAACTTATAGAAACGGAGAATGGAATGGTAGTTGTCAGGGACTGGAGGTGGAGGAAGTGGGAAGAGGTGTAATCAAAGGATTGCTGTTGTTCAGTCGCTCAGTCGTGTCTGACTCTTTGCAATCCCATGGACATGGCATGGCAGCATGCCAGGCCTCTCTGTCCTTCACTACGTACCTGAATCAGTTAGAATTAAGTTCAGTTCTAACAATGGCCCCCAAATAAAAAGCAATTAAACATACTATTTTTTTTTCCCACATAAGCATTTTAAACAAAGATATTCAATTAAAAAGAAAGCAATGTAATACCAGAGAGTGGTGCCCGTATCATGGCAGCATAAGTCATTTATTTTTTGCCTTCCATCCTGTATTGGAGCAATTTATTAGACTTCCATAATTTACAGAAACACCTTACACCAAGGAAACTGGGAGGTTTATAGCCCACCTATGCATTAAAAAATAAACAACTCAAACCTTGGTGAGGCTTGTGGATCTTCAGGAGCTGGTGAACTTGTTTCATGTCCCAGTGACCAGAATAGGTCTGGGAGGAAAACTGCAAAGTGCAAAACTGGAAAGATATCCAAGGACAAGAGAGAATTTGTAGAGGTCCAGCCTACTTCGGGGGGATTCCACAATGTACTAAGAGCAGGATAAGGATATATAAGAAATATTTTATTTAATCCTTTCAATTGTGGAAATATCTAAAAATGATGACAGTAATAACACAATTAATGAGCAATATCAGTTAAAAATTCAATGCAGGTTATGTGGTAGGCTCTGGCTAAGTGATTTCCATAATTATCTCAGTGCTCATCACATCCCTGTTAAGTGAATGTATCATTATAAAATAAGGTTAGATGACTAGTTTAATCTTATATATATAGCTAGTGACAGGGTTGGGAGTACTGACCTAAAGCTCCATATTCTTAACCGCTTCTATTCCTAGCAAATAACTGTACTGAGAGGGTTATCAATAGGTAACAGTCGCTGTGTTAACTTCTAGCTATTTACTTTAGTAACAAGCTCCCCGTCCTCTGGAACTTACTCCTTATACAGAGAAACACTAAATATGTAAGTAAATAAGTGCAACAACAAAAACAACCTAGAGATTGTGATATCTATTTTTAATGAAATGAACAAGGTGTTATAATTTAAAAAAAAAAAAAAAGAGAGAGAGAGAGAGAGAAAGACATACATGACAGTGACCCTGGAATTCCCTCTGAAGAGGTAGCATATAAATTAAGGCCAAAAATTATATACAAACAACCACATGAATAAAAGCTGTTGGAGAGTGAGAAGGGAGAATTACAGGAAGAGGCAAAAGTATAGCCATATGAAGTAAATATGGAAGAACTGGAATACTTGGAGAATCATCTGGCTGTTGCATAGTAAGTAAGGAGAAAATGCTAAGAAATAAATAAAAAGGATAATGTGAGGCCTTGAAAAACATAGTGAAGAGTTTGGGTTTTATTCCACATGTAAAGGAGAAGCCATTTGAAGGTTTTAAACAGAAGGATTTTAGTTATTCATTCAATGCATATTTACTGAATACCTATGTACAATGAAATATCCTAAATCCTACAGAAATAACATTGAACGAAAAAGAAAGTCATAGCCCTCAAGGAGCTTAATTTCTATCTATTGGGAAAGATAGAATAAAAACAAATCAAGTGATAAAATATATATGTGTGAGTAGTTGCTCAGTTGTGCCTGACTCTTTCTGACCCCATGGACTGTAGCCTGCCGGCTCCTCTCTCCATATAATTCTCCAGGCAAGAATACTGCACTGGGTAGCCATTCCCTCCTCCAGAGGGTCTTCCCAACCAAGGAATCAAACCTGAGGTCTCCTGTATTGCAGGGGGATTTTTTACCCTCTGAGCCACCAGAGCGAGCTGTCATGCCCTCCTCCAGGGGATCATCCCGACCCAGGGAAGGATCTAACCCTTGTCTCTTATGTCTCCTACATTGGCAGGTAGGTTCTTTACCACTACTGCAACCAGGGAAGCCTGATAAGCATATAAAGAAGAACTAATACCTATATTTCTCAAATGGTTCCAAAAAATTGAAGATAAATGGAACAAACCTAAATTTATTCTAGGAGGCAGACATGACATGATACCAAAACCAAAGACACTATCAAAAAAAAAAAAAAAAGAAAGAAAGAAAGTTATAGGTCAGTATCTTTGATGAACACAGATGCAAAAATCTTCAAAAATATCAGCAAGTGGAATTCAACAATATATAAAAAGGGTCATACACCATAATCAAGTTGGACTTATTCCATGGAAACGAGGATGGTTCAAGATTTGCAATCCAATCAATATGGTACACCACATTAACCAAAGAAGAGATAATAACATGATCTCCTTCGTAGATGCAGAAAAAAAAGTCAATAAAATTCAAAATCAATTTATGACAAAAATTCTAATCAAAGTGGGTAAAGAGGAAGCATATATTGTTGTTATTCACTTGCTAGGACCTGTCCTACTCTTTGTGACCCCATGGGCTGCAGCACGCCAGCCTTCCTAGTCCTTCACTGTCTCCCAGAGTTTGCTCAAATTCATGTCCATTGACTCAATGGTGCCATCGATCTCATCCTCTGTTGTCCCCTTCTCCTTCTGCCCTCAATCTTTCCCACCATTAAGGTCTTTTCAATGAGTCAGCTCTTTCTATCAGAGAGGTCGGAAGTATTGGAGCTTAAGCTTCAGCATCAGTTCTTCCAATGAATATTCATAGTTTATTTCCTTTAAGATTGACTGGTTTAATTTCCTTGCAGACCAAGTGACTCTCAAGAGTCTTTTCCAGTGCTACACTTCAAAAGCATCAATTCTTTGGTACTCAGCCTTCTTAATGGTCAAACTCTCACATTGATTCATGACTACTGTATAAACCACAGCTTTGATTATATGGACTTTTGTCGGCAAAGTGATTTCTCTGTTTTTTAGTATCTTGTCTAAGTTCGTCATAGCTTTTCTTCCAAGAATCAAGTGTCTTTTAATTTCCTGGCTGCAGTCACCATCCACAGTGATTTTGGAGCCCAAGAAAATAAAGTCTTTCATTGTCTCCATTTCCCTAGATCTATTTGTCATGTGGTGATGGGACCATGATTTTAGTTTTTTGAATGTTGAATTTAAAGCCAACATTTTTACTCTCCTCTCTCACCTTCATTAAGAAGCCCTTTAGTTCCTCTTCACTTTCTGCCATTACAGTGGAGTTATATGCATGTAATGAGGTTATTGACATATCTCCTGGCAATCTTGATTTCACCTCGTGCTTCAATCAGCCTAGCATTTTGCATGATATACTCTGCATATAATTTAAATAAGCAGGGTCACAATATACAAACTTGTCACACTCCTTTCCCAATTTGGAACCAGGCCATTGTTCCATGGCCCATTCAAAATAATGCTTCTTGACCTGTGTACAAGTGTCTAGGGAGACAAATAAGGTGACCTGGTATTCCCATCTCTTTAAGAATTTTCCACAGTTTGTTGTGATCCACACAGTCAAAGATTTTAGAGTAGTCAACAAAGCAGAAGTAGATGTTTTCTGAAATTCCCTTGCTTTTTTCTATGATCCAACAAATGTTGGCAATTTGATCTCTGATCCCTTTGCCTTTTCTAAATCCAGATTGAACATCTGGAAGTTCTCAGTTCATATACTGTTGAAGCCTAGCATGAAGAATTTTGAGTATTACCTTGCTAGCTTGTGAAATGAGCACAATTATGTGGTAGTTTGAGCATTCTTTGGCATTTCCCTTCTTTGAGATTGGAATGCAACTGGTCATTTCCAGTCCTGTGGCTATTGCTGAATTTTCCAAATTTCTTGGCATATTGAGTGCAACACTTTAACAGCATGATCCTTTAGGATTTGAAATAGCTGAGCTAGAATTCCATCACCGACTAGCTTTGTTCATAGTTCAATTCAGTCGCTCAGTCATGTCCGACTCTTTGCCATCCCATGAATCGCAGCCCACCAGGCCTCCCTGTCCATCACCAACTCCCGGAATTCACTCAGACTCACATCCATAGAGTCAGTGATGCCATCCAGCCATCTCATCCTCAGTCGTCCCCTTCTCCTCCTGCCCCCAATCCCTCCCAGCATCAGAGTCTTTTCCAATGAGTCAACTCTTCGCATGAGGTGGCCAAAGTACTGGAGTTTCAGCTTTAGCATCATTCCTTCCAAAGAAAATATGAAGACCTACAAGACCTTTTAGAACTAACACCCAAAAAAGATGTCCTTTTCATTATAGGGGACTGGAATGCAAAAGTAGGAAGTCAAGAAACACCTGGAGTAACAGGCAAATTTGACCTTGGAATGCAGAATGAAGCAGGGTAAAGACTAATAGAGTTTTGCTAAGGAAATGCACCGGTCATAGGAAACACCCTCTTCCAACAACACAAGAGAAGACTCTACACATGGACATCACCAGATGGTCAACACTGAAATCAGATTGATTATATTCTTTGCAGCCAAAGATGGAGAAGCTCCATACAGTCAACAAAAACAAGACCAGGAGCTGACTGTGGCTCAGATCATGAACTCCTTATTACCAAATTCAGACTTAAATTGCTCATAGTAATGCTTTCTAAAGCCCATTTGACTTCACATTCAAGGATGTCTGGCTCTACATTAGTAATCATACCATGATGATTATCCAGGTCATTAAGACCTTTTTTTTGTATAGTTCTTCTGTGTATTCTTGTCACCTCTTCTTAATCTCTTTTCTTCTATTAGGTCCTTGCCCTTTCTGTCCTTTGTTTTGTCAACCTTTGTGTGAATCATTCTGTTTGTGTCTCTAATTTTCTTGATGAGATCTCTAGTCTTTCCCATTCTCTTGTTTTCCTCTACTTCTTTGCATTGTTCACTTGAGAAAACTTTCTTATCTTTCCTTGCCATTCTCTGGAACTCTGTGTACAGCTGAATATCTTTCCTTTCTCTTTTGCCGTTCACTTCTCTTCTTTTATCAACTATTTGCAAGGTCTCTTCAGACAACTATTTTTCCTTCTTGCATTTCTTTTGGGGGTGGGTCATTTTGATTACCAACTCCTGTACAATGTTGCAAACCTCCATCCATAGTTTTTTAGGGACCCTATCTACCAGATTTAATCCCTTGAATCTATTTGTCACCTCCACTGAGTAATCACAAGGGTTTAGGTTATATATGAATGGTCTAGTGGTTTTTTTCTACTTTCTTTAATTTGAGCCTGAATTTTGCAATAAGAAGCTCATGATGTGAGCCATAGTCACTTGCAGGTCTTGTTTTGCTGAGTGTATAGAGCTTCTCCATTTTAGGCTGCAAAGAATAAAATCAATCTGATTTTCTTATGGATCACCTGGTGATGTCCCTGTGTAGAGTAATCTCTTGTGTTGTTGGAAGAGGTAGTTTGCTATGACCAGTGTGTTCTCTTAGCAAAACTCTGTTAGCCTTTGCACTGTTTCATGTTGTATTCCCAGGCCAAACTTGCCTGTTACTCCAGATGCCTCTGGACTTCCTACTTTTGCATTCCAGTTTTCTACGATAAAAAAGAAACTATTTTTGGAGTTAGTTCCAGAAGGTCTTGTACATCTTCATAGAACCATTTGATTTCAGTTTCTTTAGCATTAGAGGTTGGGGCATAGACTTGGATTACTGTGATATTGAATGGCTTGCCTTGGGATTGAACCAAGATCATTGTTGTTTTGAGATTGCTTCCAAGTACTGCATTTTGGACTCTTTTGTTGACTGTGATGGCTACTCCATTTCTTCTAAGGGAATCTTGCCCACTGTGGTGGATATAATGGTAATTTAAATGTTAATTTGCCCATTCATGTCCATTTTATTTCACTGATTCCTAAGATGCTGATTTTCACACTTACCATCGCCTGCTTGACCAGGTTCTACTTTCCTTGATTCACGGACCAAAGATTCTAGATTCTTATGCAATGTTGTTCTTTATAACATCAGGTTTTACTTTCACCACCCCGCACATACACAGCTGTCATTTCTTCTTTTACCCTGCCTCTTCATTCTTTCTGGAACTATTTCTCTATTCTACCCCAGTAGCATATTGGACACCTACCAACCTGGGCAATTCATCTTCTGGTGTCATTTTATTTTATTTTTCTGCCTTTTCATACTGTTCATGGGGCTCTTGAGGGAAGAATATTGAAGCTGTTTGCCATTCCCTTCTACAGTTAATCATGTTTTGTCCGAACTCTCCACTGTGACCCATGCCTTTTGGGTGGCCCTGCATGGCATAGCTCATAGCTTTATTGAATTACAGAAAGCTGTTATCCATGTGATCATTTTGGCTATATTTCCTATTGTGAATTTTGTTCTGGATGCTGTGGTATTGTAGTTCTTGCTTTTTCTGTTTGCCCTCTTATGGATGAAGATAAAAGGCTTGTGCAACCTTCCTGATGAGAGGGACTAGCAGTAGGGATAAGAGAGTCTTGCTCTGGTGGACAGGGCCATGCTCAGTAAATCTTTGATCTGATTTTATGCTGATGGGTGGTGCTGTACTCTCTCCTGTTTAGTTGTTTAGCCTATGGCAACCTGCTGGGAGCCAGCGTGGAGAATCCCACCCATGGCAAAGGTCATGAAGAAGAGGCCTGATGGGCAAAGGCAAGATCAGGCCTCGAGAGGCCCCCCTTCTCAAGCTGCCGCTGCTAAGTCACTCCAGTCGTGTCTGACTCTGTGAGACCCCATAGACGGCAGCCCACCAGGCTCCCCAGTCCCTGAGACTCTCCAGGCAAGAACACTGGAGTGGGTTGCCATTTCCTTCTCCAATGCATGAAAATGAAAAGTGAAAGGGAAGTCGCTTGGTCATGTCCGACTCTTTGCGACCCCATGGACTGCAGCCTACCAGGCTCCTCCATCCATGGGATTTTCCAGGCAAGAGTACTGGAGTGGGGTGCCATCACCTTCTCCAGCATCTACCCCAAAACCAAAATCTGTTTTACTATTTCATGACTTTCACCAACTCTCCTGACAATAACAGGGGGCTATCCCTGACCACCTTTCTCTGGAGAAAATCAACTTAAGGCTCTAGCTAATAAGTATCCTGGACATGAGAGGAATATTTCAAATCAAACCCCCTCTGTTAGCATTCTAGCTTGCTTGACAGGTTTATCCAGACTCTTGCAGCTACACATATGATTGTTCACAGCCTCCCAACTGTGAGAGGCACGGGAAGCCTAAAACATAGAGCCTTTCAAAGAGTTAAAAGCTATTAGAATAGTGCTGGTGTAGGATTTCACNTTAGCATTCTAGCTTGCTTGACAGGTTTATCCAGACTCTTGCAGCTACACATATGATTGTTCACAGCCTCCCAACTGTGAGAGGCACGGGAAGCCTAAAACATAGAGCCTTTTAAAGAGTTAAAAGTTATTAGAGTAATATTGGTGTAAGATTTCATTATTGGGCCAATGCTTGTTGTTAAGTTCCCATATCTCTCATCCACTGTGCACCTGGGTGTGCATTAGTTAACATAGTTGGAATGTAAGAAAAACAAGTGTAACCTTGGAATTAACCATATTAGACCTTTGAGCTAATTGGTTCTTTATTTCTTGTAACTCACTGCACCTTTGCTCCATGAGAAATGTAACTCTGTTTAACATTTTCTGAGGCTGACATAGATTAGAAATGTAAAGAAAAAACACTTTGAGGGAAAATAAGTTTTCTGGTTGAGCAGCCTTTATCAAAAGAGGGTCATAAAATGTTCACAGGCCTCCAAGGCCAGAAGATAATGTACACAATATTGTTTTTGGGAAAGGTATGCAGAAAAAAAACCTGGTTTCAATAAAGACAAAACAGATGTAATGTTTGGGCTGACTCTGTATGACTTTGCATCTTTCATTTCCCTCTATGACAAGTTTAGGTATAAAAGCTTCCCTGAAAAATAAAGTGATGGACCAGGATCAGTTCCACAAAAGCTTGGTTCCCCCATGTTTTTCTTTCTTTCTCTCCTCTATTTTTTTTATCTACAACATTATTTCTTTATTTCTCTCTAAATCTCTTCACCTATGTCGTTTCTCCTTTGGGTTCTCCTGGATCCTGCGGGGGCTGGTCCCTGGCAGCAACCCAGTCCTGGAATCTGCAGACTCTATGGTAGGACTAAAGGTGATCTGCAAAAGGACTTATGCCAACACGTGCTTCTCAAGACTTCTGCTGCCAGTACCCCAGTTCCCATGCAAGCCATTGCTCACCAATGCCTCCTGAAGAGACCCTCAAACACTCACAGGCAGGTCTGGCTTAGTCTCTCATGGGGTCACTGTTCCTTTCCCCTGGGTCCTGGTGTACACAGGGTTTTGTTTTGTCCCCCAAGATTCTCTGTTTCCCCCAATGTACACACTGCTATATTTAAAATAAATAAGCAACTAAGCTCTACTGTATAGCACAGGAACTCTGCTTAATATTCTTTAATAGCCTAAATAGAAAAATAATTTGAAAATAATAGAAAAAATTAAATAAATAATGGAAATGATAAAAAAATCATTGTAAAAATAATTATACAATAACTTCAATGGGAAAAATTGGTAAAAGAATAGATACATGTATATATATTACTGAATCACTTTACCGTACATCTGTAATGAAATTCATTTGAATCACACTATTTTTTTTCTTTTTTATCCAAAATACTATAAAAACCTTCCAAGAAAATATACATCATTGCTAATCAACTGTACTCCAATATCAAATAAAAAATTAAAGCATAGACAACCAACAAGGACCCACTGCACAGCACAGGGAATGTTGCTTGATATTCTGTAATAACCTAAATGGGAAAAAATTTTGAAAAAGTATAGCTGCATGCATATTATAACTGAATCACATTGCTGTACACTTGCAACTAACACAACATTGTTAATCGACTATGCTGCAATATAAAATAAAATTTTTTTAAAAAAAGATCCATGGAATTTATAGCAACACAATATATGATAGCCAAGATATGAAAGCAATCTAAGTGTTCACCAGTAGATCAACATATACATGTATAATGGAATGTTCAGCCACATACACAAAAATAAAATTCTGCCATTTGTAGTAACACATGTAGACCTAGTGGATATTATGCTTAGTGAAATACTGAAATTAGTTAGAGAAAAACATA
>SJYT01019651.1:209241-238592 GCA_006410635.1 Cephalophus harveyi | reverse complement strand
CCTTTGGCTACCTGATGCGAAGAGCTGACTCATTTGAAAAGACCCTGATGCTGGGAAAGATTGAGGGCAGGAGGAGAAGAGGATGAAATGGTTGGATGGCATCACCGACTCGATGCACATAGGTTTGGGTGGACTCCTGGAATTGGTAATGGACAGGGAGGCCTGGCGTGCTGCGGTTTATGGGGTCACAAAGAGTCAGACAGGACTGAGCGACTGAACTGAACCGAAATTATATTTAATGACAATCGCCAAAGAAATAAATAGTGCAAAGAGGTGGGAGGGAATAATATATGTTAATGATATTTCTTTTCTTCCATTATAACTTAAGTTTAGAATTAAATAAACATTTTCTTCTTTAGAATTAAACATAAATTGAAGAATTAAATATATTTTTCTATTTATAAAACGGTAGTCTTTTCAAAAGGGTGACACATTTACCCTGAAAATATTCAAACATCTCCCGAAGTAACAAAGTTATGAGTTGTGTTATAAAGTCATCAGATTCACAATTAGTTATTTTTAGCATTACATATGGCTTGAAAATTAGCATTTTAAATAGCCGTTCAGAGTTGTAGACAATTAAAAGAAAGGAAATGTTTTCTTCAAACAAGTTCATCATGTTCCATTTTATTAACTATGAATCTAAGAGATAAATACCATTAAGTAGTATTGATATTCTATTTGGGCTTCCCTGGTGACTCAGTGGTAAGAATCTACCTGCCAATTCAGGAGATGCAGGTTCAAACCTTGGGTTGGGAAGAACCCCTGGAGAAGGAAATAGCAATTCTCTCAATTCTTGCCTGTGAAATCCCAGGGACAGAGGAGCTTGGAGGGCTACAATCCATGGGGTTGCAAAGAGTAGGACTCAACTTAGCCACTGAACAACAGCAGCAATTCTATCGTATTCAATATAGACACTCCTGAAGTTTCTCTACATGAACTGCAACTCATTATGTAGAGAACCATCATCATAATTGGATTTATTGAAAGAAAAACAATGTGCCCAACCAATAGAAAAAAAATGAAATTCAAATGTTTTTCACTTGCTTCATTCACTTCTCTACTCTAATAAGTTGGACGGCTATGAAGAGAGAGAAAGATAGGAATCCCGGTATTGTTTCGAAGTCCCAAACTAAGTCTCCATGGCTCTGGTTTCTATGAAGGCGTTATAAATAGATGGAGCTTCCCTCTCTTATGCACTCCATCAGACTCTTTTCTTTGATGGAAACAGATGTTCACTAATCTTTATAGAAACCCAACTGAAAAGTAATGTATTTTCAAGTTTGTAGTGAGTATCCTGTTTACTTGCAAACTCTAGGTGGAGTGTTTGAAAAGCCTTTCATGCACTTGTGAGATTTTCTAGTCCACTTGTAGATACATCCATTGGAAAAGAGAGGTAATGGAGAGTCTTTGTCCTGTGTACTTAGGTAGTAATACATACAAAAGAAAATTAAACAAAAGTAAAGTAGTTTCTACATTTAAGAAATATTTTGTCACATTTGGTGAAGATCAGACTACATGGGTTTGGAGCCATGGGATAATAATGTCTCAACACCACCTGCCCAGTCCAGAGATCTTATTTATTTTCCTGCACTTGTGCTTATGAATAGTCATGATGAACATCAAATGTATTTCCATTAAACCAATAACTTGAAACGTCAAAATACTTCCCAAAGCAAGTAGAACTAAGTTACCATTTTAAGTTGCTCCTTCATATTTTTCATAATCTATGCTTGTTTCTTTTGAAGTGAAGTTCATAAAGGAGCACCTCATAATCTGTTAGGAGGTTATGTAAAAATTAGATTTAAAATTTAATTCAATTAAACAAAGCATGGTCCCTTCAAGCCAGCCTCTGAAAAACAGAATGAGTTAAGAAGGCATGGTTTTAACTTGTTATTAACACCTAAGAAGTCTGAGATTGTGAGGAACAAAAGGCATTGTTGTGTTTATGCACATTGTTGGAAGACACTGAGGTTTACACCAACTTTCTGAAACTATAAAAACATTTACTTGTTAATATAACATCTTATCAAAGACTTACTTTTATCTTAGAACTGATTTACGACACTTCAACATCACTCCCCTGCTCCCAAATTATAGAGGTTTTAATCTGTATTTGGGCATATTCAGTAGGATAGGATAGGATATCATATTCAACATATAAATGGAGTATATGATCACGAATTACTTTAAAACAATAAGGGCAGGAATCCTGCTGGTGGTGAGGACATAAAAACTGCTAAATGTCACAAGTAGTGAAATCATTCTTCTTTTTTGTAGCAGGTTGTTCAGACAGGTTAGGCTATCTGTTGCCTGATTAGAGACTTCACATGTCACAGAATGCCTGCATCTTCCAAACCTGGCTAAGACTTAAAGATGGTGGAAACAAAATTGTATGTAATCAAGTCTGAATTATATAATTACATCTCTCCTGAGGCTCCTTTTGTCTGGTAGCAACCATACCTTGCTGATTTTAAGTGATTTTCTTGAAATGGAATGAGAGACTGCTTTTTCCCACAGGGAAAGGGGTTTGCAACTTTCAAAAGTTCTGCAACCAAATATATATGAATGAATTTGGACCTTAGCTGATGCCCTGTTATTGGTACCCAAATGATTGTCTTGAGGAAAGCTTATAGAAAGTTGCAAAAAAAGTACAGTAAACAACAGCAACAAACTAATAAAACACACCCATATATGGGGATCTCGGCGCTTCCCCATCGACTCAGCGGTAGAGAATCGACCTACAATACAGGAGATGTGGAGACGTGGGTTACCTGGGTGGGAAACAACCCCTAGAGGAAGAAATGGCAATCTGCTCCAGTATTCTTGCCTGGAAAAATCCCATAGACAGAGGAGATGGGCGGGTTATTGCTGTTTTAGCCACTGCACTCTTGGAGTGGATAGACAGCCTTGAGGTAATCATATATAAAAGAAAAAGGAAAAAGTGACCTGGCTGTGGGGGTTTGGAAATTCACCTTCCATCCTCTAAAAAACTATGGTACTCATAACCAAGAGAATGATGGAAAATAGTTCTGACACACACACACACGTATATATATAATCTTCCAGGACCAGAACTATTTTCAGAAACGTGTATATATATATATACATATGTATGTATGCATTTTATAAATATATATTTAGTACAATAAATTTTATCTTCTCATTATTTCATATCTAGAAATTTTTTAATGCAGAGCATCAGCATAAGGCAGGATTTTACAGATATAAAGTTATAATATCCAAATTGTGCTACAAACTAATAAAGTTTATTTAGTGATTCCCCACCTGAGTCTCAGGGGAACTTAGAGAAATCATAAGTTAGTCCTTACATGAGCAATGAAGGACTCCTGTGAAAGCTCAGCTTGAGATTTGCTGTTTTAGCCACTGCACTCTTGGAGTGGATAGACAGCCTTGAGGTAATCATATATAAAAGAAAAAGGAAAAAGTGAGCTGGCTGTGGGGGTTTGGAAATTCACCTTCCATCCTCTAAAAAACTATGGTACTCATAACCAAGAGGATGATGGAAAATAGTTCTGACACACACACACACGTATATATATATAATCTTTCAGGACCAGAACTATTTTCAGAAACGTGTATATATATATACATATGTATGTATGCATTTTATAAATATATATTTAGTACAATAAATTTTACCTTCTCATTATTTCATATCTAGAAATTTTTTAATGCAGAGCATCAGCATAAGGCAGGATTTTACAGAGATAAAGTTATAATATCCAAATTGTGCTACAAACTAATAAAGTTTATTTAGTGATTCCCCACCTGAATCTCAGGGGAACTTAGAGAAATCATAAGTTAGTCCTTACATGAGCAATGAAGGACTCCTGTGAAAGCTCAGCTTGAGATTTTCATATCTAGAAATTTTTTAATGCAGAGCATCAGCATAAGGCAGGATTTTACAGAGATAAAGTTATAATATCCAAATTGTGCTACAAACTAATAAAGTTTATTTAGTGATTCCCCACCTGAATCTCAGGGGAACTTAGAGAAATCATAAGTTAGTCCTTACATGAGCAATGAAGGACTCCTGTGAAAGCTCAGCTTGAGATTAAAAGGAAAGAGTCAAATAAGCATGACCCTGGAAGGAAGGTTGAGTTGCAAGAGGGAAGAAGGATTTGCAGGAGGCTGTGATGATTCTCCATGTTCCTATACTGACTGATTTCCAGATTTGAGAAAAAGGGAGGTTGACATTCATTTCTGCAAGAACAGTTTCAGTAAACTCTGTGCAATGTGGAATCACCTATAACAGCACTTTGTGATTCTTCTAACAGGGTTAACAGAAACGGGAGAGAGGCTTTCACTCCTATCTCTTCATCCCATACTTTTCTTTAGGCTTCATGTCCCTTTGTGCTCTGGATGCTTCAGTGCACTGGGGCCAACGCTCGCTGAGAAAGTTCCAGAAACTATTAAGCTAGGGAAACCTTGGTTATTATTGTTAAACTGACTTCATGCGTAGCCCTCAATAAATTTAGGTGACACATTTTTTTCCCCCCAGGTCATGATCCAGCTTTTCATCATGTACGTACACATATGCAAAAGGACATTTTAAGTCCTGCTGATCTAATTCAGGATGGAATACTATTTTAGGTCAGGTTCCTTGGAAGCAGCCTGAGAGAGGGACTGTTATGTTCATGGATCCTTGTGTTTGCAGGAGGAAACAAAAAGAAAGAAGCAGGTAAGAATGAGGGAAAGGCGTGAGTCTAGCCCTGTGGTTTTCAAAATGAGATCAGCAGCATCAGCATCGGGTAAGAATCTGTTAAAAGGTAGGTTCTCAGGTCCAGATCCACTGAATCAGAAACTCTGTGTGTGGAGTCCAATAATCGGTATTTTAACAAGCCCTCTGGGTGATTCTGGCACACGCTAAGACTTGTGAATGACAAGTCCAGCTGAAGTTTAGCCTCACCCTGATCTTGCTGAAAACGCTGGAAGATCACTGGTGATACAGCCATTTCCCTCTTTGAGGTGATAGGGGCAATGTTTACCCTCTCTCGGAGATAGTTATTGGTTACAGACCTCCTCTGGGGAGAAGGCATGGCTTCTCAGGCATTTCTGAGCAAAGAACCACTCTCAAGGGGCTGCATGTAGCTGTGGACTCTTGGCAGCTGACATTCTTAGTACCTGGAACTAAGACTAACTGAGACTCTGAGGGCATCTAGTCTAGCCATGTGTGTGCTAAGTCGCTTCAGTTGTATCTGACTCTTTGCAGCCCCATAGATTGTAGCCCACTAGGCTCCTCTGTCCATGGGATTCTCCAGGCAAGAATACCAGAGTGAGCTGCTATGCCCTCCTCCAGGGGATCTTCTGGACCTAGAGATGGAACTCGTGTCTCTTATGTCTCCTGCATTCGCAGGCGGATTCTTTACCACTGCACCACCTGGGAAGCCCTAATCTAACCATGTATTCTGCCAAATGGGTTTCTGAAGTAACAGACAGAAGAGATTTTTGTCACAGTCTGAGTCCTGGGGAGTCTTGCAGGGGGCTTCCCAACTGGCTTCCCAGCTAGTGGTGAATAATTCACCTGCCAATGCAGGAGATGCAAGAGACAAGGATCCTATCCTTGCATAGGAAAGATCCCCTGGAGGAAATGACAACCCACTCTGGTACTCTTGCCTGGAAACTTCCATGGGCAAAGGAGCCTGGCAGGCTACAGTCCATGGGATTGCAAAGAATCAGACACGACTGGATGCAACTGAGCACACATACAGAGGGAGTCTCGCAGGCACCAAAGATTCTAACTTTGCTGTCTCTTCCTCATTTTATCCTCTTTTCTAACCATCGTTCTGATTCCCAGTCTAAATAAACATTTCAAGCCTAGAGCACTGTGGACCCACAAGGGAAGAAAATGGAGTAAAAACTAAGCAAGATAGCTAAGACTCCTGACTCCTTTAAATACCTTATTCAGTAAAGATTTAAGTACTACCTGAATGCTAGGGGGAAATCCTCTATTTATAGCTACTGCCAATAACACAGAGAAGGGGGAATGAAAAGGGTCATTAGAGTTCCCCGCAGCCTGGGGGAGGCCTCCTGAGGAATTTACACAGATAGGACAACTTCCAGACAACTTCCAGTCTGAGGGAGCAGCCTGATGGCCTAAAAGGACATGGATCCAGCAGAGAGCCCAAAGTGGGAGGCACCCCAAAACAGAAAGCTGCAGAAAACTGTAGCAATGAAAGAGACCTACACCCTGACATCTTGCTCTGCCCACTACTGGGACACTCTCCTTCTTGCTTCTTCCTTTACTCACTCTCACTCTTGACACCTATGGTAGGGCAGTTGCAACAGGGAACTGAAATGTAGATCTCAGGCATCCTTAATCTGCCTCCTCGCAGCTCCTAAGTTTGTACAAGCATCAAGGCCCATGTGCTAATGGAAACCTCTCCTTAGAAAAGCATATATCTTCTTAGAACCACATATATTGGTCCTTGGTTATTTTTCACTCTGCACTTTGATGTTTATTAACCTTGAAGGTCTACTGCATTTATGGGCTCTTTAAAGACCAGTATGTTTCTTACATGTATGCTGTGTTTATATTTCCCCTTATTTTTATTTATCTATTTTATTATTAGGGCTTCCCTGGTGATTCAGATGGTAAAGCATCTGCCTGCAAAGCAGGAGATCCTGGTTCGATCCCTGGGTTGGAAAGATCCCCTGGTGAAGGGAATGTCAACCCATTCCAGTATTCTTGCCTGGAGAATCCCATGGACAGAAGACCCTGGTAGGCTACAGTCCATGGGGTCACAAAGAGTTGGATACGACTGAGCAGCTTCACTTTCTTCTTTCTTTTCTTTATTATTGGATTATGATTGCTTTATGATGTTGAGCTAGTTTTTACTGTACAACAGAGCGAATCAGCTATAAGTATTCACATGTCCCTTCCTTTTGAGCCTCCCTCCCACCCCCTTTCCCACCCCTCTAGGTCATCACAGAGTATGGGCCTTAGCTTCCTGTTCACAGTGGCTATCTATTTCACACGTGAAGTGAAGTGAAGTCGCTCAGTTGTGTCCGACTCTTTGTGACCCCATGGACTGTAGCCTACCAGGCTCCTCCCTCCATGGGATTCTCCAGGCAAGAGTACTGGAGTGGGGTGCCATTTCCTTCTCCAGGGGATCTTCCCAACCCAGGGATCGAACCCAGGTCTTCTGCATTCCAGGCAGATGTTTTAACCTCTGAGCCACCAGGGAAGCCCATGTCAACACTATACTCCCAGTTCATCTCACTCTCCCCTTCCCTGCCTGGGTCCATATCACAGTGTTCAGAAAATAGTATATCCTCTTAAAAACAAAAACCTTGCTGAATTGATTTGTTTGATTTTATCAGGAGTATTTTTTTCACTTCTCTGCTTAAAACCAAAATAACCACACTGAAGTAACATAAATATAAATCAAGTTCGAGCAGCACAAATAGTAAAAGTCTGAAGGATACTAGCTGCTATTCTCTAAGCACACACAAAAGCAATGGTTTACGCTTATGTGAGTCTTTGGGCCTCTTATCTCTGACACCATCCTTATATTTTAACACTGTGCAATTTTCTTTCTTTCTCAGTTTCCCTGGGCTGCTGTATTGTGCCATGCTTAGGAAATTGATGTGCTATACATAAATTGTTAAGCTAGTAGTTTGCACTCAACATTGATTTGGTTCAGATATACATAAATGTAAGCACACTGAAAATTAATATCTAAATTGTCCAAAGAATGAGAGTGTGTGTCTAACACTAAACTGTGCTGAACATTTGCTCAGCAGAGGTGCTGGCAACGGGTTCAAGCACCAAGAGATCTACAAGCAAGCTGAAGCTTTGAGTTATCTCAGGCCTCATCAGGCAGAGTTGATATATGGCTTTTCATGTTTAAGAGGGTAGTGCTGGTTACAGACAATTGAAATGCAATGACTGTCACAAATCATCAAAGGCCAGCAGTGTCACTTTGTTAGCACTGAGATCGAAGAGGCCAAGTCTTGCTATGCTGCTCTGAGACACGACTATTTATACAGGAACCACTTCTTTTTATCTTGAGGTCCTTCCATCTCTTTAAGAAAAAAGAAAAATCTTTTTTTAAAAAAATACAAACTCAAGTCTGTGGTGTTTTCATACAGTTGATTCCTCACTTCTTTATTGCAAAGAGCAAACAAAACTAAGACTTTATTCTGACATAGCATAAGAGAGTTATCTTCTCTTCAGTGAAAATTGCATCACTTCAAAAGCAGGCTGGGGAATCATCCAGCTAGCAAACAAAGTGGGATGTTCAAGGAAGCAATACATTATAAAGTATGTTTTGTTGCTACATTCGAGCTACTACTTCCTATGTGGACTGGAGCCAGTTTGAAGGCAAGAACTATCTCCAGGACTTTGGTAAATTCTCACACAATGGCGTATGTTAATAAGTCCAGTGCTAAATTAATATCTCAGGTGCTTAATATGCTAATTGATCCAATTAACTTGAACTTCATTGCTGATTTCTTGATTATTTTCCCCTCTAGTATGTGAATACTTCAAATATGACTGTAATCATAGTTATTTGTTATATTTTACATCATGACTACAATCCCGATGTTAATTCTATCATTCAGCTTGTGCCCAGTTCCCTTGTAATGAATTTTGTGCTTTGAAGTTTTAACAACTTAAATTTAGGACCCTCGAAGATCATCAAATTACTTCATATCCTGTGAAAATGAACTTTTTAAAAATATCCTAGAAGTCTCTTCTTCTTTCAAGCTAATACCTGTGCTCTGTAACTAATGAAGAAGATAAAATTATTATCTTTTTACACTGGAAGGACCAGGCAGCATTTCTCCACAAGTCTATTTTAGTTTATATTCCTCTGGTATTTCAGTATGTAAATACTAGAATCTCAAAGTCTTAACCACCCAAACCAATTCAAATGCTTCAGAAAGGCAGATAGCCTATATGAATTTGGGTTTGAAACAAAGACAGACAATTTCAGTGAAGATAAGGTGGCTTAATGGCTTAGACTCTTTACTGCCTATGTCATTCTCTAAGCTTTGCAAAAGGCTCATTGGTAAAGAATCCACCTGCCAATGCAGGAGATGCAAGAGACATGGGTTTGATCCCTGGGTAGGGAAGATCCCCTGGAGTAGAACATGGCAACCTACTTCAGTATTCTTGCCTGGAGAGCTCCGTGGATAGAGGAGCCTGGTGGGCTACCATCCTCGGGATGGCAAAGAGTTGGACAGGAATGAACAACTGAGCACACAGGCAGGTTGTCCTCTAAGAGCAGTTCACAGGAGGAGAGAACAATGGGAATAGAAGGGGGAAAAGGAAGGAAGGCAAAATTCAGCTCCTAACTGGATCCTTTCTTGCAGCTTCTCTGAGTCGTGGGCCGGGCTCAACTGCAGTTCTGTGGAAAAAGTTCCAGATTTGTTGCAGATCACCTGTGTTGTTGAGTTTGGAACTGGTGAGAAACAGACACGAACCTGTTACTCTCTGCGGGTTTTATTCTCCCCTTGCTCTCCTTTATGCCTTCTGTCCAGATTTGTTTGCTGAGCTTCAGCCCCATAGACGTGATTTCAGGTCCAAAGCCAGACACACAGAGAATAGCATTTCCCCCCAGTTCTCACAACTGTGTAAAGTTTAACCTCTATAATAAATCACTTATTGCATACCATTCTATTGGTCGTGCTCCCCTGATCAAATCTTAACTGGCACAGAAATTGGTAGGCAGAGTGGTTCCAGGGGAAAGAAAATTTATGGCTGGGCTGTGTGAATTAATTCCTGGTTATCTGAAACTGGTTTTTTGATCTGATAGATTTAAAGGGGTTGGTTTTATCAAGTTACCAGTGGTTCAGATGGTAACGTGTCTTTCTGCAATGCAGGAGACCCGGTTTCGATCCCTGGATTGGGAAGATCCCCTGGAGAAGGAAATGGCAGCCCACTCCAGTATTCTTGCCTGGAAAATCCCATGGACTGTGGAGCCTGGTAGGCTACTGTCCATGGGGTCGCAAAGTGTCAGACATGACTGAGCGACTTCACTTTCATTTTCACTTATGGCATGCTGTGACAAAGGTAATTATTTAAATTGTAAGCTGTAAATACGATTAATTAAGGCCCTATAGAATAAAAGTCTTTGGGTGACCAAGTATTTGCTGCCAGGGACCATTTTAGAAAAGAACAAAAGAAAAAGTGATGGAAGTGGTTGGTTACTTCTATATGTACTGAATCATTTGGAGAAAAAAATAAAGATTAGCTCAGGGTTTTCACTTTCCAGCACAAGATCCAGGTAAAAGAGCAGACATCTCCTATGTCTACTCTTAAAGTCCTATGTCTACTCTTAAAGCAACAATAGCAGCAATAAACTCTTATTTCTGACAGCTTCAAGGCTAAAATTTGAAATTATAATGAAAACCAAATTCAAAGTTTATGGTTGCTCCTTCACTTTTACCTTTGAAACCCATGTAAAATTTTTCTTTTGGCCGACACTAACCAAAGACCATAAACAGAAGGGGATTTTAATAAAAGTTTTGGCTTACTTAGGCTGACTCAGCATTAAACAGCCAGAGTCCAACCTTGTCAAACTGACATCTACACAAACATCTTTTATCCAGATTTAACTTCCAAATAGAGACATCAATAAAATGTTACTTCTCCTTAGCTTGATGCAACCATCCTCACACAGCTCAAAATTTAACCCTTAAAATGAGAAATTAAATTCCTTATGGTTTATTAACAAACTCTGAAGGGGAAATTGATGTGAGTTTCAAAGGCAGAAGTGAAGCATCAATCACTGCAAACTAAAGGTTAGTGCAGGACACCAGACTCCACTGTCACTTGTCACTGTCACTTGTCATTGAGCTCTTGACTCACCTTTTCCAGTAGGGAAGATGCCAACTATACAGGTTCCTTTGTGTGAGCATGCTCAGTCGTGTCTGACTCTTTGTGTAGACTCTGGCCTGCCAGGCTACCCATCCATGGAATTTTCCAGGCAAGTATACTAAAGTGGTTGCCACTTCTTACTCTAGAAGATCTTCCTGACCCGGAGATTGAACTCATATCTCTTGCATCTCGTGCATTGGGAGGCAGATTCTTTACCAACTGTGCCGCCTGGGAAGCCCCCGTGCAGATTTCTCTGCTTCCTCCGAATCTCAACTCAGGGACATGCACCTATTAAGCATGGTGAGGTCTCCAGGTTGTCTACAGGTCACTCATGTCATTAAGACTGAAGGTAGTTTCTGTTTGTCCTTTAGGTACCAGTTTTGTCTTACTTTCTGTTGCCTAACGCTTATCTTTTATTTTATTTTTCCTGATGGCTGTACTTAGCAACTTATAAGTATTTCAAGTCTATCACCATATGTAGAGGCAAGCACTGTTCATGAACTGTTTATATTCTAATAATTTCTTTATTTCATATCATTCATGCTTCTTTGATAGACTCCACACTGAAATAGTCTACAAAAGATAATTAACTTCTCAGAAAAAATAAGAACTTCCCAGTTGTCATTGCTCTTCTATTCCATGGGGTCACAGCATGCTGGGAGCTGACCAATTGCTGAACTGCCTCAATTTCTAATATTTAGGAGTACACCTCTAAAATGCCTCATCAGCTGATAGAGCTGCTGAAGTAAACATCTCTAGAACATAGAAGAGTTAGGGGTCAGGCTTTTTCTGCTTTACCAAGAGGGCAATTGCTGACTTGAAGTCCAGAAATCGAGGATGTCTGGCAAAGAGCATATGCCTTCACATCTGGTGATTTCTGCTTTGTAGAACCCATAGTCCCATGCTGTTTGGTTAGTTAAAAATACTTTACTTTAGAAAGATAGAGTGAGGAGGTTACCATGTCACCCTGTTTGACTGCTGCACCCCCAAACAAACTGCTTTCTATTTTAAGAGCCTAAGACTGGAGAGTGTCCTTTGAATAGTTCATGGGTTGGTTTAGGGGATTATTCTTATAGGAGAAGTGGTGGGAGTAATTCTAGGCAATGAAATGAAAACCTGGGGGGAGTTATGTTTTAACAAGAAAATTGATATGTCAAAATCACAAAGGAAGGCCAAATTTTCCCCAGGACACAAATATTAGTGCATAAGGCTTGATCTCTAGCCTATGCCTCCATACTCTGTGGTGAGGATAAGGAAGACTAGTATGAATATTTTTTGTGGGTTTCTGAAATTCTCTTTGATGGTACTGATAGCACCTCAAACTGGTTTTGAAGCTTATTATCTTTATGTTTAGGAACTCTAATTCCTATCTTTAGCTCTATAATTGAATTTGCATACTGGAACAGGTAAATTGCAATAAACACATATTTATTTGCTTAAAAAAAAAAACCTGTTGGGCTTCCCTGGTGGCTCAATGGTAAACAATCCATCTGCCAATACAGGAGGCACAGGTTCGATCCCAGATTCAGGAGGATCCCACGTTCGGGAGGATCCCACGTGCCATACAGCAACCAAGCCTGTGCACCACAGCTATTGACCTGTGCTCTAGAGCCTGCGAGCCACAACTCCTGAAGCCTGCATGCCCTAGAGCCCGTGCTCTGCGACAGGAGAAGCCACCACAGCGAGAAGCCCACATACCACAACTAGAGAAAAGCCCACACAGCAAAGACGACCCAGCACAGCCAAAATTAAATAAACAAATAAAAATGTTAAAAAAAAAAAAACAGTGATAGAGGACAAAATGAAAAGACAATCTTCAGAATGGGAGACAATATTTTAAAAAATACATATCAAAATATTTGAGTATTTTACCAAAAGTAGCTTTAAAAATTAAAGAGAGAGAGAGGAGGAGAAAGCAAGCAAGCAAGCAAGATGAATCTGGAATTAATAAGATAAACACTGGCTTTAAAGTCCTTACTTTAGTCTTGTTGTTGTGTACTGAATACAGGAAGGGAGAAGTGACAATCCTCCCTGCCCTTCCTTGTATAGCTCCCCAGATTTATATGCCTGGACTTCCTTGCCTAAGGTACAAACTCCTGTGCATGTTTGGTGACAACTCATCTGGATCTCATTGTATTGCTCTAGGAGGAAAAAGTTGTTGCATGTGGAACTGGAGCAAGTATTTGCTAGCAGTAAAAAAACTATATGTTCTTTTCAAGAAACTTTATATTTTCATGCAGAATAATATTTTAAAATATAGATATTTAAAACTTAACAGGGCAATGAAATACACTATGGGGATTATTTTTTCTACATTGTCATACAAATAGGGAAATACTTTTAAAATATCAAAACTAATAAAAATGCATTAGCAATCCTTAGTCTTGAGTTTCTCTGAACCAGTTAGTTGCTAAAAAGGCTTTGGGGGTTGCTATCTGATCCATTGTCAATAGGACTGAAGAAACCAACCATAGCCTTTCCCTACAAAAATAATTCCAAGACCCACTGTAAGTCACAGAGGTTGAGCTACTTTTCTTATACCATCCTTCCCAGAATTAGGAATCAAATATATGGTATATATAGCATTTGACTAAGCTCATGAAGACAAACCTACTTAAACAGAATGTGAATTGAATGTGCTATATACACAAAAGTTAACATGTAATAAATGATATTATAATTGTTAAGCACACTGACATTTTTGTTTTGTGATTAGTTGTTTGGTGTATTAACATGCTATATAACACAGACAGCCCAGCTTGATTCTCTGTGATGACCTAGAGGGGTGGAATGGGGTGCAGTGGGGTAGGGAGGCTCAAGAAGAAGAGGAGATATGTATAAAAGTATGAGTGATTTGCACTGATGTATGGCAGAGATCACCACAACACTAAAGCAATTACCCTCCAATAAAAAAAATTATATTTGTTTAATGCACTAAAATTTTTTATTTTGTGATTAGTTGTTTGGTATATTAACATAAATAATCTCATTTAATGTAAATTCCCATGAATTGAGTGATTTTCATGTTATGAAATATATGAAAATTCCATGTATTTTCCTTTAACTAGGGAGATTTCATATTCTCATATTATGAGATATTGATGCTTCTGTAAGTCAAACAAAACCATGACAATTATGTTCGGTTGAAGTATTTCTCTTCCACCCAGACACACACCCTCACACTGAAAGTTCTAGGAAATGAGAGGCACTTGCAGCTAAGAGAACTCAGTTCTCATAATTGCAAGTCTATGTACGTAGAGCTTACAAAGTGGAATGGTGAAACATGCATATCATATTTTACTTGATTTCTTGGAACACTGTGCTGCTTTTTCTTTTAGTTTACAAAAGAAAGCAAAGGGATCAATAATGTCAAGTATTTAAAGGAGAATTCTGAAATAGATATTAAGGCATGTTCAGATGTCTAATCTCCTCTAAATTCAGTTTTAAGTTTCTCCATGAAACTTATTATTGTGTCCCCTTAGGAGAGTTTATTAACTTTATGGTTTTTCTCCATATGTAATAAGGGAATAAAGTATTTGATACTTAAAGCTCAATGACTCTGTGAAATGCAAAATCAGGTCATATCGTCAAATCTTATGGGAAAAAAGCAGTCTTAAAGTGTGAAGTTCTATTATATCTTTTCTTTCAAGATGGGGTATTGCTGAAATTTCTCTAGGCTAAAACAATTAAAGTGGATCTATAAAAATGTGCCATATTACCAAGATAGACTTCTAAGCATTTCATCCTCATGTCTTCACAAGGTGGGTAGTATGTCGATTATATCCATTGAAAGGTACTTTTTTCTAGGGTAGCACATACAAATTAATTACCTTAAACACTTAAGATTATGATTTATCCCTGGAATCACTTCAGTAAAATGCTTTGCACTTCGGCCAGGAATACAGAAAGAAAATTCTAATTCTTTCTGTTACAAGGACATTGTTCTTGATACTTAGAGAGGTAAGAGAAAAATATAGTCATCTCATCTCTGAGAATACAAGGTAAAAATATATTAAACATACCTAAACTTTTTCTAGGCTTTTTCAATTTTTTAAAAGAAAAAGAATTCTTTGTTTTCACATTAAATGCGTGTGGGAGAACTCAGCCGAAGGTAATTGCTTGCAGATTCCATGAACAGGTTTACTGCATTTTTTGAAATAGTGAAAAGGAAGTGAAAATGTTAGTTGCTCTGTCTTATCCGACTCTTTGCGAACACATGGACTGTAGCCCACCAGACTCCTCTGTACATGGAATTTTCCAGGCAAGATAATGGAGTGGTTGCCACTTCCTACTCCAGGGGATCTTCCTGATCTGAGGATCGAACACGCATCTCCTGCATTGGCAGGTGGATTCTTTACCACTGAACCACCTACGAAATCCATACTGACATACTATAGATTTGGTAAGCACCAAAGTCTGTAGTTTACCTTAGGGTTCACTCTTGGAATTATACCTTCTATGTGTTTGGACAGATATATAATGGCATATATGCATAACTAGGCTGCAGTCCATGAGATCGCTAAGCGTTGGACACGACTGAGTGACTTCACTTTCACGTCTCACTTTCATGCATTGGAGAAGGAAATGGCAACCCACTCCAGTGTTCTTGCCTGGAGACTCCCAGGGACAGGGAAGCCTGGTGGGCTGCCATCTGTGGGGTCGCATAGAGTCGGACATGACTGAAGCGACTTAGCATAGCTTAGCATAGCATGGCATATAATATCATACAGAGCATGTTAACTGCCTTAAAAATATGATTTGCTTATTCATCTCTCCCACCTTCCTTTTACCCTTGGCAACCACTGAACTTTCTATTGTCTCGATATTTTTGCCTTCTCCAGAATGCAATATAGTTGGAATCATACACTATGTAGCCTTGATTGGCTTCTTCTTAGTAATATGCATTTAAGACTCTTTGTTTCACTATTTAATAGCTGATTTCTTTTTAGTGCTGAAGAATATTCCATTGTCTGGGGTTATTAATATCAGTTTATTTCTTTATCCACTGAAAGGCACCTTGCTTGCTTTCAAATTTTGACAGTTATGAATAAAGCTGCTATTAACATCCATGTACTGGTTAATTTTTCAACGTCTTTGAGTAAATACCAAGGAGAATGATTGCTGGATTCCATGGCAAGAGTATGTTTGGTTTTATAAGAAACTGCTGGACTGTGTTCCAAAGTGGCTGTATCATTTTGCATTCCCACCAGAAATGAATGAGTGTTCTTGTTGCTTTGCATCCTCACCAGTATTTGATGTTTTCAGTGTTCCAGATTTGGGGCATTCCAACAGGTGTGCAGTGATATCTTGTTTTCATCTTCAGTTTCCTGAGGACATTTGTTGTGGAGCGTCTTCTCATCTATGTATTTACCATTTGTATATCTTCTTTAGTGAGGTATCTATTAGGTCTTTCTCCCATTTTAAAATCAACTTGTTTGTTTTCTTACTGTTGAATGTTGAAGGTTCTTTGTATATTTTAGACAACAATTCTTTGTCAGATATTCTTTTGCAAGTATTTTCTCCTAGTCTGTGGCTTGTCTTCAGTTTCTCTCTGTATTGTCTTTTGCAGAGCCAATGCTTTTAATTTTAAGGAAGACTAGTTTGTCAATTTTTTTTTTCATGGATCGTGTCCTTGGTATTGCATGTAAAAATGAATCACTATATCCAGCTATCTAGGTTTTCTCCTATATTATCTCCTAGGAGTTTTATAGTTTTACATTTTAAGTTTAGATCTATGTTCCATTTAGAATTAATTTTTGTCTATGTTTAGATTTGTGTGTGTATGTATCAGTGTCCAGTATTTTTCATCACCATTTGTGGAAGAAATAATAGCTTCTTCAATCCAAACTCCATGCACTATGTGGCATCCTCTTCAGTGATAGGGATTTTCATTTCTTAGGTCATTTCTCAGTAATGTTGGTAGAACAAGAAGAGACCATGCTAATTTTCATAGACTTAAACACATAGCTTCAATAACATAGTGTCAATAACATATGTGCAGGAAATGAACCATTCTATTTTGACTTTTGCAAGACAAGCTTCTAGCATAAACCCGTAAGTAAAGTAACACTGAATAACTTCTCAAAGGAGAAAGGGGGAAAAAACAGTATGTGATTTGACCCTATGATCATGAACCTGGCAGCATACCTTTCCATTCTTTTTTCCCTATTTTCTGAAAATTACAAAATGTAAAACTATCATGGAGAAATATTTCTAACCCCTTAAAATACCTAGTAAATAGAACAGCCATGGAACTTCTTTTAAGAGACTTACGATTTTTAGTTTTCTCTGTCAGTGAACTACATGAGTTATAAAGCTCACATAACAGAGATAAATTCAATTAATCCATTGTTTCAAAAATAGGATCATCTCTTCCAGTGTTACAAAGGTGAGCTCTGCAAATATCAATTGATGAAATAGCCAAGAAAGAAATTCTGTCACTTGTTTAATATTCATTTTTTGGGACAAGATTATTTTGTCTCCTAATTTATTATATTTATGAGCACAGTTTCTGGATTCTTCCTCCAAGGCCATTCCTGTAAGAAACAAGTAAGGAGAGTACTTTTTCATGTCATCTGCTGACTATTTAAAAGTTCGTTGTCATATACTCAAAAGGTAAGAAGAGTTGCTGCATAAGGTCCTTTCATCCTAAAGTGATAATTTCTTTAATTTAGTTTCAAAATTTAATAGGCTTTTCTCTAATTTTATGGAAAAATTGCTTTATAGCTTCTCCCGTGGCAAGGCACTTAATTTCAACAATTTATGAATTTCTATATCAGGCAGCTTCTTTGTTTAACTGTTCTTAAAATTTAGTTTAACATCCTCCCAAAGCATAATTGTTTGCTTGTGATTTCATACATCATCATACTTCATCACAAAAAAAGTCATGGAAGCATTCAGATGATAAAAGGATAGTTCAGTTCAGTTCAGTTGCTCAGTCATGTCCGACTCTTTGCAACCGCATGGACCTCAGCATGCCAGGCCTCCCTGTCCATCACCAGCTCCCAGAGTTTACCCAAACTCATGTCCATTGAGTTGGTGATGACATCCAACCATCTCATCCTCTGTCGTCCCCTTCTCCTCCTGCCTTCAATCTTTCCCAGCATCAGGGTCTTTTCAAATGAGTCAGCTCTTCACATCAGGTGGCCAAAGGATTGGAGTTTCAGCTTCAGCATCAGTCCTTTCAATGAACACTCAGGACTGATCTCCTTCAGAATGGACTGGTTGGATCTCCTTGCAGTCCAAGGGACTCTCAAGAATCTTCTCCAACACCACAGTTCAAAAGCATCAATTCCTTGGTGCTCAACTTTCTTTAGAGTCCAAAACTCACATCCATACATTACCACTGGAAAAACCATAGCCTTGACTAGATGGACCTTTACCAAAGTGATAATGTAATGTAATGGCAAAGTAATGTCTCTGCTTTTTAATAAGCTATCTAGGTTGGTCATAACTTTCCTTCTAAGGACCAAGTATCTCTTAATTTCATGGCTGCAGTCACCATCTGCAGTGATTTTGGAGCCCCCCAAAATAAAGTTTGACACTGTTTCCACTGTTTCCCCATCTATTTCCCATGAAGTGATGGGACCGGATGCCATGATCTTAGTTTTCTGAATCGTTAGTCAACAAATAAAAGGTCAGGCTTTTGTAAACCTAGTGACCCATACCTTGCCCCAAAAGGAAGGTCAGTACTATTATGTAAACCTGATCTTATTCACCAGAAAACTTTCACTTCAAGGTTGATAACATACGTTCAATTTCCAAACTTATCTAAATTAAGTATAACCAATGTCAATGCAAGTAGTTTTCCCCTATTTTAGAATATCCTAAATCACTTAACTTAAAAAATACGCCACCTTTAGACAAAAGAAGACATTTTATGTATGCACAATGTTTAAAAACTTGTAGGACTGTAAAAAATATTCATTGAATTGATGAAGTGACCAACTTCAATATTCTGTAATGCTGCTGCTGCTGCTAAGTCGCTTCAGTCATGCCCGACTCTGTGTGACCCCATAGACTGCAGCCTTCCAGGCTGCCCTGTCCTTGGTATTCTCCAGGCAAGAACACTGGGTTGCCATTTCCTTCTCCAATGCATGAAAGTGAAAAGTGAAAATGACGTCCCTCAGTTGTGTCCAACCCTCAGCGACCCAATCAATGGACTGCAACATACCAGGCTCCTCCGTCCATGGGACTTTCCAGGCAAAAAAGTACTGGAGTGGGGTGCCATTGCCTTCTCCGATATTCTGTAATGCTGCTGCTAAGTTGCTTCAGTCGTGTCCAACTCTGTGCGACCCCATAGATGGCAGCCCACCAGGCTCCTCCATCCATGGGATTTTCCAGGCAAGAATACTGGAGTGGGTTGCCATTTCCTTCTCCAATGCATGAAAGTGAAAAGTGAATGTGAAGTCACTCAGTTGTGTCCGACACTTAGCGAACCCATGGACTGCAGCCTACCAGGCTCCTCCGTCCATGGGGTTTTCCAGGCAAGAGTACTGGAGTGGGGTGCCAATGCCTTCTCCAAATAGTTCTGTCTAAAAAAAAATAACGTCACATATATGTTTTAAAGTTTTCTAGAAGTCACAGTGAACCTAAAAACAAGCAAGTGAACTTAATTTTATTAGTACATTTTTCTTAATCCACTCTATCCAGAATATTATCACTTGAGAAATAAATATAAACATTTTAATGAGATATTTGGCATTGTGGGGTGCTAAGCCTTCTTGCTTAACATTTTACAAGTAGCAGTTTGGACTAGCCATGCTTCAAGAACGTAGTAGCTCATATGGCTAGTGGCTGATATCTGGCAATGAAAGCCTATAAACAAAGAACTGCTCATTGAAAATCTTGTTAAATGAATTCATCAATGAAGAATGAAGGTATAAAATTACAAGCTGACAGTATTCAAAACTCACAAACTAACAAAGATAATAAGAATGATAAAGGAATTTCTGTAAGATCTGTAAAGAAAGAGTATTAGAGCAGAAAAAAGGAATTTGGAGTTTTAATGGCACTTCTGTCCCTATTTCATTGTATTTTGAATCAGGCTCAGCTGGTAAAGAATCTACCTGCAATGCATGAGACCTAGGTACAATCCCTGGGTTGGGAAGATTCCCTGGAGAAGATTCCCATTCCAGTTTTCTGGCCTGGAAAATTCCATGAGGTTGCAAAGAGTCAGATGCAACTGAGCAATTTTGTATTTCATGTCTTTCCCCTTCAGCTAGGAGACCAGGGTCAATAACATCTTTCACCTTTTCTAAAGTTAATTGTTCTATGGTCGATTTCTGGGGTATAGAAATCCTAACAAGAGTAGCAAACAATACTCACATTTGGTCCATATCAAGCCAAGGTCTATATCAGAAAAACTCACTAGTATCTCTTCCAGGAGGCCTCATGGGAAGTAATAATAATCTCGGTAAACCCTGACAAATCAATGTCTGTGATCTATTTCTTAGCTTTTCACACACAAACACTGTATTTTGTTAGTACAGTATAGGCTGGATCTTTTAAAAGCGCACTCACATTTAGCAAGTGACACAGGTAAAAGCAGATTAGTTAATTATCACTGATACATGAAGAGGGGGTTTTCCAGGTGGTGCGGTGGTAAAGAATCCTCCAGCCAATGCAGGAGACACAAGAGATAGGCTGGATCTTTTAAAAGCGCACTCACATTTAGCAAGTGACACAGGTAAAAGCAGATTAGTTAATTATCACTGATACATGAAGAGGGGGTTTTCCAGGTGGTGCGGTGGTAAAGAATCCTCCAGCCAATGCAGGAGACACAAGAGATGTGGGTTCAATCCCTAGGTAGGAAAGATCCTCTGGAGTAGGAAATGGCAAGCCACTGTAGTATTCTTGCCTGGGAAATTTCATGGACATAAGAGCCTGGTGGACTACAGTCCGTGGAGTTGCAAAGAGTCAAGCATGATTCAGTGGCTGAGCATGAACATAACACATCAGAGGAACCAGATTACTGAAGAGTGCATGCCAATTTGTTCTCTTTCTATAAATTAACTGAAAAATGCCAGTGTGTACATTTATGTTGAAAAACAACGATCATATACATGCTCAAAATCCACGTGACTTGCGGTGGTGGCTGTGAAAGTCCACCTTTCAGATCTCCTGTTTCAGGGACTATATTTGACTGATGACCTTAGCTGCTGCACTCTGATTCCACCATCCTGTTCACACTGACCCATTTTAAGGAGTCATTGAATCAATGTGGAAGATACTAGGGTAAGTCCCATGAGATGAAGACTCCTCTGACAGAATCCCCTTTGGCCTGGCCACAGCTTTCTTAGAACTACGGGATGACTGAAGGATTTTCCTACTGATCTTTCTGGGCTCTGTCTTTCAAAGGAGTCCATACTTCCATTGTATGACTATCTAAGCCTCTATTGAACATCAGATTGTTTGCAAATATGTGCAGGCTAAGTCATTTCAGTTACATTCATCTCTTTGTGACCTTATGGACTGTAGCCCTCCAGGCTCTTCTGTTCAGGGGATTCTCCAGGCAAGAATACTGGAGTGGGTTGCCATGCTCTTCTCTGGTTTGCAAATATATTTAACCACATTTTCATTTAATCCTACAGCTTTAAGTGTTTCATGTGAATTTGTGTATCTCTCTTCTAATCAAATATGTTTTGTAGACCATAATATTTCCAAATTCTGAGAAGCACTTTATTGCGTTTGCCAAGAACTTCCCTGGTGGCTCAGACAGTAAAGAATCTGCCTGCCATGCAGGAGACCTGGTTCAATCCCTGGGTCAGGAAGGTCCCCTAGAGAAGGGAATGGCAACCCACTCCAGTATTCTTGCCTGGAGAAGCCCACGGTCAGAGAAGCCAGGTGGGCTACAGTCTACGAGGTCACAAAGAGTCAGACAAGACAGAGCAACTAATACTAACTAGTTAGTTAGTGTTAGTTTCACTAGTTAGTGTTAGTTACTCAGTGATATGAAGACTAGGGTAATTATTATTCTTTAAAAATTAAAATTCTCAAGAATCATTGTCTAAAGCCCTGAGAAATGACTGTCTATGGGAATTATTTTTCTTCTTGGTGTGTGTGTGTGTGTTAGTTTCTCAGTCAGTGTCTAACACTTTGAGACCCTGTGGGACTGTAGCCCAGCAGGCTCATCTGTCCATGGGATTCTCCAGGCAAGAGAACTGGCTGTAGTGGATTGCCATTCTCTTCTCCAGGGGACCTTCCCCACCCAGGGATCAAACCTGGGTCTCCTGCATTGCAGGCAAATTCTTCCTAAGGGAAAGCAAAACAGTATTGGCAAGCTTCATCAACTGGAATGCTAAGGAATACCCTGCATAAGCCAATAACAGTAAAAAGTTACTTTAACATATGAGGGGTTAGAAAGAAAATGATGTCAAGGGATAACAATGTTGTTTGTTGCTCCGAGGTCCTGGAAACACTTCCACCTTCATCCCTAAAGCTTTCTCACTGCTAAATAGAAGTATCACAGGAACCAATACAAGGATAGTGAGGCCTTGAGTGTTGCAATCTTCTATTATGGACTTTATGTCTTAAAGGGCTTCTTTATTTATAGAATATCAATTAATTCTTGGAAAAGATTTTGAGGGATCTATCTGAATCTCGATGGGAAGTACACTGTGAATTTTGCCAATATCAGTTGGATATTTTGTCCTTAACAAGGATGGTAGCTGATTCAATAGGGATTAACCTTCAGTGTTTCCAGAATCATCACTAGTTCTATCAGAAGGAGCAAATATTAATAAAAGTGTCAAAGTGTCATTTATTATCAAGGGCCTGCATGGTGACTCTTGTTAATTTCTAGAAATATTTCTCCCTTTTGGAAAAAAGAAAGTCTGGCCTGATACATGGCAAAGAAGTCTCAGCCTAATAAGTGGGTAGGGGCAAAGGAGCCAAGGAGGAAAAATATGTATCTCTCAAAGGGCTTAAAGAAAAGGGAATAGGTTCAGGGACAGGAACTCTTTAGGCTCTTCAGTAATTCTCACTATTTAAACTGTTTTAGTACTTAAGGCAGCGGCTGCTTTATAGTTGCGGATTTAAGCACCAAAAATATGGCTCTGGTGTCAATTATGAGTGGAAAAGATACATCCTTAACCTGGATAAATGTTTCCAAGCCAGCTGAGACAGAGACTTAAAAGGAATTCTTGTAGTTCCTTGGAGCTCCATCATTGAGAACTGGGAGGACAGTGGAAAGCCTGGTTAGAGGGCTGAAAATGCCTGAAGCACTTAGGTTTATAATAATCTCATTTCCAATGCCCTGACTTTTTTGCAATAATATCAGAAAGTAGGAGAGTTTTGGTTTTATTCAGACGTCTTCACTTGCTGGAGTTGAAGATTAAAAATTTTGGTGCTCTTCCGTTGAGGTGACTCATCTAGAATATGAGAGAACTGGTTCACAAGATTAACTAAATCTGGAGTAGACATGGTTTTCCATTCCATCCTGGTGTTTTTACTGGAAGAAAAAGGTCCCAGTTCAGCCCAGTAATAAACATAGAATTAAAAGCTACTCAGATGGAATCAACATCTGAAATAAGGCCAGAATTTTAAAAAATCTGAAGTTGATTATAATAGCTATGAACAGGTTCAGCAGGTTTTTGTGGGCAAGCGTGAAGTTTGTTCCAATCAATAAGTTTTAGAAAAGCATTAGGAATTGCTCAGTGAAGTTGCCTAGAAATTGCCTGAGCCTGATTATATAACAAGTTATGGGGCTGATTCCTAGTTGTAATTCTGGGAATCTTTAGGATTTTTCCCAATTGCCAGTTTTTATCCAATGTTGGTCCTGTCCTTAACAGACAAATAAATAAATTAGCTGATATAAGTCAGAGAAACCAGGTTGATATGTTAGAATGACTATGTTAAATTCCTTAGCAATTCTGTGAGGATATTTGGATACTTTGGGAATATCTTTGACTATGGCTCATATTTCAGCTTGGTCCAGAGAAAATAAGAAGCTAAAAGTTTAAATTCTACCTCCTCAAAAGATTTATTCTTAAGTGGACAGGTTCTGATAAGACCAGAGGAAGAGAGTTTCAGAGAAAAGGGAAACTTGGTGAGAGAATTAGGATGGGTGGACTGAAGGTAAACTGGAGTTGTAGGCAGCACAGAGGGAAGTAATATGGTGTCAGAGGCAAAATCAGACCCTGAGAAGCCAAGAAAATCAAGATGGCATCAGAGGTGGGGCCTGACACGAAGAAGCCAAGGAAGAAGAGCTTGAGGCTTCAGGACCCATTTCATCTTTCCTTAATCATTTCCAATTTTAATCTTTTTTTTTTTTGGCCTCAGCTAATCTTAAAATCTTATTTTGCACTTTGGCAATTTTTAGCTCCAGATAATATTTGGAAGCCTCGAAATACCAATTGAAATAGTCTCTCCATTAATTTCTGGAAATTTTAGAGATATTATAACCCAATGAAGCTTCAAGAGAATTGAGTTTGGGGATTTCAAGAGTTCCCCATTAGGGCCATTGATATTCTGAATTGTCTCTACTCAGGTTGGTTCATTTAGTTAGAAATGGCCATAAGGAAAGATCATGGTTTATCAGCAAAAAATTGTCTGAGGTCCCTGTTGGGGGGTGGTGGAGAGCTCTCAATATACTTGGAAAACTAAGTATATCATTTTTTTAGATCTCATTTGTCAGAGCCTTTTCTCTAAACTAAAAGAACAATTTTCAAACAACTTAAACAGATTACAGCTCAAACAGTTCAATTCAAACACCTTGCAACCCAAATAGCCTGAAGCCTTTATAGCAGCCAGTTCTAAGGGATCAGTTTGGCCCTAGAGTATTTAAGCCAAAGGCTTTTTAGCCACTTCTCTTAGAACAGCCTCTATTCCAAAGGACTGGGCTGACTGCTGAACTGGCACAGTTTCAGTGAAAGAGCCCCTAGTTCCAAAGGATGGACAGATGCCTTCTCAGCCAGTTTAGCTGATATAGTCTAATGTCAAAATCAGACCAAAAGGCCAAAAGTTCTCACATATAAAAGACGATCTTATCCAGAAAGGGTGAAATTGTAAACTGATCTCAGATAAAGTCTGAAAGTGAAAGTATTAATCGCTCAGTTGTGTCCAGCTCTTTGGGACCCCATAGACTGTAGCCTGCCAGGCTCCCCTATCCATAGAATTCTCCAAACTAGAATACTGGAATGGGTGGCCATTCCCTTCTCCAGGGGCTCTTCCTGACTCAGGGATCAAACCCACATTTCCTACAGTGGCAGGCAGATTCTTTACCACTAAGCCACCTGTGAAGCCCCCCAGGAGAAAGACATGCCTTCAAATTACAGGATAGCCAGAAAAGCACTGATCAGCAAAGAATTTGCTTTTGGGTACTGCACCTGTTTGCTCACCAACCGCAGAGCCGCTGGCGGTGTTCTCTGTACAGTGCACAGGCCACCAAAATGTTGGCCTGAAACAAACGGAATGCAGATATTTCTCAGGCGAAGAATTTCAATTTAGGATCTGCAACCGTGGCAAGCTCTATGCAAGTCCACAGACACCAAGGGAAGGAAACTGCTTATATAGAGGAGAAAAGGAGGCTGGGAGGGCTGTAGTAAAGAAAGAGTCCAAGACTTTTCATTGGCTGAATCCTTGCCAGGAAAGAAGAGTCTTTCATCTTTCTTTTGGACTTAGCAATCATCGTAGGGAGTGAGAGCTCCCCCTTCTGGTCTCCTGACTCTATTTAATTGAGGTTTTCTGTTTATTAATTTTACAATATGACAGAAAATATTATCAAAATAAGTGTTAGTCACTTTAGAGATTCAATGATTTGAATTCTGTATGATATTTGAAGAACATATGAATCCTAATTTGGGGAAAAACTAGAATGCATATCTTTTATTCCCCATATTCTTTAAATTTGGAATATGAATTTATATTTTATTAAGTTACTCAGAAAGATCAAAGACATATTAGTGCAAGAGTACGTTGAAGTGCTCAGTACAAAATGTCCATCAAAGAAAACCCTCACCCAGTAGATATTTCTTCAGACTGAATAATTTCTGCTGAGGTCTCCAGCTGGTTCTCCATGAATTCCCAGAATATTTCAACCCAGCATCAGCTGACACCTCAACAGAGACCCTGTGGTCTTTGCTCATAGCTCTTTGTTCATATCCCACCATTCCTTGGGGGCCGAGGTTAATCATTTCTGTGTCTCACTAGCTCAGCCTCCGTTTGATATTCTGTAGTAAGAAATTCAGAAATTCTTGTTCTCTGTCCCTGCTTCATCCTCACAAGCAAAGAGAGAGGAATGAATATGAAATTGCATTAGCATCAGAAAACATCATGGATGTTTATTAGTAACTGTATACTCAGGCCTATGTGTGATAATCTTAAGAAACATATCTCCTTCTTAAATGATCTAATACCTCCTAGAGAGAAAAGAAAACTGCTCATTAATACATCTGTAGAATACCTCTCTGTTCTGGGGACAAGGGCTACAAAATTCAGGGTGTTTACTTTTAAGGGGCTCATGTCTTAGATGAAATACACAGGCTAAGAAATACTATGGTATGCCCTCTTGTGCTTTTGCACAAGATACTTCTGCATTCAAGTGGGCAGTAAGCATTGCCTGACGAAAGCACAGAGAATTTCTCTATCATGGTTCTGCACTTCTGGCTCTTCCTGATTCTAAACAGGTCCACCACTCTGCTACATTTCAAAAGGGAAGGTAAAAAGAAACAAAAGCTTAATATAAAAATCAGCAAACTAGATTCAGTACTACTGTTTTTTAAATTGGTAATTAGTTGAATACATTATATGCTAATTTAAAGATTACTGACACACATACATACATCCCTCCAGACAGAAGGGTCAAAAGCAAGAAGTTAGTGAAGGGGTTTAAACCAAGAGCCTGTCAATGGACTGTAGATAGAAAGCATCTTTTAATTCAGCTACAAAGTCATCTTTACTGATGGTAACAGAGCATGTTCTGATCATCCTGGAGATGTCGCAGGTCTAACTCAAAGCCTGTTTGGAGCACACAGACATCTAGGGAGCATTCTTGTTTTCACACAGCAGCTGGATATGTAGAACTATCTCCAGTGCATCTGTGGGCATCATGATGACTTTGGAGATGTCCTTTAAGAAAGTTTCATTGGCTCCTTTACAAGCTAATTGCAATTATCTGACTACTGAACTAACTCCAGTAGTTTATTTCTTTTTTTTTTTTTTTTTAACTAAGGCTGTAAGATTTTAGATTCATGTCAGCCTCAGCAATTGCTGTGGTTCTGCAGTCCAGCTGCTCTTCAAGGAGCAGTGCCAAATTGAAGTGGTGCAATCTATTTTCTGTATTTTTAATAGATGAATCAAGACCATTTTTTCCTAAGTAAATTTTGGGTTCCTTTTAATGCATTTCCTTGAATTATCTCTACCTCAATGCAATTCACCTACTATATGTCTCTGGCTGCCGATATAACCTCTTAAGAACTTTGACAAGTCCGTCTGATATTTCACTCCTCAACAAAGAGATATAGCCATGTACTAATTTGAAGGTTTCAATATCTACGTTTCTTATTCAGGCTCGTTATAAAGGGGCTAAGCTAAATGTATCCTTGGGCAATGTTGAGTCACCTTCTTTCATTCAAAGTACATTTTATATTTGCTTTTCACTCTCTCTTTTATCACACTTTTCCTTCTTTATAATATTCTCAAATTAGTATCAAGAACCGGGGTTCAGAATTGGAATGAAGGATTGTGTTAGAAAGCCAGCTTCAAGCTCAAGTAGTTACTGACCACTGTAAAGTCCCTGTTTAGCAGTCATCCTGTGGGCTTCCCAGGTGGTTCTAGACGTAAAGAAACCACCTGTTGATGCAGGAGATATAAGAGACGTGGGTTTGATCCTGGGTTGGGAAGATTCCCCGGAGAAAGCCATGGAAATCCACTCCAGTATTCTTGCCTGGAGAATTCCATGGACAGAGGAGCCTGGCGGGCTATGGTCCATAGGGTCACAGAGTCAGACACGATTGAAGCAACTTAGCACATTCAATGAACAACCTCTGGTTCCCAATCATCCACAGTTTATCAACAGACTAACTCTGAAACTGGAGAGAGCTTACCCTAATTCTAAAAATAAATACTACAAAGTAATAGTGTCCTGTAAGACCTCAACAGTGACTTCTTAAAAAGTTAAATATCCTAAATTTTCTCTTTTCTTTTTGTCTTTATATACTTTTTCTATATAGACATATTTGTCAACATACATATATAATACAATTTTTTTTTTTCTGTAGGGGAGAGAACAGCAAAAAAGAATCATTTGTTCAAGACTGACGACTTCTTATGAAAGCTGTGCTTGTTAATTACTAATTTATGTAGTACGTTTAACTCAAAATTCATTTTATTCTTTGTAATATATAAGGTATCAGTTTTTATAATGGGATGTTAAGTGTTTTCTGTTTACTGAGATTTTTTTCTAGAGGAATTTGAAATCTCCTAAAATGAAAGCTTTAGTGTGAACAGTCTTAATTTTATTTCATGTAAGAGGAAGTCTAGGTGCAAGACAGAATCAAGATATGGAATGTGGAGGTTATAGCTCAGGTTCTCTTGGCTCTACCCTCCATGTCCTGATTTTGTCCTCTGGCTAGTAGACAGGAAACTCTAGAATTTCCAGGTATTATATCTAGAGTTGGAAGTGTTCATGGAAAGGAAGTCCATCTTTTTCCCTGTCTGCTTCTAAGCAGCAGGGACCTACTTTCTAAATGTGTCCCAGAAAGCTTTCCTCATGTCTCATTGCAATGCACTTGGTTACATGTCCCTTCTCAATGTAGAATAGCAAGGAACATGTGGTTGGCAAAGAATACTCATTTATTCAAGCAAAGAACATTTTATACATATATAGTCACAAAATGTACATATATGGAGAGACATTTTTTAAAAAAGCAAAAAAACCTCCACCTATAAGTTCTTTCAAAATTAAAGAAAAAATGGATTTCACTTGGGCAAAAAATATACATGAATTATCCAACATCTGTAATTTTTAAAGAGTATATGCAAAACAGTAATCATTCACTGAGAAATTGTTATTTATATGCTGAAAATGTGTGATCTTGTAATATTTAACTGAATTATATTTGATTGGATATCTAATCAGTTTTCAAGAAATTATTTAATATAAGGAAGATAGATGAGATAAAAATTATTTAAAACTAAACATTGTCTCCTTTAAGCATCTTTTATGCTCATTAATTCTCTGTCCAATTTCCAAACGGTAAAAATCACAGCGGCCATAGAGGAGTCTTGTAACTCCTGTTACAAATGGTGTTTTTAATTTTTAGTTTCATGATTTACTTATGAAGTCTTATTTCTGTTCCTACAAAATTATAAGAAAAAATTGCCATATGAATACTGATTTTCCAAAAAGATTATCACTGCTAATGGGTGGAGGATTGATGTCTTATGGATTCATATATGTATTCCCTTATGGCAGAAAGTGAGGAGGAGCTAAAAAGCCTCTTGATGAAAGTGAAAGAGGAGAGTGAAAAAGTTGGCTTAAAGCTCAACATTCAGAAGA